>CM053276.1:48611167-48814525 GCA_028583415.1 Protea cynaroides
AGACCGGGTTAGTTTGACACGGGTCTTACATTGTCTACCACTAGTGTGTTTTACATTCCAAAGTAACCCATGTACCTACACTCCCATGCATCACACGAACCACCATATTTGGTTGCAATCCAACATGACTCATGCACCCGCACTCCTGTGCATCACACGGGCCATCGTATATGGTTGCATAAATTTATAAATAAAAACTATATCTAACGGCGAACCCCGGCTCACCACTCCCATGGATCACATTTCTCCCACTAAAGCCTAGCATCAACAACGTGGCCCGTGTATTGTACTCCCATACTCTACACATCCACCATACCCAAACAATCATACAAACATTCATAGTTATTATAATACAAACGCATGTTCATACATAGCAATCGTGAAAAGCATACAATTAATGCCCTATGTCTATGGACTAGACCCCTCACTTGATTGCACGAAGCGTGCAGCAGTATCCAAAGCCAAACAGGAGGCTTTAATGATCACCCTTGTTCAATACCTAATTAAGCATATAAGGTTTCATTAGGTTTGTTTCATAGCTTTTAAACCAGCATAGACAAGTCTTAGAGTCCATGCATGGGTACCATGGAAGATCGAAAACCAAAAGGATAGTCTTCCTACTCATTACTATGCTTATAGACCAATATTGACTGAACTGGCAAATGGAATCGGTAGAGGGTTCCACCGGTACATTCAACCGGTAAACACTTAGAGTATTTTCTAAGTAAGTGGCACCGAAAGAATGAGTGAATGCTTGACCATCCGGTTGGTCATCCAGTTTATATACTAATATAAAGCTTGGGATTCCAGTAGGATTTTCAGAAGTAAGGCTGGGTGATCTGTTATCCGGAAATGGCTCCGCTTTACATTAAGCCTAAAACTGAAGATCTGAATCAAGTGGATCCATTGGGAACTGGTAGAACAATTAGGGATAATGTAGAGGTGCGTGCCTCCGGTTTGAGACTCCGATTAATTCATTATCAATTAGCCAAGGCCTTTGCCTTCGCAAAACTACGGTCTGGGATAACCGAAAGAATGAACATAATAGAAATGTAGGTACATGGCTATGGTACAGACCCAGAAACCAGGTCATGAAGGAAGTAGGATTCTCAAGTTTGGGAAACTTGCTCTCCACTTCATTATTTCCATTTTAGTTGATGGGGGACTCATTCCCACCATTAATATGCACAATGGGAGCCATCTATGACTCTAATAGCTCCCTCAATGGAGTTAGTAATACAACCGTAGATTTAGGTCAAAAATGGTATCTCCATTAACGGAGCTTCAACTCCCCAGCATCTATGCATTTATTTATCCACAAGAAGGAGGAAAGAAGGAAACCTACCTTCCATAACTCCCTCAATAGAGTTGGGTAAACTTAAACCTAGGTTTCTAGGTCATTAATAGTAGTCACCATTAATGGTACTCAACCACAATGATTATAGCGTTCATTCACCAAGGAGAAGGAACAAAGGAGATAGAGACTTACCTCTAAGTAAATGAGCTAGGACTTGAGATCCTTAGGCTCTTCTCCTTCTTCCACTTCTTCTCTTCTCTTCTCCTCACTCTCACTCTCATAATCTAAGGAAAGGAGAAAAAGAGGGCTCAGTCCCCCTTTTATAGGGAATGAGGGGGAGAGAGAGCGACTGGCTCGAGCTTAACAGGTTAAACCTAACCAGATGAACATTACACGAGTGTGTTCCATCGGTTAGGCTAAAATAAAACTTATTGGCCAACTCATTGCCCAGGATGTTTTGGGATGTATATCCTCTTTACCCAAGGTCTACTAAGACACCTTATACTACCAAGTATACACAGTGAAGACTCACCTAAGGTTCGGATACCATCATAGGGTCTGCACTCAGGTGCTCCATCAGCGATGTGTTGAGACCTGGCACATGAGGAATACGGGTTAGTAAGGGGATTCTGGGTGCTGGTCTCATAGACTAAGATGCTGGACCTATACATATGGGATGTTGATTCACCCCGAAGGAGGCTTCGTTCATCTTTTGGGAGTGACCCGTGCAACCTGGAAGCACCAATTTTGTTGTCCACGAGTTGGCACATACAGTTATCGTACCTAGCCATGGTTGTAATATCATGCATTTATTTGTGTGTTGCATGTTTGATTTTCTTACTAAGCTTAGTAGTTGAGCTTACCCTTCTGCGCACAAACATTTTAGATGATGCAGGTGTAATGTTCAATGTTTGTGTCGATGTTTCAAGGTGCTATCCATCTGGTGTGGAGGATGTTGATAGTGAACCTAAAGAGGAAGTTCATGGTCGCATTTACGAGTGTGACGATTGTGTTTACGCATAGGCGTGGCCCATTACTCTTTTTATCTAGTTATCGATCGTATTATTTGATTGGGGGGACATATTGTCCCAAGGATTTGAATCTAAATAATACTTTAATTACTTTTAAGTTTGGAACAATATTTTTAAACACTAAAATTACAATTACTTTAGATGTTAGTTTGGATAATTGAACTATTAGCCTTTCACAATATTTTGAAATAGCAAGATATGTTAAAATTTCTTATTTACTTTGATAATTAATTGTGAGGGTTTATGTATGGACTTATGGATGAATGTACCATAATATGTGATCCTGGAGGGATGTCTGTGCTTGCAAGGAATCCCGTTACATTTCGTAGTTCCGATATATCGGGCACTGGGTGTGACAAAAGTTGGTATCAAAGCACAGTCATGCTATATCCACTACCAATCCTACCCCCACAGAAAAAAAAAAAACTAATATGTTGACATTAGGTGAACAAAGAAAATACAAAAAAAAATGAGAATACGTAAACAAACAAAGATAAACCTTATAGTTTTAAAATGTAAACCATATACAAGATTGGATGGGTAGGTAATCACAAGTCGCATCCTTACCCATAAGTAAAAATGAGGTAAGCAAAATATAACATAAACTACGAATCTACCTACTAAGTCAATTGTTTCTCCTAACGACTCAGGCTATCTGCAGAATAAGTAGGTTGCGCTCTAGCCACTGCTCTAACCCTCAACAGATGAGCTCTCTCATGCTCAGTTGTAGCCTCAACCACAGTCTCAGCTGGAATAGGTGGCAATATACCTGTGGTAGTCATCGCAGTCCTCATATAAGAAACCTCCTTTCTAGTAGCCTCTAGAGTGTCTCGCAACTGCAGAATGGAATGCTCAGTAGCTATCATACACCGCTCCACACCTGAGATGTTTTGCAGCATACGTCTCTTAAACATAGCCAAACCCATATGAGTACTCCAATGGTGCTCCTGTAAACCCGCCAAGAATGTATGAGCCTCTCCCACTATGTCTCGTAGTTCAGCAATCTCAAGAACCCCAACCTGAGAAACAGTAGAGGATGGTACATCGTCATCAGTGTCTTGCAACAGTGTCGTACTCCCTCGCTCACTTGCTGATGGTGCCACATCCTTTAAACTCTGAGAAAGGGGCAGGAACTGGTGTCGGGCTACTACTATTACTCGCTGATGCCGACTCACTCTCAGAGGGAACATGGACCACTCTATGTCGAACTCTCTTAGCACAATGAACTCTCCTAGCTGGCTATCATCTTGGTCGTGTATCTAGTCGAGCAACCCCCTCTAACTCATCATTGCTGAGAACAACATCCTGAAGGTCAAGCTTGGCTAGTGAATCCCAGCCAAAATCAGAATGGATTGACCGCTCCACACTCTCATCCCTAGAGATATCTATTCCCAGCCAAAAGAGCATGTGTGTGAGTAATCTCCCATAGGGAAGACTACCAGTCCAAGTATAAAGCGTCGTAGTAATCAGTGTCCTTAATATCAAGTAATGTAGACAAATCTATCACCGTATAATAACGCAATATACAACAAACTTACAGAAGTGCATAATCACATTCTTGTGCCCGCTCCTGGGTGCGATGTTGTGGTGAATAATGCCACTGTACACTCTAGGAACTGGTCGACAGGTACTCTCTCTCAGTTGGGGACCTAACATCAAATGTTTTCGTATCAAGGCTAGCTCCCACTCATCTATTGTCACACACTATTCCTAACGTATCGGTACTATGGAATGCAATGGGATCTCCTCATCCTATTAGGGCATTAGAAATCTCCTTCCAAGATCACATGTCACAGTATACCACATATCAATCCCATCAATACTCACAAAATTTTCAGAGAAATTAAAATAATTTATCAAAATCAAGAGAGTAATAGCAGAAGTCTTATTATCAAAAGACCAAATTTTTCAAATAAGATGACAGAATCTAATAACTTAAAGTTCCAAACTCCAGATTCATAATATCTAAAAATAAATAAAACATTATTTAAATTTTATCCAAAAAACGTATCCCAATAAACAATCCCAAAAAAATAATAAAAATCAAACGTACAGCCTAAGCCTACATGCTGACTCTACGAATTTCCATATGAATCATGAATGTCCTCCTCAGGTTCACTGTCATCATCCTCCATACTGGATGAAAAGTTACCCGAAGCAATGAACGAAGAACCTGTAAAATATAAAATAGTTTGTGTACACAAGGGTAAGCTCAACTATCAAGATTGACAAGAAAACTAAACATACAATAAACAAATGCATGCAACTATCAACTATAATCAGGTAAGATAACTGTAAGTGCTAGCTCAAGACAACCCACGCACGAAGTCTCCAAGCAACATGGGTCTTCTCCCATCAGAATGATGCCACCTCACTGGACATACAACAACATCCCCCATGTATGGGTCTGTCATTTTTGTCTACACTGACTGCAACTCATCCCAAGTCCACCTCATGGCCGTGAAGAGGTGATAATCCCACTAATTGACTCGCCCGCCCATCCACACTATGTCGGGTATGAGGAAAATCGCAGCTATGTTCATACCACCCTTTATTGAACCCATGCCATTACATAACCCCTTAATG
Source organism: Protea cynaroides (assembly GCA_028583415.1). Taxonomy (NCBI): domain Eukaryota; kingdom Viridiplantae; phylum Streptophyta; class Magnoliopsida; order Proteales; family Proteaceae; genus Protea; species Protea cynaroides. The sequence continues at coordinate 48,616,082 of CM053276.1, forward strand.
GCTAGGGGTACAATTATATGAGTGATTAATGTTGAACTAGCCATGTCCACCTAATTAGCCATATTACTAGACCATAACATTGCCAAGCTTCAAACCCCGTCTTAGCCCCCACATAGGACATCATGACTTAGCTAAGTTACATATGGTCACTGCAAAGTAGTGCCAGTAAGAAATGGTGCAAGCGTCTCATTCCACCCACCTTCCTCCTTACTGACATAACCAAACATCATGAATCAATCACAGATCAATTGCTCTCATGGAAAGGTAGCGGGTGTCTCATTCTACTCACCCTCCAATCCCTACTGGCACTACTGACCTCAAAAGCAAGGATGCATATCCATGAGTACACTAAACATTATATTGGATGGCATGTTATCACACAAGGTATGTTATCAATCTCACATCAACACACAGCAAAAATAATAAAGAGATACACACGCATCCAAAAGGTTTAGATCCCTTACCAAAAGCTAACATAGTAGACTACTGTAATCTCGATCGAGTAGTTTCCTACCATAGTCTTTGTACCTCTACCAAAATCAAATACACATTATTAATTATCCAACAGATTTATGCATGTTTGGCTTTAAGCTTATTATTCTTGTGTTCACAGCGTTATTAACTTACCTGGTAAACATGCCTACTATCTACTGTCTGAAGTCATAGCATAGCATTACATATTAGTTACTAATTCCATCCATTATAATTCATGGTCTAAAAGTATTTCTAACCTGGGATAAACCTGTTGTCCATATGAGGTAGTTAAGTGAGGATTGGTACTCCACAAGACAACACACTCGTTTGTCAATGTTCACCTTCTATTAATCTTAATACTAAGAAGGACTTCTTCTAATGAGGTCTAGGGTATTCCAGCACCTTAATAGGGGTCTTAAGGCTGAGTAGCAGCTACTGGCCATGCACGGGAAGGTGCAGTAGCCAAAATAGCATGTGGTTTGTAGCTGTGGCCTCACCTCACCAGGTGCTAGGCACGAGGCTGGTGGTCGAGGCCGCACGCTTTTGCGTGGTTGTGCTACTGCGCTAACAGTTCCAGAGTGTTTCCTAGTCCTAGTAGGTTGGCTTTATGGCCTCAAATTGTAGAGGTGATGTGAGTAAGTAACATTTAAAATTCATACGTCGTTTCGTTACTTTAATACTCAAAATGACGGAGAAGACATATCGATAAACATGATAACAGGGTTTCAAGCGCATAACTAGGTTAAAATAAATCACAGCAAGCGACTGGCCAAATTTGGCCAAGATTCGATTCTGCGTGTGGCTGGTGGCATCAACAACACGTCACGGCTGCCGGCCTTGCGGCTGGTCGCTGCGGCCACAAGTCAAAACATGGCAGGATGTGGGCAATTTTTCTCTAGGACGTTACCCAGATTTTTCCAAACATGATTAAGGAGTTTGGGATCATGGATCCTTGTCTACATCATGGTTTGGATATTATTTCCATCCAAACGGTATCCTTCATCTGGTTTGTACAATCTAACACTACCGATCGGACAACCTATAAAGGTGAGGTTTGTACCCGACATCTTGGCTCTTTCATCTGGTTGGTTCTCTTGAGCCGGTTATAATGGGAAGATCTAGCACGACACGATTAGAATAGGTTAGTGGAGTGCGGGTGGCTTGTCTGTGGGGAAGTTGTCAGTAAAGTTCATAGGTCTCTTTTGACCTTGGTAATTCTGATGGTACCCATCCTAACACTTTTCGCCGCTTGTACAGCGTCATTGTACTGCATCAGTCTCATGGACTCCATTATCACCTTGAGGTCTCCCCTTAAGTCTTGTACAAAATGCCTCAATTTAGGCTTTACCTCCCTCTTGGAAATAGGTGAGATGTCACACCTTGTTCCCGACATATCGGTACTATGGAATGCAACGGGACCTCTATCCTATCCGGGCATAAGAAATCCCCTTCCAGGACCTTTATCACGGAATATCACCAAAGCAATCCCAACTTATTATCTTCAAAATAGAAATTTACCATCTTGTTTTAAAAGAAATCTTTCATATTGTCACAAAGAATAAATTAACGAAAGACTTAGAAATTTTCACTTCTTTAAGCAAAGTTAACCATTCCTAAATCAAGTTAACATGAAATAATTGAATCCAAATAATATAAATTTTCCATTGCTCCAAAATAAAATAACCCAATTTAAAATTATTCCAAACTAATTATCCAATTTAAATAGTTCAAACTTAAATTGCTCTAGACCAATATATTGTTCATAATTTATTTGTTTCGTAAACCCAAAACAAATAAGATAGTCCCAACTATAAGGAAAGAAAACATAGGCACAGCTTAAGCCCATGCTCAGCTCTATGGGACGCTATAATAATCGAATAACTCCTCTTTAGGTTCTGAGTCATGGTTCTCCTCACCAGATAGACTGCAACCCGATGAGTCGGGAAAAGTACCTATAATATCTAAAAAGAGTTTGTGCACGCAGGGTAAGCTCAACCACCGAGCTTAGTAAGAAAATCAAACATGCAATAAATAATATGCATGTTGCTATCAACTATGGTCTGGTACATAACTATAGGTGCCAGCTCAGGACAACCCACACATGGAGTCTCCAGGCTACACAAGTCATCCCTCATTATAACGAGTACTATCCCACATACGGAGGACAACAATATTCCCCAAGTATGGGTTCATCGTTGAGTTACAGGTTTGTATTTCATCGGCCACCTGCCCACAACTCATCCCAAGTCTACAGTCCGTCAGGTACTTGAGGAGATGGTAATGCTACTAGTAGACTCGCCATCCCATCCTATTACGTAGGGCATGGGGAGCATCATAGCTATGTTCATACTACGATTTTATATAGCCCCCCAATGGCTAAGGGTACAGTTATTGGGATAATTATGTTCGACTAGCCATGTTCACCTAATTAATCATATTACTGGACCATTACTTCGCCAAGCTTCCGACCCCATCCGGTCCTCACTTAGGATATTGTGACTTGGGTAGGTTACATATGTATAAGAGTCCCATTCCACCCACCTTCTTCCTTACTAACTTAACCAAACATCATGAAACAACAAGACTAGCTTTACCTTTCATGGAGAGGTCACAAGGCATCCCATTCCACCCCGCTTCTAGACTACTATAGGTTTCACTGATCGCACATAAGAGAATGCATATGCAAGAGCAAACAATACAATTTATTGGATGCCATATTATCACACACAAGGCATGTTATCAATCTCATAACATCACTTAACATAAATTAAAAGAACTAATCTACCAAATAAAGGTTGAGTTCCTTTACGTCACTTTGAGAGTAGTCCTCAGCAAGTCGTGAGAGTTGAAGTCTACCAAGTTTCTCGTAGCTAAGGATTCAATGTCACACCCCAATTCTGGTCTAACCAGAATGGTGTGAGGAACCTCCAATAAAACAATGGTTCACCCGAGATCTCGCATAGGTTGTACCCACCATATCAAAACACACATATATTCCATATTAATAATCAGAGATAATAAATAAATAAGCAGAATTCTTACAGATAATGAACTGAGAGTCTAACAGTGATAAATAAATATTTAATCCAATTATCTCCAAACCATAAGACATAAAAGAATAATCAATTACATATCCGATGTTTAAATTATAATTAAACTTAAGCAAAAACACATTGGTTACATTCGCATGATAAATCATGCGCATCTTCTTCAGCTTCTACATCCATTGCAGCAATGTGCCCATATGTAAGCGCATTCATATATTCTTCAACAGTAGGACCTGCATCATCAACTAAAAATATTTAACAACGAAAGGTGAGCACACATCATGGCTCAATGAGCAAACAAAATAATGCAACAAACATATGCATGCATTCAATTCATATCTTTGGTCTGGTTTATAAGTTTGCAATGTGCTATAGAAAGGTTTGGTGGCTGCCGCACCTCTATACACGAGTGTGTGAATCTGCCCAATGGATCAAACACCATTACCATCCCACATGCACCCACCATGGAATAGAGATAGAGCTAAAGTGTCTAGATCAAACACCGCCAATATTTCCCTCGATGTCCTACTCATACCAACACGTAAGCCCCTATTGGCGAGGGCTTACAAACAAGGCTCGCAACTAATCAATCCTAATGCCAAATGTATATCCAAGGCCTCACCCTGACATCCCTCAATACGTTCATAGAGATAGAGCTAAGGCCCCCCGACAGAGTCAGAGACCACCTCCTCTGATGCCCTATGATGTAATAGTTCTGCAAAAATAATGGTGATACGATGATGTTAGTGGGCAAAACCTGAGTAGAGATAGAGCTAGAGTCTGGTGATGAGGACGAAGACCACCATGCCATGTCCTCCCCCTGATGCTCGACTCGCATCCAACACACCAATCATACACATACATTCACATGCCTATTCCTAGCATCATCATCATCATCATGTTATAAATAAAAGGAATTAAATATCCATAAATAGTAATAACAGAAATATTGGATGACATGTGAGATGCACATTATAAGCATACAAGCATAGAAACAATCATGGCATTGGACTCAATAAAAATAAACAGATTGTTATTATCAAATTAGTTTAGGTTTTGTTCCCTCACCTGTTAGCAATTCTTGATGTCCTTACAAGCCTTGAAATTCTCTTTGAATTGATTTAACAACTTAAAAGTTATATGAATTTAAGTTAGGGTTCATATATGACATGTTACAGTAGTCAAAAATCAAGACAGAGCACTGATAGGTGTCTGATTGGTCCTATGGTCTCATGCTGTATCGACCTAACTATCTACGATCGATACCCTACGGTCGCATATGGTGCGACCATAGCTGCAACCATATGATTTCTAAAATTTTCCCGAATGCCTATGGATGATCCTCTGGTCATACTGGTCATGCTGGTCGACCGTAGCTGCGACCTTGAGATTTTTGGTTACTGTCTACATGAAATTTGAGTTATTCCTTGGTCAAATTCTTATGTTCCTCAATGGGGTTTATTCTAAGGTCATCCTATGGCTATCATTAGTAATTTCTTATCAACCCTAATCATCAAATTCACTCCTCATGGTTCTCCTTGGGATTTTTTCAAAGAAATCACATAGATCATAGTAGGTTGATATTGCCTATCCTCTATAGAAGTCTTATTCCTTAGAGATTATATCTCCAAAGATTCGTTTCATACCTTTACCTATGATAGCGAGTCAATCTCTTCTCAGAAAACTCTTCTCCTTAGCTTTTTCTTCTTCTCCTTCTCTTCCTTTTCTTCCTTCTCTTTCTCTAGGGTTTACTAATGTTCTAAAAGAATGAAAAAGGGTTGAGGGACATCCTTTATATAGAGTAAAACTCTCCATATAAAGTCCTCTTTCAATTAGGAAAGCAATCCCTTAGTTTAGGAAAGTTTCCAAAACTCAGAGTCTGATCTGGGTTCTCACGGTCGATCATACGATGGCATAAACCATCGACCGTAAGGTCGAAATCATCGACCATGGGGTTCTGTATTTGATATTTTTGGTTCCCTTCCTTATGGTCGACCATACTACCAAGGCATGCGACCTTAGGTATGTTTTTAGTGTTTTTAACTCAATTCTCATACCTGGTTTGGGATCTATCTTCACATGCTCGATCCACTTCATCCAGGAATGATGGGAAGACCTGATGCGACACGGTTAGACCAAGTTAGTGGAGTGTAGGTCTTTCAACTCCCCCCTCTTATGTAAATTTCATCCTCGAAATTTATACATACCTTCTTAGTCGAATAGGTGAGGATATTGCTTCCACATAGCATTTTCTTCTTCCCAGGTAACTTCTTCTACATTTTGGCTTCTCTAAGTAACCTTAACAATGTAAATGTCACTGTTGCGAAGACGTTGCACCTTCCAGCTAGTGATTTCAAAAGGTACTACTTTGAACATCAAATCTTCAATTAAATCCGGTGGATCCATTGTCAACACGTGTGTTGGATCACTAACGTACTTCTTCAGTAATGAGATATGAAATACATCATGCACACTTGACATGGACAGTGGTAGTGCTAACTAATATGCTACTTTTCTACGTCTATCTAGAACTTCATAAGGTCCATTATATCTAGGACACAGCTTTTCCTTCTGTCCAAACCTTTTCAAACCACGCATAGGAGATATTTTCAGAAATCCCTTGTCACCTATGGTGAATTCGAGATCTCTGTGTCGATTATCTACATATTGCTTCTGACGGTTCTGAGCTATTCGGACTCTTTCCTTGATAATGTTGACTACTCGACAAGTTTCTTCAACAAACTCTGGTCTAACAATACTCCATTCTCCAACTTCAGTCCTAAACAAAGGAGTTCGACATTTCCTACCATACAGTGCTTCATAGGGTAACATCTGTATAGTCGCTTGATAACTGTTGTTATAAGCGAACTCAATCAATGGTAATTTCTCATCCCATGATCCTTTGAAATCAATGACACAAGCTCGAAGCATGTCTTCTAAAATCTGAATAGTACGCTTCGACTGTCCGTTTGTCTGAGGATGGATTGCAGTACTAAACTTCAACATTGTACCCATAGCCTTTCGTAATCCTTCCCAAAACTTTAAGGTAAAGTGTAGGTCTCTGTCGGACACAATGCTTTCAGATACACCAAGTAATCGGAAAATATTATCTACATAAAGCTTAGCTAACCTCTCTAGGGTATACTGAGGTCATATAGCTATGAAATGAGCTGTCTTGGTCAAACGATCCACAATCACCTAGACCGCGTTAACTACTCGGGGAGTCAATGGAAACCCAGTGACGAAGTCCATAGTGATGCAGTCCCATTTTCATGCTGGTTCTGGTAGTGGCTATAACAATCCGACAGGTCTTTGCCTCTCAGCCTTTACTTGCTGACAATTCAAGCATTGAAACACAAATTTAGCTACATCTGCTTTCATTCCTCTCCACCAATATAGTTTTTTTAGATCATGATACATCTTCGTACTTCCAGGATGTACCGAATAAGCAGTGGTGTGAGCTTCCTTCATTAGTCTGTGTCTAATATCCAAGTCTTCATTTTCAGGAACACATACCCTTTCTTTGTATCTTAGTACCTTTTCAACGTCCAAGGTGAACTCAGGAGTAGTCCTACCTTTTTCGAGGTCTTCTTGCATCGTTCTCAGATAAGGGTCTGATTTAATAATGACTTTCACTTCGTCTAATAGATTAGATACAATCTTCAATGTAGCAAACATGTTTGAGAATAGATGAATAAACCCTTGGTCAGTTGATTCATTCGGAACAAACTGCTCTTTACCATAATTAAATACTCTCCCTGTGACACACGCCACAGCATTTGCACTAACTCCTTCTTGGGATTCTGTCATAGCTTTCCTGCTTAGTGCGTCAACAACTATATTAGATTTTCTTGGATGATACTAGATATCACAATCATAATTCTTCAATAATACCAGCCATCTTCTTTGTCTCATGTTCAACTCCTTCTGATTAAAAAATGAGTGAGACTCTTATGATCTGATTTAAATTAAAATTTCTCTCCATACAAATAATGTCTTTATATCTTAACAGCATGTACTACTGCTGCTAATTCCAAGTCATGAGTGGGATAGTTCTTCTCATGTGTCTTCAGTTGTCTTGAGGCATACACAACTACTTGTTCTCCTTGCATAAGCACATATCCCACACCTAACCCAGACGCATCAGTGTACAAGGTCAATGGTTGTCCTGGGATCGAAATAGTCAAGATGGGAGCTGATATCAATTTAGATTTCAATGTTTGAAAATACTCTTCACATTTATTGGTTCAAGCAAACTTTTCTCCTTTCTTTGTCAGACTGGTGAGAGGTACGGCGATTCTAGAGTAATCTTCCATGAATCGATGATAGTACCCCGCTAAACCTAAGAAACTTCTGATTTTGGCAACATTCTTAGGTGTTTTCCATTTCACAATTGCTTCAATCTTGCTAGGATCCACTTTAATTCCTTCAGCAGATACAACATGGCCTAGGAAAGCGACTTCATTTAGCTAAAACTCACACTTTGTAAATTTTGCGTAAAGCTTCTCTTTTCTTAGTCGCTGCAGAGCGGCTCTTAGATTTGTGACGTGAGTTTCTTTATCCTTGGAGTAGACTAATATGTCATCAATAAATACAATGACTGACGTATCCAACATATCATGGAATACCCGATTCATGAGTTCCATAAAAGTTACGGGTGCATTAGTTAATCCAAAAGACATAACTAAAAATTCATAATGTCCATATCTGATTCTGAATGTTGTCTTCGGAATATCACCTTTCTTAATCTTCAACTGATGGTATCCTAATCGAAGATCAATTTTGGAGAATACTTTGGCACATTGCAACTAATCGAACAAGTCATCGATCTGAGGTAATGGGTATCGATTCTTGATTGTAAGCTTATTCAATTCTCGATAATCTATACACAGTCGAACGTTACCGTCCTTCTTTTTCATGAATAATACTGGTGCTCCCCATGGTGATATGCTGGGTCTAATATAACCCTTGTCCACTAATTCCTATAATTGTACCTTCAGTTCTTTCAGTTCAGTAGGAGCCATTCGATAGGGTGCTTTCGATACTGGTGAGGCTCTGGGTATATGATCTATAACGAACTCTGTCGCTCGATCGGGTGGTAGTCCTCGAAGTTCCTCAGGAAATACATCTAAAAATTCATGCATAACTTCAATATCCTCCATTCGTGGTGCTTCCTTGTAAGGTCGACCACGGATACTAGATACCCAATTCCTCCTTTCTCGAGGCATTTTCTAGCCTTCAATGCAGAGAGAATGAGTTTTCGTTTACGAGGAAGTTTGGTTCCCATAAAACTAAACTCTGCTCCTTCCTTGTCTTTAAATGTCAATTTCTTTTCTGCACATAATAGGTTTGTGGAGTGCCGAGCTAACCAATCTATTCCCAAGATAATGTCAAAGTCTGCCGTCTCAAGTTGAATTAAGGTTGCATCCAAAATATTCTCACTGATAAGAACTGAACATGGTCCATAACCTTTGTCTAGTTTCACTTCTAATCCCTTACGTGATCGTACAAGCAGTTTGTAGTCTAAAGGTCTGAAGGGTAGATTTAACTTCTTTCCAAACGATACAGATATAAAAGAATGTGTAGCTCCAGAGTCAAAGAGTACTTAGGCGGATAAGCCATTAATAGGTACGATACCTGTGATTTGATTTAATTTAGTCTGCATGCTCACATAAGTTAGTACAAAATGAAAGGTTCAAGTCATACTTGTGACCACATCAAACGATGCAGCAGCATCCTCAGATGTAACTGCATAAACCTTTCCTTGTTATAGGTGCTTCCTTGGCTTAGGACACTCCCTTGAATAATATCTTACTTGAGTACAGTTAAAGCATTTCACTCCAGCATTACTTTGCTTCTGTTGAGGTTGGGCTGTCGGAGTAGTCTTGGCTACAGCATTGAAGCCTTGAGTATGGAAGGGTTTAAATGTCTTTGATTTCCCTTTGTTGTATGAGTTTCCATTAGACCTTTTAACACCTCTGTTCTGAGCAAAATAACTTTCCCTTTGGCTCAATTCCAATACTCAAGAAATCTGTACAGCTTCATTATAAATCTTCTTTTCCAGTCCCAATACATGCTCACGGATACTTCCCCTAAGTCCCATGACGAACCTTCGGGTTTTGATATTTTCCTCCTGAATGCTAGAGGGAGCAAAGAAAAATAGTTCTTTATAACACTGTTGACATGCGTCTACAGTCATCTGTCCCTGAAACAGACTCAGAAACTCCTTTTCTATTTGATCTCTGAAACTCCTGGGAAAATACTTCTCGAAGAAAGCTTCTTTATAGATAGCCCAGGTAAGTTGGGCATGCTTTGTCAACAGATAACTCCGAGTAGATTTCCACCAATGGTGCACATCACCTTTTAGCATAAAAGTGGCACATAATACCTTCTCTTCATCATTTATAGTCATCATCATAAAGTTTCTTTGCATCTCATCGATCCAGTGAGCTGGCCATAACGGATCTGATGGCTTGCCTATAAATTCCTTCGACTTCAACTTCAGAAAATGCTCGATCAGTCTGGAGTGATCAAGTTGATACTGTGCATATACTCCATACATAGGCGGTTGGTACTGATAATTTCCTTGGTTATACCCACCTTGCGGTGCTTCAGGGTTTTGCACTTGGGCTTGTACTGCTGGTGTCTGTGGTGCTTGAGGTACAGTGTTGCTACCACCAAGTGCAGTACTAGCTTGTCCTACAGGTTGAGGTTTCGTGTTTGCAGCTAGGAAAGCAATTGCCATAGCAGCTTGCATGTTGGCTTGCACTTGCTGTATTTGCTGTAATTGTTGTACTAAATTCATCACCGCAGTAGCCAAATCTATAGGTGGTACAAGTAGGTTGGTTGGGTTGTCTTGAGTGTGTACATTCTGAGGGGCAGCATTTTGAGTTCCAATATTTTCTTCCTGTCCTTGCTGACCTTCATTGTCATTAGTATCCATAGGTGGTGGAGATGGGTTTGCATTTTGTCTCCTTCTACTTATTCTACGTCCAGCCATTTAAACTCTTGGTTGAATGGTACTTAGAAAGGTTGTACATGTGAGACAAGATATGATGGTAGTATTGGGTTAGTCTCACAATGGAAGGCAAGAAAAAACAAAATCAATAGGCAAAAGTTCAAATAAGATCAAAATGCAGACAACAATAGGTCATACGGTCGATGGCCTACGGTCGCATGTTGTGTAAGACCCGTGTCAATCTAACCCGGTCTTATCACCTTGAACCAGGTTTACCCATCATGGTCGAGTCAAATGGACCAAGGGCGTAAAGGAAATCGAGATCCCAGGTATCAAATCGACCCTAAAACACTTAATTTAAGGGGAGGGTCGCATACCTAGCCAAGGAGGATCGGACCCCCCAAGACAGAAAGTCAGATCCTCAGTTTTGAAGGGAGGGTCGGACAACTTAGAAAACCTAGGGTCGACGGGATCATCGACCCTCCCATCGACCCTCAGTTGTAGCCGAAATTGAAATTAAGAAATTTCCTAATTTTCAATTTGGATTCTTTCCTAATCTCAAAGAGACTTATTTTAGGATGTTCCTACTCTATTTAAAGGATGTCCTAAGCCTCTTTCACTCCTTTTACAACCCTAATTGAATTGAGAGAAAGAGAAGAGAAGGAAAAGAAGAAGAAGAGAAGTAAGGAAGAGAAAAAATCAAAAAGGAGAAGAGTTGCAGAGAAGGAGTGTTCTTCTCAGGTATGGATACTAATTCCACGAGTTTCTACAGACCCTAGATTAGATAATGAAGATAGCGTGATCTCGACGAAACCCAAACCATCAACTCATGGTTAGGTTTTCATAAAAAAACCATGAGAGAATACATGAAAGCTATTTAGGTGGGAGATTCATGGTTCTAAACCATGGAGTGTGCGTTGAATGGAATGTAGGACCAAACCATAGGACCCCAAACATGAAGAATGGACTAAAAGGAGGGAAATTAACCAATATCCACCGAGGGTCGCACAGAGGGTCGATGACCATCTATACACCCCAATTTTGTACTGTTCAGAATGGTGTGATGAACCGCTAGCAAACCAACGGTTCAATCAGTATCTCAAGTAGGCTATCCCCACGTTATCTAAACTCCCACACATCCGTAATCATAATCAGAGTAAATACACAATAGCGGAAATCTTATAATAAAATGAACTGAGAATCTACTGTGATATAAATATTAAATAGCAAATTATTCTGTATCAACTGGGACATAAATAATTATCAAATACATGTCTTTATTAAATTCAAATAAAGAAACCTAAGAAAATATCTAATCGAATACACATGAGTTGCACTCGCAAGAGGAGTCATGTGTATCTACTTTAGCTTCAGCTTCCATTGCCGCCACGTTCCCGTATGCTGGAGCATTCATGTATTCTTCAACTGTATAACCTGCAACATCAACTAAAAATATTCAACGTCGAGGGGGTGAGCACACATCACGGCTCAGTGAGTAGACAAACAATGCAACAATACATATGCATGCAATCAATTCATATCTTTGGTCTGGTTTATAGTTTGCAATGCGCAATAGAAAGGTTGGGTGGTCAAAGGTTAACGTTTATTGACCCCGCCTCTATACACAGGGTGTGGAAGTCCGCTCGGAGGTTAACATTTATCGTCGTCCCCACATCCACCCTAATCATGACATTATACAACAAAGGTTAACGTTTATTGCTATATAATACCATACCAACACGTAAGCCCCTGTTAGCGAGGGCTTGCAAACTGGGCTCGCAATTAACCAATCCTAATGCCAAACAGTGTATCCAAGGCCTCACCCCAGCATCCCTCAGAATGTCCATAGAGATAGAGCTAAGGCCCCCCGGTAGAGTCAGAGACTACAAGGACCGATACCACCTCCCCTGATACCCTATGACATAATAGTTCTGCTAAAGTAATAGCGATACGACGATGCTTATGCACAAGACTTGAGTTAGAGATAGAGCTAAAGTGCTGAGACCCGCCAAAGGTTAACGTTTATTGACGTTATCATCACACCTCCCCTGATACTCGCTCGCATCAAGTACACCAACCACATACATACAATCACATGCCTATTCCTATCATCATCATCATCATCATGTTATAAACAATAAAGTAAATATGGATGAACAAATAATAGAAATATTGGATGACATGTTGTATGCACATTACAAACATATTCGCACAGAATCAAGCATGGCATTGGACTCAAGAAAATGGAAAACAGTTTGTTATTAACCAATTAGTTTAGAGTTTTGTTTCCTCACCTTAGCTTGCTAATAGATATTTTTTCAAGCTTTAAAATCACCTTTATAATGTTATTATATTACTAGAAGACCTAACAAAGTCGATAAAATTTAATTAGAATTAACTCTGAATTTAAAAACCCTTCTGTCAACTGAGGGTCGGAGGTAGGGTCAGAGTCATGATCGACCCTGGGTGCGACCTCCCCAAACTCTGAACTTCCCGAACACTGAGGGTCGATGGTCAGGATCACCTAGGGTCGGATGGTCATCGACCCTCGGTGCGACCCTCGGTACACTTTGGTCCAGTTCCCTCTTTTAGTCCATTCTTCGTGCTTGGGATCCTATGGCTTGCTTCTACATTCCATTCTACATTCATTCCATGGTCTGAAACCATGTATAATCCACCTAGATAGCTTTCATGTAATCCCCTATGGTTTCCCATGAAAACCTAACCATGGGTTGATGGTTTGGGTTTCTCCGAGATCACACTCTCATCAATATCTAACCTAAGGTCTGTAGAAACTCATGGAATTAGTATCCATACCTGAAAAGAATACTCCTTCTCTGCAACTCTTCTCTTTTAGCTAACTTCTCTTCCTTGATTCTCTTTTTCCTCTTTTCCTTCTCTTCTCTTTCTCTCAATTCAATTAGGGCTGTGAAAGGAGTGAAAGAGGCTTAGGGACATCCTTTAAATAGAGTAGGAACATCCTAAAATAAGTCCCTGTGAGATTAGGAAAGAATCCCACTCGAAAATTAGGAAATTTCCTAATTTCAGTTTCGACAGAAACTGAGGGTCGATGGGAGGGTCGATGATCCCGTCGACCCTAGGATTCAAGATGTCCGACCCTCCCTTCAAATTTGAGGGTCTGACTTTCTGTTCTTGGGGGGTCGACCCTCCTTGGCTGGGTATGCAACCCTCCCCTAAAATTAAGTGTTTTTGGGTCAATTTGATACTTGAGATCTCGATCTCCTTCACGCCCATGGTCCATTTGACTCGACCATGATAGGTAAACCTGGTTCAAGGTGGTAAGACTGGGTTAGATTGACACGGGTCTTACAACTCCCCCCTACTTATAAAAATTTTGTCCTCGAAATTGTACATACCTTCTGAATCAAATATGTGAGGGTATTGCTTTCGCATAGCATTTTCTTCTTCCCAAGTAATTTCTTCCATGTCTCTACTTTTTCATGTGACCTTAACATAATAGATATCTCGGTTGCGTAGTCGTTGAACCTTTCGACTGGTGATTTCAGTTGGCGTTACTTCAAAGGTCAAATCTTCAGTCAATTCCAACAAATCTATTGTCAAAACGTGCGTTGGATCCTTGACAGACTTCTTCAATAGGGAAATGTGAAATACATCATGCACACTCGACATAGATGGTGGTAGTGCTAACTGATAAGCCACTTTACCACGCTTAGCTAGAATATCATACAGCCCGACATATCTTGGACTTAGTTTCCCTTTTTTGTCCAAACCTTTTCAATCCTCACATAGGCGATACCTTCAAAAATACTTTATCACCTACGGCGAACTCCAGATCTCTGCGTCGAGTATCTGCATATTTCTTCTGACGATTCTGAGCTGTTCTTACTCTTTCCTTGATAATGTCGACCACTCGGCAAGTCTCTTCAATAAATTCTGGCCCAACAATACTACGTTCTCCAACTTCATTCCAAAACAAAGGAGTTCGACACTTTCTGCCATACAGTGCCTCATAAGGTGACATCTGTATAGTAGCATGATAGCTATTGTTATAAGCGAACTCGATCAATGATAACTTTTCATCCCATGATCCTTTAAAATCAATTACACATGCTCGTAGCATATCTTCTAGAATCTGGATTGTAGGCTCTGACTGTCCGTCTGTCTATGGGTGGAATGCGGTACTGAACTTCAGCGTTGTACCCATAGCCTTTTGCAAACCCTCCCAAAACTTTGAAGTAAATCGTGGATCTCTATCAGACACAATACTTTCTGGAACACCATGTAATCGAACAATATTATCCACATATAGCTTTGCTAACCTTTCCAGTGTATATTGAGGCCGTATCGGTATGAAGCGAGCTGTTTTAGTCAGACGGTCCACAATCACCCAAACTGCATCAACTACTCGAGGAGTCCGTGGTAGTCCCGTGACGAAGTCCATTGTGATGCAGTCCCATTTCCATGCTGGTTCCGGTAATGGCTATAACAGTCCTGCGGGTCTTTGTCATTCAGCCTTTACTTTCTGACAATTTAGGCATTGAGACACGAACTTGGCTACATCTACTTTCATTCCCCTCCACCAATATAGTTTCTTTAGATCATGATACATTTTTGTACTTCCCGGATGTATCGAATAGATGGTGGTATGGGCTTCTTTCATCAGTCGGTGTCTAATGTCCATACTTTCTATTTCCGGTACACGTACTCTTCCTTTGTATTTCAGTACTTTCTCTTCGTCCAAGGTGAACTCAGGGTTAGTCCTACCTTTCTCGATATCTTCTTGTACTGTTCTCAAATAAGGATCTGATTTGATAGCTGTCTTCACTTCATCCATTATATCCGGTATAATCTTCAATGCAGCGAACATATTTGAAAACCGATGAATGAACCCTTGGTTGGCTGACTCATCCGTTGCGTCTATCACATATTGCTCATTGCCGTGATTGAATACCATTCTGATGGTACACAATGCTGCAGTTGTGCTAACCTCTCCTTGCGATTTTATCATCGCTTTTCGGCTTAACACATCCGCTACTACGTTCGCTTTTCCTTGATGATACTGGATATCACAATCATAGTCTTTCAATAGTTCCAGCCATCTTCTTTGTCTCATATTCAATTCCTTCTGATTAAATAGATAAGTAAGACTTTTATGGTCTGACTTAATCTGGAATTTCTCCCCGTATAGGTAATGTCTCCATATCTTGACCGCATGTACTACTGCTGCTAGCTCCAGATCGTGAGTGGGATAATTTTTCTCATGTACCTTTAACTGTCTTGAAGCATAAGCAATCACTTGCTCTCCTTGCATAAGCACACATCCCAATCCCAATCCCGACGCATCAGTGTATAAAGTAAATGTCTGTACTGGAACGGGAATAGTCAAAATTGGAGCGGATATCAATCTTTTCTTCAGCGTTTGGAAACTCTTCTCACATTTATCGGTCCACACGAACTTTTCACCTTTCTTAGTCAAACTGGTGAGAGGTACGGCAATCCGAGAATAGTCTTCTGCGAACCTACTATAATAACCAGCTAGACCCAGAAAACTTCTGAATTCTAAAATGCTCTTTGATGATTTCCCACTTTACAATAGCCTCGATCTTGCTGGGGTACACTTTGATTCCTTCAGCGGATACTACATGGCCTAAGAAGGCGACTTCACTTAGCCAAAACTCACACTTTGAAAATTTTGCATATAGCTTCTCTTTCCTTAAACGTTGTAGGGCGGCGTTTAGGTACTTGATATGAGTTTCTTCGTCCTTGGACTATACCAATATATCATCAATAAATACTATAACCGACATATCCAACATATCGTGGAAAACCCGGTTCATTAGTTCCATAAAAGTTGCTGGTGTATTCGTTAATCCAAAAGACAAGACGAAGAACTCATAATGTCCGTATCTGATCCTAAAAGCTGTTTTAGGAATATCACCCTCTTTAGTCTTCAATTGATGGTAGCCCGATCGAAGATCGATCTTAGAAAATACCTTTGCTCCTTGCAACTGATCGAACAAGTCATCGACCCTTGGTAGTGGGTATCGATTTTTGATTGTCAGTTTATTCAACTCCCAATAGTCGATGCATAATCGAACACTACCGTCCTTCTTCTTCACGAATAACACCGGCGCTCCCCATGGTGATATACTGGGTCGAATATAACCCTTGTCTAGTAGTTCTTGTAGTTGCACTTTCAGTTCCATAGGAGCCATTCTATAAGGTGCTTTTGATATAGGTGCGGCTCCAGGTACAAGATCTATCACAAACTCTGTGGCTCGGTCGGGTGGTAAACCTAGTAGTTCCTCTGAAAATACGTTGGGATAGTCCCGCACGACTTCAATATCTTCCATTCGTGGTGCTTCCTTGGTTAGGTCGACCACTGATACTAGATACCCGACTGCCCCTTTCTCAAGGCATCTCTTAGCCTTTAATGCTGAGAGTATGAGCTTGCGTCTACGGGGAAGTTTGGTTCCCGTAAAACTGAATTCTGCTCCTGCTTGGTCTTTAAATGTTAGCTTCTTTTCGGCGCATAGTAGGTTCGCCGAATGCCGAGCTAACCAGTCCATTCCCAAGATGACGTCAAAGTCTGCCATCTCAAGTTGTATCAAGGTTGCATCTAAGGTTTTCTCACCAATGCGGACTGGACATGGTCCATATCCTTTTTCTAATTCCACTTCTAACCCCATCGGTGACCGTACAAGTAATTTGTAGTCTAATGTTTTGATGGGTAAGTTTATCTTCTTTCCGAATGACACAGATATAAATGAATGAGTAGCTCCTAAATCAAAGAGTACTCTGGCGGGTGCGCCATTTATAGGTACGATACCTGTGATTTATTTTAACTTAGTCTACATGCTCACACAATGTAATTACAACTTCAAAAGTTTCATTCATACCTGTGACCACATTGGGTGATGCCGCCGCATCCTCGGATGTAACAGCATATATCCGTCCCTGATGGAATTGCTTCTTGGGCTTAGGGCACTCCCTTGCCATATGTCCCGATTGGTTGCGGTTGTAACACCGGGCTTTCGAGTCGGCTTTGGCTGAGGTTGAGTCCCTGGAGTAGTCTTAGTTGCAGCATTAAAATTCTGAGGGCAGAAAGGCTTATATGTCTTGTTATTTCCTCCGTTATAAGAATTTCCAGCTGGCATTTTGATACCCCGGTTCTGTGTGAAATAACTCTCCTTCTGGCTCGATTCAATAACTCGAGCTATTTGGACAGCTTCATTATAAATCTTCTTTTCTAAGCCCAGAACATGCTCTCTGATGCTTCCTCTCAGTCCCGTGACGAACCTATGGGTTTTGGTTTCTTCTTCCTGCATACTCAGTGGTGCAAAGAAAAACAGCTCTTCATAACGCTGTTGGTACGCATCCACTGACATCCGCCCCCGATATAGACTCGAAACTCCTTCTCCATAGAATCTCTGAAGCTTCGTGGAAAATATTTCTCGAAGAAAGCTTCTCTATAAACAGCCCAAGTAAGTTGGGCGTGCTTGGTCAATAGATAGTCCCGGGTAGACTTCCACCAGTGATGTGCATCGCCTTTGAGCATGAAGGTGGTACATAATACTTTTTCTTCTTCTGTAATAGTCATCATGAGGAAATTTCTCTCCATCTCGTCTATCCAATGTGCTGGCCATAATGGATCAGACGGCTTGCCATTAAATTCCCTAGGCTTCATCTTCAAGAATCTCTCCACCAATCGAGAGTGATCCAACTGATTTTGGGGATATGCCCCAAACATATGGGGTGGATACTGGTAATTAACCTGAGCTGCTTCCAGAGCCTGTACTGGAATCTGTGCAGCAGGTTGTTGAGGTGTCTGAGGTGCTGGGTGGTTACCCACCGGTGCTGCACTGGCTTGTCCTGTCTGCATAGGTGCAGCTTGAGTGGCTTGAAACATAATACCCATCGCAACTTGCATCTGGGCCTGTGCGTGTTGCATCTGTTGCAGCTGCTGAGCCAGATTCATCACTACGGTTGTTAGCTCTGGTGGTGGAGGTGGCAAATTTGTAGGGTTTGCCTGTTCTGGATTACCCGGTGCATAATTATTTTCCTGACTGGTCTCCTCCATGGGTGGTGGTGGTGGAACTGCATTTCGGTTTTGTCGGGTTACCCTACGTCCAGACATAATTCCTTCTGTGATTGGTGGTGCCTGAAAATTATCAAAATAGGTGAGAAGTCATTTATATTTCATGTAGGCACGCTAACCGATATAAAATTCCAATTCCAGCACATTTTTAAAGAAAAATACTGTCTTTTCTATGCAGGATCGATGGTATGTCCGACCCTTAGTTTCCGACCCTGGGAATGACATGTTCTTCCCAAGAGCTGAGGATCGATGTAAGGGTCGATAGGTGTCCGACCCTCAGTTGCGACCCTTGGTTTTCTGTCAGATTCCCGAGAGCCGAGGGTCGATGGGAGGGTCGATTCGAGGGTCGATTGTTCTAGTTGAATTGTCCGACCCTCAGACTAAAAATCAGATTTTTAAGATCCGATTTTGGGTCATTTCTTATTATT
This sequence comes from Protea cynaroides, assembly GCA_028583415.1. Taxonomy (NCBI): domain Eukaryota; kingdom Viridiplantae; phylum Streptophyta; class Magnoliopsida; order Proteales; family Proteaceae; genus Protea; species Protea cynaroides. The sequence continues at coordinate 48,635,069 of CM053276.1, forward strand.
TCCCTCCCGTTTCGACTCGTCTCTCCCTTCTGAGTTGCTACAGTGCCACTCCACTGTTTTTGGTCTGTTTGACTCCGGATTTCAACGTCCACGCCATCCATACAGGTATGTTCTCTCATTTTTACCTGTTTTTAAGTTTTCTTTTCTAGGTTTTTGTCCATTTAACTTGTATTTTTCAAATTAAACTTTTTCCAACCGCAAAATTTTGATTTTTAATGGGGGCTTTTGGTATTGGTATCTCGAGGAACGAAAGCCCTCAAAAAATTTTGAATTTCATCGGTTGGTTATCGAGAAACTCAAAAATTTGTCATTTTTGCCCTAATTTGTCAAAAATTTTGATTTCTTGAAATTTCTTCAAATTGGTCTTCATGGGTTTCCATTTCCTACTGTGTGAGTGTCGTAGGGTGTGTTGGAACCTAAGTAAGTCCTCCCACCCACGTGTATGGTACAAAGTGAGTCTTTTGGGCAACTTACATCGTTAATTTCAGATTTTTACCCTATTAACTACTTGTCTCCCTTTCTCTTTCTTATCTGCAGACACCATGGCTCGTACCAAGATACCCAGAGTTCGTGATCCGCTTCGCTTTCGCTCTAATTAAGCCGAGGCACAGTATGCCGACTATGCCCGTAAGAAAGTGGAGGGTGGTCATATGGTGAACTTGGCTGAGCTAGCCTTGTTCAACGAAGAGAGAGCATTTGGTGATATGGGGTGGCTCCCTGTCATCACCTACAACACGTGCACATGTCCGGATTTGGTGCGGCAGTTCTATTGTAATCTCCAGGTGGTAGGGAATTACAATGACGTTGAGCATGGTCAAGAGTTACGCATCACCAGTTACGTTAAAGGGGTGTACATTTCTTTTGATTATCGGCAACTGGCCAATCTGTTGGGCATACCTTATGATGGCCCCATGGTGTACTGTGCGCCTGGAGAGCCACAGTTTGTTTCTATGGAGATGAGGGAAAAGATTGACAATCAGCTGTTACGACCTGATCGCTGGCAGATGAGATCCTGTTACCTGCGTCCAGCTCCACGGGTCTTCTGCAAGATTATCCAGCATAATCTTATCCCGCAGAGTGGGCACTATGAGAGGGTTTCTCAGCTGACCCAGTTTTTGATCTACAGTATCAGCACCAGACAGCTGGTCTGCCTTCCCTACATCATCATGTGGACCATGATTAGTGCTACATTGTCCGGGCATAGGGGTAATCTACCCTATGGACGCATGATTACAGTCCTACTGACCCGTCTGGGGGTTGACTTGTTAGATGAGAAGATCCAGGAGAAGACCTTCTCGTCGCCTCTAGATTGGGAGGCTATCTACAAGATGGGTATGCGGGATGCCCAAGTCAGTGACGAGGAGAGGAACAAGATAGTGCGCCCTCACACTCGCATCGAGATGGCTGACGCCGAGACCGCTGCTGCCGCTGCTAGAGCTCGTGTGGATCCTGTCGATGATGACGACCGTATGTATATGGATGTCGACTCGATTCCACCGCCTTCCCCTACACATGCGGCTGGAGTTGGTACTTCTTCTGAGGCGGCTCCTGCACCTGAGGCTGGTCCTTCTCATGCGACTGGTCCTTCACTCCCACCTTCTGACATGATGGAGATGTTGTAGGAGATCAGGGAGGCTCAGTGCAGATCTGATCTGAGGATGGAGGAGTTGCTAGACGCTTAGCGTGTGAGAGTGGATGAGCTCATAGCGATCCAGGGGGCGACTGATCGGAGGGTAGCCGATCTTACAGCTAGTCTCCAGACGACCCAGACTCAGGTGGCCTGGTTGACTAGAGTCTACGCTGAGGATTATGACAGAGATCGTGTGGCCCCGCCTCCTCCTTCACCTCCAGCTTCTTTATTGTACTTTATTTTCTTGTACTATAGAGTAACTGTCCAGGTTGTGGACTGTACTCTGCTTTAGTTGTGTATATACATTTTTTTTCTTTCTCTCATTATATGTAACTTGTTTCCCCTTTAATAGATGCATTATTCTCTGTTTAAATTTAGTCACAATCATCACTTGTGCTTACAGTGTGTTTATATTACTGTTTTTACTTTTATCCTATCTCAGTTCACAATTGTCTCGAATGTATGTTAGTTGAGTGGACAAGACCTGAGATGCTCTGATACCAAGTTGTCACACCCCAATTTCGTACCGTTCAGAATGGTGTGATGAACCGCTAGCAAACCAACGGTTCAACCAGGATCTCAAGTAGGCTATCCCCGCGTTATCTAAACTCCCACACATCCGTAATCATAATCAGAGTAAATACACAATAGCGGAAATCTTATAATAAAATAAACTAAGAATCTACTGTGATATAAATATTAAATAGCAAATTATTCTGTATCTACTGGGACATAAATAATTATCAAATACATGTCTTTATTAAATTTAAATAAAGAAACCTAAGAAAATATCTAATCGAACATGAGTTGCACTCGTAAGAGGAGTCATGGGTATCTACTTCAGCTTCAGCTTCAGCTTCCAATGCCGCCACGTTCCCGTATGCTGGAGCATTCATGTATTCTTCAACTGTATAACCTGCATCATCAACTAAAAATATTCGACGTCGAGGGGGTGAGCACACATCACGGCTCAGTGAGTAGACAAAACAATGCAACAATACATATGCATGCAATCAATTCATATCTTTGGTCTGGTTTATAGTTTGCAATGCGCAATAGAAAGGTGGGATGGTCAAAGGTTAACGTTTATTGACCCCGCCTCTATACACAGGGTGTGGAAGTCTGCCCGAAGGTTAACGTTTATCGTCGTCCCCATCCACCCTAATCATGACATTATACAACAAAGGTTAACGTTTATTGCTATATAATACAATACCAACACGTAAGCCCCTGTTAGGGAGGGCTTGCAAACTGGGCTCGCAATAACCAATCCTAATGTCAAACAGTGTATCCAAGGCCTCACCCCAGCATCCCTCAGAATGTCCATAGAGATAGAGCTAAGGCCCCCGGTAGAGTCAGAGACTACAAGGACCGAGACCACCTCCCTAGATACCCTACGACATAATAGTTCTACTAAAGTAATGGGGATACGACGATGCTAATGCACAAGACTTGAGTTAGAGATAAAGCTAAAGTGATGAGACCCGCCAAAGGTTAACGTTTATTGACGTTCTCATCACACCTCCCCTGATACTCGCTCGCATCAAGAACACCAACCACACACATACAATCACATGCCTATTCCTATCATCATCATCATCATCATGTTATAAACAATAAAGTAAATATGCATGAACAAATAATAAAAATATTGGATGACATGTTGTATGCACATTACAAACATATTCGCACAGAATCAAGCATGGCATTGGATTCAAGAAAATGGAAAATAGTTTGTTATTAACCAATTAGTTTAGAGTTCTGTTTCCTCACCTTAGCTTGCTAATAGATACTTTTCCAAGCTTTAAAATCACCTTTATAATGTTATTATATTGCTAGAAGACCTAACAAAGTCGATAAAATTTAATTAGAATTAACTCTGAATTTAAAAACCCTTCTGTCAACTGAGGGTCGGAGGTAGGGTCGGAGTCATGATCGACCCTGGGTGCGACCCTCCCTAAACTCTGAACTTCCCGAACACTGAGGGTCGATGGTCAGGATCACCTAGGGTCGGATGGTCATCGACCCTCGGTGCACTTTGGTCCAGTTCCCTCTTTTAGTCCATTCTTCGTGCTTGGGATCCTATGGCTTGCTCCTACATTCCATTCTGCATTCATTCCATGGTCTGAAACCATGTATAATCCACCTAGATAGCTTTCATGTAATCCCCCATGGTTTCCCATGAAAACCTAACCATGGATTGATGGTTTGGGTTTCTCTAAGATCACACTCTCATCAATATCTAACCTAAGGTCTGTAGAAACTCATGGAATTAGTATTCATACGTGAGAAGAATACTCCTTCTCTGCAACTCTTCTCTTTTGGCTAACTTCTCTTCTTTGCTTCTCTTCTTCCTCTTTTCCTTCTCTTCTCTTTCTCTCAATTCAATTAGGGTTGTGAAAGGAGTGAAAGAGGCTTAAGGACGTCCTTTAAATAGAGTAGGATCATCCTAAAATAAGTACCTTTGAGATTAGGAAAGAATCCCACTCGAAAATTAGGAAATTTCCTAATTTCAGTTTCGGCAGAAATTGAGGGTCGATGGGAGGGTCGATGATCCCGTCAACCCTAGGATTCAAGATGTCCGACCCTCCCTTCAAATTTGAGGGTCTGACTTTCTGTTCTTGGGGGGTCTGACCCTCCTTGGCTGGGTATGCGAGCCTCCCCTAAAATTAAGTGTTTTTGGGTCGATTTGATACCTGGGATCTCGATCTCCTTCACGCCCTTGGTCCATTTTCCTCGACCATGATAGGTAAACCTAGTTCAAGGTGGTAAGACCGGGTTAGATTAACATGGGTCTTACACCATCCGACCCCAGGTGATCCTGAGTATTGACCCTCAGTGTTCGAGAAGTTCAGATTGGGGAGGGTCGCACCCAGGGTCGATCAGGACTCCGACCCTACCTCCGACCCCCAGTTAATCGAATGGTTTTAAAAATTAGAATAAATTATAATTAAATTTTATCGACTTTGTTAGGTCTTCTAGCAATATAATAGCAATACTAAGGTTATTCTAAATCTTGGAAAAGTATCTATTAGCAAACTAAGGTGAGGAAACAGAACTCTAAACTAATTGGTTAATAACAAATTATTTTCTCTTTTCTTGAGTCCAATGCCATGCTTGATTCTATGCGACTATGTTTGTAATGTGCATACAAAATGTCATCCAATATTTCTATTACTTGTTCATGCATAATTACTTTATGGTTTATAACATGATGATGATGATGATGATAGGAATAGGCATGTGATTGTATGTGTGTGGTTGGTGTACTTGATGCGAGCAAGTATCAGGGAAGGTGTGATGAAAACGTCAATAAACGTTAACCTTTGGCGGGTCTCTGCACTTGAGCCCTATCTCTAACTCAAGTCTTGTGCATTAACATCGTCGTATCGTCATTACTTTAGTAGAACTATTATGTCGTAGAGTATCAGGGGAGGTGGTCTCGGTCCTTGTAGTCTCTGACTCTACCGGGGGGCCTTAGCTCTATCTCTATGGACATTCTGAGGGATGCTAGGGTGAGGCCTTGGATACACTTTTTGGCATTAGGATTGGTTAGTTACGAGCCCAGTTTGCAGCCCTCGCCAACAGGGGCTTACGTGTTGGTATGGCACTATATAGCAATAAACGTTAACCTTTGTTATATAATGTTCATGATTGGGTGCTTGTGAGTCGACGATAAACGTTACCGTCGGGCGGCGTCACACACTTGTGTATAGAGGCAGGGTCAATAAACGTTACCTTTGACTACCTAAACCTTTCTATTGCATATTGCAAACTATAAACCAGACCAAAGATATGAACTGATTGCATGCATATGTACTGTTGCGTTGTTTTGTTTGCTTACTGAGCCGTGATGTGTGCTCACCCCTCGACGTCGAATATTTTTAGTTGATGATGCAGGTTTCACAGTTGAAGAATATATAAATTCTCCAGTGTACAGGAACGTAGCAGCGATGGAGGTTGAAGCTGAAGTGGATACCCATGACTCCTCTTGCGAGTGCAACTCATGTGTATTCGATTAGATATTTTCTTAGGTTTCTTTACTTGGATTTATTGTGGATATGTATTTGATATTCATTTATGTCTCAGTTGATACAGAATAATTTTCTATTTAAATAGTAATATCACAGTAGATTCTTAGTTCATTTTATTTTAAGAATTCCGCTATTGTGTATTTACTCTGATTATGAATGTGGATGTATGAGGTTCAGATAAACGGATTCCGCTTGTTCGGGATCCTGGTTGAACCGTTGGTTGGTTGGCGGTTCATCACACCATTCTGAAGTGTGCAGAATTGGGGTGTGACATGTTGTGCGACCAAAGGTGTGACCATCACATCCCTGGCAACTTACCGAGACCCTATGGTCAATCATACGGTCGATCCTATGGTCGATGGTTTTGGTCGAATTGTACGACCGTAAGATCCAAAATCTATTTTTAAAAACCTATTTTCGAGAGTTTTCCCTCTCATTCTACTTCTTTCTCCTACGGTCTCTACTCAACTCGCCACCAGTGAGTTGGTACAGTGTCGACCATAGAAACTTGGTGATTTTTCCTTCGATCTACGACCCACATTTCATTCCACAAGGTATGTTCTCTACTCTCTTTCATTTTTAAGCTTTCATACCTAGGGTTTTTTCCATTTATAGGGTTTTCTTCTAATTAATATTTTTCTAATCGTAAAATTTTTATTTTTATTGGGGGCTTTTGCTATTGGCCACCCAATGGATGAAAGCCCTCAAGAAAATTTGAGTTTCATCAGTTAGTTTATTAGAAACTTGAAAATTTCCATTTTTGACCTAAATTTTAGGGTTTTTGCCCAATTGTCAAAATTTTCCAAATTCGACCTACCTAGTTAAAATTTCTGATTGAATATGCATTGCAGGATGGTTTGGGACCTATGTATGTCCTTCTGCCCAATGTTTGGGTTAAAAGTGAGGCTTTTTCTCATTTTACATCGTTATGCTATTAAATTTTTCCAAATTCTCTAACTTATTTTCTTGTTTTCTTTTCTTACAGCTATCATGGTTCGCACCAAGATTCCTCGAGTTCATAAACTACTTCGCTTCAGGTCTATGGAAGCAGAAGTACTATATCCTTGGTTTGACCGAAAGAAGGTTGAAGGGGGTAGATGTGTGAACCTAGCCCACTTAGCCATGTTTGATGTGGAGAGGGCATTTGGCGATATGGGTTGGCTTGCATTGATCCTATACGAGGCTTGCACTCGCCCAAACTTGGTTAAGCAGTTCTACTATCACCTTCAGGTGGAGGGTGATCTAGAGGATGTAGAGAGGGGCAGAGAGCTTTGGATCACCAGCTGGGTGAAAGGGGTTCCGATTAATTTCAACTGCCAGGAGTTGGCTGATCTCCTAGGTATCTCTAATGATGGGCAGTTGGTTTTGTAAGACTCGTATCAAACTAACCCGGTCTTACCACCTTGAACCAAGTCTACCCATCATGGATGAGCTAAATGAACCAAGTGCATGAAGGAGATCATGATCCCAGGTATTAAGCTGACCCAAAAACACTAAATTAAGGGGAGGGTCGCATACCCAGCAAGGGAGGGTCGGACCCCCCCCCCAAGACAGAAGTCAGACCCCCAGTTTTACATGGGGGGTCGGACACTTCAGGAACCAGGGGTCGACGGGATCTCCGACCCCCCCTATCGACCCCCGGTACACGGCAAATCTGAAAACTAGGAAAGTTTCCTAATTTCGATGGGATTCCTTCCAAATCTCAATGGGACTTATTTTAGGAGTTTCTACTCTATAAATAGGACATCCCTAAGCCTCTTTTATTCCTTTGACAACCCTAATTGAATTGAGAGAAAGATAAGAGAAGGAAGAGAAGGAAAAGAGAAGGAAAGAAGAGAAGAAAGCAAAAGGAGAAGAGTTGCAGAGAAGGAGTATTCTTCTCAAGTATGGATACTAATTCCATGAATTGCTAAAGACCTTAGGATAGATAATGTAGAGAGTATGATCTCGGAGAAACCCAAACCATCAACCTATGGTTAGGTTTTCATAGAAAACCATGGGGGAAAATCATGAAAGCCATATAGGTGGTAGAACCATGGTTCTAGACCATAAAACATGTGTATAATGGATTATAGGAACAAGCCATAGGACCCCAAACACGAAGAATGGATTTAAGGAAGAAAATCAACCAAAACCCACAGGCGATGGCCAATCGAACCTACCAGACCCTGAGCATCGACCCCCAGTGTTCGGAAAGTCCAGAATAGGGGTGGTCGCATCCAGGGTCGATCATTACTCCGACCCTACCTCCGACCCCCAGTTAAAAACATGGTTTTTAAACTTAGAATTAATTCTAATTAAATTCTATCGACTTTGTTAGGTCTTCTAGCAATATAATAACCATATAAAGGTGATCTTAAAGCTTGTGAGAGGATCTATTAGAAAGCTAAGGTGAGGAAACAGAACTCTAAACTAATTGGTTAATAACAAACTGTTTTCTCTTTTCTTGAGTCCAATGCCATGCTTGATCCTAAGCGAATATGTTTGTAATGTGCATACAACATGTTATCCAATATTTCTATTATTTGTTCATGCATATTTACTTTATTTTTTAAAACATGATGATGATGATGATGATAGGAATAGGCATGTGAATGTATGTGTGTGGTTGGTGTATTTGATGCGAGCGAGTATCAAGGGAGGTGTGATGGGAACATCAATAAACGTTAACCTTTGGCGGGTCTCAGCACTTTAGCTCTATCTCTAACTCAAGTCTTGTGCATTAGCATCGTCGTATCGCCATTACTTTGGTAGAACTATTACGTCGTAGAGTATCAGGGGAGGTGGTCTCGGTCCTTGTAGTCTCTGACTCTGCCGGGGGGCCTTAGCTCTATCTCTATGGACGTTCTGAGGGATACTTGGGTGAGGCCTTGGATACACTGTTTGGCATTAAGATTGGTTAGTTGCGAGCCCAGTTTGCAAGCCCTCGCCAGCAGGGGCTTACGTGTTGGTATGGCACTGTACAGCAATAAACGTTAACCTTTGTTGTACAATGTTATGGTAGGGTGGATGGGGACAAAAATAAACGTTAACCTTTGGGCGGACTTCCACACCCTGTGTATAGAGGCGGGGTCAATAAACGTTAACCTTTGACCACCCAACCTTTCTATTGCGCATTGTAAACATTAAACCAGACCAAAGATATGAATTGACTGCATGCATATGTGTTGTTGCATTGTTTTGTTGACTCACTGAGCCATGATGTGTGCTCACCCCCTCGACGTCGAATATTTTTAATTGATGATGCAGGTACTACCATCGAAGATTATGTCAACGCTCTAGTGTATGGTCACATGGCGGCGATGGAAGCTGAAGATGAAGTGGATACACATGACTCCTCTTGCGAGTGCAACTCATGTGTATTCGATTAAATTTTTAGTTTTCTTTATTTGGATTTATTAAATACATGTATTTGATAATTATTTATGTCTTAGTTGATACAGAATAATTTGCTATTTTAATATTAATATCACAGTAGACTCTCAGTTCATTTTACTTTAAGACTTCCGCTATTATGTATTTACTCTGATTATGAATGTGGATATATGAAGTTTAGGTCAGCCGGACACCGTCTGTATGAGATCCTGGTTGAGACGTTGGTTTGCTAGCGGTTCATCACACCATTCTGAAGTGTGCGGAATTGGGGTGTGACAACTTGCTATCAGAGCATCTCAGGCCGTGTCTGCTAAACTGGCATACATTCACGATAAATTGTGAACTGAGATAGGATAAAAGTAAAAAATATAATATTAACACACTATAAGCACAAGTGATGTTTGAGACCAAATTTGAAAAGACAATAATGCAACTATTAATAGAAGAACAATTTTAAATACAATGAGAAATAAATAAACATGTACAAATAGCTAAAAATAGAGTACAGTCCACAACCCGGACAGTTACTCTGTAGTACAATGAAAGGAAATAAGTACAATCATGAAGCTGGAGGTAAAGGAGGGGGCGGTGCCTCACGATCTCTGTCATAATCCTCAGCGTAGACTCTAGTCAACCAGGCTATCTGAGTCTGGGTCGTCTGAAGACTAGCTGTAAGATCCGTTACCCGCTAATCAGTCCGATGCTGAGCATCTAGTAACTCTCCCATCCTCATGTCCGATGTACGTTGGGCGTCTAGTAGCTCATCCACTCTCACCCGCTGAGCGTCTAGTAACTTCCCCATCCTCAGATCAGATCTGCGGTGAGCCTCTCTGATCTCATGCAATATCTCCATCATATCAAGAGGTGGGTGAGAAGGACCAACCGCATATGAAGTACTAGCTCCAGCCGCATGCGTAGGTGAAGGAGGTGGTATAGAGTCTACATCCATGTACATACGGTCATCATCACCAACAGGCTCCGTATGAACTCCAGCGGCGGTGGCAGCTGCCTCAGCGTCAGCTATCTCTACGCGAGTGCGAGGGCACACTATCGCGTTCCTCTCCTCATCACTGACCTGAGCATCCTGCATGCCCATCTTGCAAATAACCTCCCAATCTAGAGGCGATGAGAAGGACTTCTCCTAAATCTTCTCATCCAATAAATCAACCCCCAGGCGGGTAAGTAGAACAGTGATCATACGTCTGTAAGGAAAGTTACCAGTGTGACTGGGCAATGTAGCAGTAATCATGGTACGCATGATGATTTACGGAAGGCAGACGGGCTGCCTAGTGCAAATACAGTATAAAAGATAATGGGTCAGCTGAGAAATCCTCTTGTAGTGACCACTCTATGGAATCAGGTTATGCTGAATGATCTTGCAATATACCTGTGGAACTGGACGCATATAACATGCCCTCATCTGCCAACGATCAAGACGAAGGAGCTGGTTATCGATCTCGGCCCTCATCTGTAAAGAGAAGAACTGGGGCTCTCTAGGAGCACAGAAAACCATGGACCAATAATAGGAGATGCCCAGTATGTCGACTAGCTGCCGATAGTCAAACGAGATGTTCACCCCTTTGATGTAACTCGTGATGCGCAACTCGTGACCCCTCTCAACATCATTGTAATCCCCCACCACCTGGAGGTTACAATAGAACTAGCGTACCAAGTCAGGGCAGGTGCACGCGTCGTAAATAATGACAGGGAGCCATCCCATATCACCAAACGCTTTCTCCACATTGAACAGGGCTAACTCAACCAAGTTCACTTTACGACCACTCTCTACTTTCTTGCAAGCGTAGTGGGCATACTATGCCTCAACTTCGTTGGAACGGAAACAAAGAGGATCACGAACTCTGGGCACTTTGGTACGAGCCATAGTATCTGCAGATAAGAAAGAGAAACCAATAATGGGTTAGAAAAGAGTAAAAACCAAAAAATTGGGACATTATAACGACGTAAGTTGGCCAAAAGTGTCACTTGTCACCCACACACGGGAGCAGGAGGACTTACGTAGGTGCTAACATATTCTACAATACTCACACAGTGGGAAATTCTAACTAATGGAATTCAATTTGAAGAAATTGTGAAAAATCAAAAATTTCGACAAATTAGGGCAAAAAGAGCGAAAACCAAGTTTCTCGATAACCAACCGATGAAACTCAAAAATTTTTGAGGGCTTTCGTTCCTCGAGTCACCAATAACAAAAGCCCCCAATAAAAATCGAATTTTTACGATTGGAAAAAGTTTAATTTGAAAAATACAAGAAAAATGGGCAAAAACCTAGAAATGAAAACCTAAAAACAGGTAAAAGTGAGAAGACATACCTGTAGGAATGGTGTAGACGTCGAAACACGGAACCGAAATGACCAATATAGTGGAGTGGCACTGTAGCAACTCAAAGGTGGGAGACGAGTCGAAACGGGGAAGGAATAATGGGAAATGAACCCAGAATCGGACCTTAAAAATCAAATTTTTGGTCCAGGGGTCGGAGAATTCGATCAGGATAATCGACCCCCACATCGACCCCCATATCGACCCCCAGCTCTCGGGTACCTGATAGAAAACTAGGGGTCGCACCTGGGGATCGGACATCCATCGACCCCCGTATCGACCGCCAGCTCTCGGGAATCTGACAGGTAACCAGGGGTCGCACCTGGGGGTCGGACACCCATTGACCCCCGCATCGACCCCCAGCTCTCGGAAAGAATAGGTACATTCCCAGGGTCGGATACTGAGGGTCGGACATACCATCGACCCCCACCATCGACCCTGTATAGAAAAGATAGTATTTTTCACAGAATGATCTAAAAATTTTGAAAATAACATCGGTTAACGTGCCTACATGAAGTATAAATGATTGCCTCATGTTTGTTAATGATTTTTCAGGCATCACCAATATCAGAGGAAAATGGTTGGACGTAGAGTAACCAGGCAAAGCCGAAACGTAGGTCCACCACCACCACCTGTAGAGGAAACTAGTCAGGAAAATATATATGCACAGGAAAATCCGTAGGTTGCACCACCAGTGAATACGGTTCAGGAAAATCCTACAAACTTGCAACCTCCACCACCGGAGCTAGCAACCGTGGTTATGAACTTATCGTAACAGCTACAACAAATGCAATATGCACAGGCTCAAATGCAAGCAGCAATGGGGATTATGTTCCAGGCAGCACATGCTACACCCATGCCGACTGGACAAGCCAGTGCAGCACCGGTGGGTAACCACCCAGCACCCCAAACACCTCAACCACCAGCTGCATAGATTCCAGTACCAGGTCCGGAAGCAGCTCAGGTTAATTATCAGTATCCACAACCTATGTTTGGGGCATACCCCCAAAATCAGTTGGATCACTCTCGACTGGTTGAGAGATTCTTGAAGATGAAGCCCAAGGAATTTAACGGTAAACCGTCTGATCCTTTATGGCCAGCACATTGGATCGACGAGATGGAGAGAAATTTTCTTGTGATGACTATTACAAAAGAAGAAAGGTATTATGTGCCACCTTCATGCTAAAAGGCGATGCACATCATTGGTGGAAATCGACCAGGGCCTATCTATTAACCAAGCACGCCCTATTGACTTGGGCTATTTATAAAGAAGCTTTCTTTGAGAAGTATTTTCCCCGAAGCTTCAAAGATTCTATGGAGAAGGAGTTCCTGAGTTTATATCAGGGCCAGATGTCCGTGGATGCATATCAACAGCGTTATGAGGAGTTGTTTTTCTTTGCACCACTCAGTATGCAAGAAGAAGACACTAAGACCCGTAGGTTTGTCACGGGGCTTAGAGGGAGCATGAGAGAGCATGTTCTAGGCTTGGAGAAGAAGGTATATAATGAAGCTGTGCAAATTGCTTGAGTTATTGAATCGAGCCAGAAGGAAAGCTATTTTACACAGAACAGAGGTATGAAAAGGCCAGCCAGAAATTCTTATAACGGAGGGAATAACAGGATATTTAAACCCTTCCGTGCTCAAGGCTTTGTTACTGCACCCAAGACTACCCCAGTAATTCAACAGCAGCCAAAGCCAAATTCTAAAGGTCCGAAATATTATAACTGCAACCAAGCGGGACATATGACAAGGGAGTGTCTTAAACCCAAGAAGCAGTTACATCAAGGACGAGTATATGCTGTTACATCCGAGGATGCTGCCGCATCACCCGATGTGGTCACAGGTATGACTGAAACCTTTTAAGTTGTATTACATTGTATGAGCATGTAGACTAAGTAAAATAAATCACAGGTATCGTACCTATAAATGGCATACCCGCCAGAGTACTCTTTGATTCAGGAGCTACTCATTCCTTTATATCTGTGTCATTTGGAAAGAAGCTGAATTTACCCATCAAAACATTGGACTACAAAATACTTGTACGGTCACCGATGGGGTTAGAAGTGGAGTTAGAGAAAGGTTATGGGCCATGTCCAGTTCTCATTGGTGAGAAAACTTTAGATGCAACCTTAATCCAACTTGGGATGGCAGACTCTGACGTCATTTAGGGAATGGACTGGTTAGCTCGGCATTCGGCAAACCTATTATGCGCCGAAAAGAAGCTAACATTTAGAGACAAAGAAGGAGCAGAATTCAGTTTTACAGGAACAAAACTTCCCCGTAAATGTAAGCTCATACTATCAGCACTAAAGGTGAAGAAGTGTCTTGAGAAGGGAGCAGTCAGATATCTAGTACCAGTGGTCGACCTTACCAAAGAAGCACCACGGATGAAAGACATTGATGTCGTGCGAGATTACCCCGACGTATTTCCTGAGGAACTACCAGGATTACCACCCGACCGAGCCACAGAGTTTGTGATAGATCTTATACCTGGAGCCACACCAGTATCAAAAGCACCCTACCGAATGGCGCCTACTGAATTGAAGAAATTGAAAGTACAACTACAAGTACTACTGGACAAGGGTTATATTCGACCCAGTATATCACCATGGGGAGCGCTAGTATTGTTCGTAAAGAAGAAGGACGGTAGCGTTCCATTATGTATCGATTATCGGGAGTTGAATAAACTGACAATCAAGAATCGATATCCATTACCTCGGATCGATGACTCGTTCGATCAATTGCAAGGAGCAAAAGTATTTTCTAAGATCGATCTTCGGTCAGGCTACCATCAGTTGAAGATAAAAGATGGTGATATTCCTAAGACAGCTTTCAGGACCAGATATGGACATTATGAATTCTTAGTCATGTCTTTTGGATTAACAAATGCACCAGCAACTTTCATGGAACTTATGAACCGGGTTTTCCACGATATGTTGGATATGTCGGTTATCGTATTTATTGATGATATATTGGTATATTCCAAGGACAAGGAAACTCATATTAAGAATTTAAACGTCGCTCTACAGCGATTAAGGAAAGAGAAGCTATATGCCAAATTTACCAAATGTGAGTTTTGGCTAAGTGGATCCCAGCAAAATCGAAGCTATTGTAAAGTGGGAAGCACCAAAGAGCATTGCAAAAATTAGAAGTTTCTGGGTCTAGCTGGTTATTATCGGAGATTTGTGGACGACTATTCCCGGATTGCCGTACCTCTCACCAGTCTGACTAAGAAAGGTGAAAAGTTTGTGTGGATGGATAAATGCAAGAAGAGATTCCAAACATTGAAGACCAGATTAATATTTGCCCCGATTTTGACCATTCTCGTTCCCAGACAGCCATTTACCCTGTACACTGATAAGTCAGGATTGGGATTAGGATGTGTGCTTATGCAAGGAGAACAAGTAGTTGCTTATGCCTCAAGACAGTTAAAGACACATGAGAAAAATTATCCCACTCATGATTTGGAGTTGGCGGCAGTAGTACATGCTGTCAAGATATGGAGACATTACCTATACGGAAAGAAGTTCCAGATTAAATCAGACCATAAAAGTCTTACTTATTTATTTAATTAAAAGGAGTTGAATATGAGACAAAGAAGATGGCTAGAACTATTGAAGGACTATGATTGTGATATCCAGTATCATCCGGGGAAAGCTAATGTAGTAGTGGATGCATTGAGCGGAAAGGCAATGATAAAATCTCAAGGAGAGGTTAGCACAACTGCAGCAATGTGTACTACCAGAATGGTATTCAATCACGGCAATGAGCAGTATGTGATAGACACACCGGATGGATCAGCCAACCAAGGGTTTATTCATCGATTTTCAAATATGTTCACTGCATTGAAGATTATACTGGATATAATTGATGAAGTGAAGACAGCTATCAAAGCAAACCCTTACCTGAGAACGGTACAAGAAGACATCGAAAAAGGTAGAACTAACCCTGAGTTCACCTTGGACGAAGAAAACATATTGAAGTACAAGGGAAGAATATGTGTACCTGAAACAGAAAGTGTGGACATTAGACACCGACTGATGAAAGAAGCCCATACCACCATCTATTCGATACATCTTGGAAGTACAAAATGTATCATGACCTAAAGAAACTATATTGGTGGAGAGGAATGAAAGCAGATATAGCTAAGTTTGTGTCTCAATGACTAAATTGTCAGAAAGTAAACGCTGAACGACAAAGACCCGTAGGATTGTTACAGCCGTTACCAGAACCAGCATGGAAATGGGACTGCATCACTATGGACTTCGTCATTGGATTACCACTGACTCCTCGTGTAGTTGACGCAGTTTGAGTGATTGTAAACGATCTGACCAAAACAGCTTGCTTTATATCGATACGACCTCAGTATACACTAGAAAGGTTAGCAAAGCTGTATGTGGATAATATTGTTCGATTACACGGTGTACCAGAGAGCATTGTGTCCAATAGAGATCCATGATTTACTTCCAAGTTTTGGGAAGGATTGCAAAAGGCTATGGGTACAACATTGAAATTTAGTACTACATTCCATCCACAGACAGATGGACAGTCAGAGCGTACAATTCAGATTTTAAAAGATATGCTACGAGCATGTGTGATTGACTTTAAAGGATCATGGGATGAAAAGCTACCACTGATCGAGTTCGCTTATAACAATAGCTATCAGGCTACTATACAGATGTCACCCTATGAAGCACTGTATGGCAGAAAGTGTCGAACTCCTTTATTTTGGAATGAAGTTGGGGAACGTAGTCTCGTTGGACCAAATTTGTTGAAGAGACTTGTCAAGTGGTCGACATTATCAAGGAAAGAGTGAGAACAGCCCAGAATTGTCGAAAGCAATATGCAGATACTCGACGCAGAGATCTTGAGTTCGTTGTGGGTGATAAGGTATTCTTGAAGGTATCACCTATGCAAGGTCTGAAACAGTTCGGACAGAAAGGGAAACTAAGTCAAATATATGTCGGGCCATATGAGATTCTAGCTAAGCGTGGGAAAGTGGCTTACCAGTTAGCACTACCACCATCTATGTCAAGTGTGCATGACGTATTTCATATTTTCTTATTGAAGAAGTATGTCAAATATTCAACGCACGTTCTGACAGTAGATCTACCTGATTTAACTGAAGATTTGATTTTTGAAGTAACACCAACGGAAATCACTAGCCGAAAGGTTCAACGACTACGCAACCGAGATATCTATTATGTCCAGGTCACTTGGAGAAGTAGAGAGATGGAAGAAATTACTTGGGAGGAAGAGAATGCTATGCGAAAGCAATACCCTCACTTATTCGACTTAGAAGGTATGACCAATTTCGGGGATAAAATTTTTATAAGTAGGGGGGAGTTGTAAGACCCGTATCAAACTAACCCGGTCTTACCACCTTGAACCAGGTCTACCCATCATGGATGAGCTAAAAGGACCAAGTGTGTGAAGGAGATCATGATCCCAGGTATTAAACTGACTCAAAAATACTAAATTAAGGGGAGGGTTGCATACCCAGCAAGGAAGGGTCGGACCCCCCCCCCAAGACAGAAGTCAGACCCCCAGTTTTACATGGGGGTCGGACACTTCAGGAATCAGGGGTCGACGGGATCTCCGACCCCCCCTATCGACCCCCGATACTCGGTAAATCTGAAAACTAGGAAAGCTTCCTAATTTCAATGGGATTCCTTCCAAATCTCAATGGGACTTATTTTAAGAGTTTCTACTCTATAAATAGGACGTCCCTAAGCCTCTTTTACTCCTTTTACAACCCTAATTGAATTGAGAGAAACAGAAGAGAAGGAAGAGAAGGAAAAGAGAAGGAAAGAAGAGAAGAAAGCAAAAGGAGAAGAGTTGTAGAGAAGGAGTATTCTTCTCAGGTATGGATACTAATTCCATGAATTGCTAAAGGCCTTAGGATAGATAATGTAGAGAGTATGATCTTGGAGAAACCCAAACCATCAACCTATGGTTAGGTTTTCATAGAAAACCATGGGGGAAAATCATGAAAGCCATATAAGTGGTAGAACCATGGTTCTAGACCATAGAACATGTGTATAATGGATTATAGGAACAAGCCATAGGACCCCAAACACGAAGAATGGATTTAAGGAAGAAAATCGACCAAAACCCACAGGAGGTCGCATGGGGGGTCGATGGCCAATCGACCCTACCAGACCCTGAGCATCGACCCCCAGTGTTCGGGAAGTCCAGAATAGGGGTGGTCGCATCCAGGGTCGATCATTACTCCGACCCTACCTTCGACCCCCAGTTAAAAACATGGTTTTTAAACTCAGAATTAATTCTAATTAAATTCTATCGACTTTGTTAGGTCTTCCAGCAATATAATAACCATATAAAGGTGATCTTAAAGCTTGTGAGAGGATCTATTAACAAGCTAAGGTGAGGAAACAGAACTCTAAACTAATTGATTAATAACAAACTATTTTCTCTTTTCTTGAGTCCAATGCCATGCTTGATCCTATGCGAATATATTTGTAATGTGCATACAACATGTCATCCAATATTTCTATTATTTGTTCATGCATATTTACTTTATTATTTATAACATGATGATGATGATGATGATAGGAATAGGCATGTGAATGTATGTGTGTGGTTGGTATACTTGATGCGAGCGAGTATCAAGGGAGGTGTGATGGGAACGTCAATAAATGTTAACCTTTGGCGGGTCTCAGCACTTTAGCTCCATCTCTAACTCAAGTCTTGTGCATTAGCATCGTCGTATCGCCATTACTTTAGCAGAACTATTACGTCGTAGAGTTTCAGGAGAGGTGGTCTCGGTCCTTGTAGTCTCTGACTCTACCGGGGGGCCTTAGCTCTATCTCTATGGATATTCAGAGGGATGCTGGGGTGAGGCCTTGGATACACTGTTTGGCATTGGGATTGGTTAGTTGCGAGCCCAGTTTGCAAGCCCTCGCTAGCAGGGGCTTACGTGTTGGTATGGCAATCTACAGCAATAAATGTTAACCTTTGTTGTACAATGTTATGGTAGGGTGGATGGGGACGACAATAAACGTTAACCTTTGGGCGGACTTCCACACCCTGTGTATAGAGGCGGGGTCAATAAACGTTAACCTTTGACCACCCAACCTTTCTATTGCGCATTGCAAACTTTAAACCAGACCAAAGATATGAATTCACTTCATGCATATGTATTGTTGCATTGTTTTGTTTACTCACTGAGCCATGATGTGTGCTCACCCCCTCGATATCGAATATTTTTAGTTGATGATGCACGTACTAGCATCGAAGATTATGTCAACGCTCCAGTGTATGGTCTCGTGGCGGCGATGGAAGCTGAAGATGAAGTGGATACACATGACTTCTCTTATGAGTACAACTCATGTGTATTCGATTAGATTTTTATTTTTTTTTATTTGGATTTATTAAAGACATGTATTTGAGAATAATTTATGTCTTAGTTGATACAGAATAATTTGCTATTTTAATATTAATATCACAGTAGACTCTCAGTTCATTTTACTATAAAACTTCCGCTATTGTGTATTTACTCTGATTATGAATGTAGATATATGAAGTTTAGGTCAGCCGGATACCGTCTGTATGAGATCCTGGATGAGCCGTTGGTTTTCTAGCGGTTCATCACACCATTCTGAAGTGTATAGAATTGGGGTGTGACAGGTTTACTGTGCACCCAGAGAGCCACAGTTTCTGTCTACACGGATGCGAGCAGAGATAGATAGTCAGATTCTTCCGGATGACCACTGAGAGGTAAAAGCATTTAACCTGCGTCCAGAGCCACGTGTCTATTGCAGATCATCCAGCATAATCTGATTTCCCAGGGCGAACATTATGAAATGATCTCACAGCTGACTCAGTACCTTCTGTATTGTATCTATACTAGGCAGCATGTTTGTCTCCCATACATTATTCTCCGGACCATACATCGAGCAACGTTGCCTGACTCGAGAGGCAACTTTCCCTATGGGCAGCTGATCACTACCTTGCTTTCTCATTTACAGGTGGACCTAGTGGATGAGAGGATCATTGAGGACACCTTCTCAGCTGACCTTGATTGGGAGGCCATCAGTAGGATGGGCATAAGAGAGATACAGGTTAGTGATGATGAGAGGAATGCTATGAGACGTCCTCTTACTCAGGTAGCGGCAGCAGATGCAGAGGGGGCAGCAGCAGCAGCAGAGGTAGCAGTAGAGACACACGAGGGTGGTAATGAGGAGGATGATGATCGGATGTACATGGATGTGGATGCCATTCCTCCTCCATCACTACAGCATTCTACTGGAGCTGGCCCTTTTAGGGCTTCTCATTCAGCTGGCCCTTCACGCCCACCACTAGATGACATGATGGGGTTGTTATGCGAGATTAAAGAGGCTCAACGCGTGACT
The DNA here is from genome assembly GCA_028583415.1 of Protea cynaroides. NCBI lineage: Eukaryota > Viridiplantae > Streptophyta > Magnoliopsida > Proteales > Proteaceae > Protea > Protea cynaroides. The sequence goes on from CM053276.1 coordinate 48,654,820, forward strand.
AATTGGAGAGTAGGAGAGCTTCTAGATGCCCAGTGCTCTACAGACTAGCGGGTAGCGGATCTGGCAGCTAGTCTCCAAGCAACTTAGACTCAGGTGGCCTGGCTCGCGAGAGTATATTCTGAGGACTACGATAGAGATCTTGACGCACCTCCTCCTCCAGCACCTCTAGCTCTATGATTGCCCTTTATATCCTTTTCCTTTTTATACTACAGAGTAACTGTCTAGATTGTGGGTTGTACTCTGATTTGATGTACATTTGTCTTGTTTCCATATAAATAAAATTGGTTTCTCCTTTACATATGTGCATTATTTTTTTCTTAGTTTATGTCTCATACAGCGCAGGTGCTTATGGTGTGTTCTTATTACAGCTTTTAAATTTTATCCCAACTCAGTTCATGACTCATGTGGTAGTAGTTAGGTCAATGGGTAGAATCTGAGATGCTCTGATACCAAGTTGTCACATCCCAATTCTGGTCTAACCAGAATGGTGTGAGGAACTGCCAATAAACCAACGGTTCACCCAGGATCTTGCATAGGTCGTACCCACCATATCAAACCACATACACATTCCACATTAATAATCAGAGATAATAAACAAATAAGCAAAAGTCTTACAGATAATGAACTGAGAGTCTAATGGTGATAAATAAATATTTAATGCAATTATCTCCAAACCACAAGACATAAAAATAAATAATCAATTACATATCCGATGTTCAAATTATAACTAAACTTAATAAAAACACATTGGTTGCACTCGCATGATAAATCATTCGCATCTTCTTCAGCTTCTACATCCATCGCAGCAACGTGTCCATACGTAGGTGCATTCATATATTCTTCAACAGTAGGACCTGCATTATCAGCTAAAAATATTCAACGTCGAAAGGGTGAGCACACATCACGGCTCAGTGAGCAAACAAAACAATGCAACAAACATATGCATGCATTCAATTCATATCTTTGGTCTGGTTTATAAGTTTGCAATATACTATAGAAAGGTTTGGAGGCCGTCGCACCTCTATACACGAGTATGTAAATCCGTCCAATGGATCAAACACCATTACCGTTCCACATGCACCCACCATGGAATAAAGATAGAGCTAATGTGTTCGGATCAAACACCGCTAACACTTCCCCTGATGCCCTACCCATAACAACACGTAAGCCCCTATTGGCAAGGCCTTGCAAACTGGGCTCGCAACTAACCAATCCTAATGCCAAATAGTGTATCCAAGGCATCACTCCAACATCCCTCAATACATCTATAGAGATAGAGCTAAGGCCTCCGACAGAGTCAGAGACCACACGGTCCGAGACCACCTCCCTTGAAGCCCTTCGACATAATAGTTCGGCTAAGGTAATGGCGATATGACAATGTTAGTGGGTAAGACTTGAGTAAAGATAGAGCTAGAGTCTGGTGATGAGGTCGAAGACCACCATGCCACATCCTCCCCCTGATGCTTGACTCGCATCCAACACATCAACCATACACATACATTCACATGCCAATTCCTAGCATCATCATCATCATCATCATCATCATGTTATAAATAAATGGAATTAAATATGCATGAACAGTAATAGTAGTAATATTGGATGATATGTGAGATGCACATTACATGCATACAAGCATAGAAACAATCATGGCATTGGACTCAATAAAAATAAACAGTTTGTTATTATCCAATTAGTTTAGGTTTTGTTTCCTCACCTGTTAGCAATTCTCGATGTCCTTCCAAGCCTTGAAATTCTCTTTAAATTGATTTAACAACCTAAAAGTTATATGAATTTAAGTTAGGGATCATATGTGACATGTTACAATAGTCAAAAATCAAAACAGAGCACTGATAGGTGTCTGATTGGTCCTATGGTCTCATACTGTATCGACCTAACTGTCTACGGTTGATACCCTACGATCGCATATGGTGTGACCATAGCTGCGACCATATGATTTCTAAAATCTTCTCGAACGCTTATGGTCGATCCTCTAGTCATACTGGTCATGCTATAGTCGATCGTAGTTGCAACCTTGAGATTTCTGATCACAGTTTACATGAAATTCGAGTTCTTCCTAGGTCAATTCTTTTGTTCTTCAATGGATTTTATTCTAAGGTCATCCTATGGCCATCATTAGTAATTTCTTATCAACCCTAATCATCAAATTCACTCCTCATGGTTCTCCTTGGAATTTTCTCAAGGAAATCACATAGATCATAGGAGGTCGATATTGCCTATCCTCCATAGAAGTCTTATTCCTTAGAGTTTACATCTCCAGAGATTCGTTTCATACCGTTGCTTATGATAGAGAGTCAATCTCTTCTCAGCAAACTCTTCTCCTTAGCTTTTTCTTCTTTTCATTCTCTTCCTTCTCTTCCTTCTCTTTCTCTATGGGTTGAGCTAGGTTAGACCAAAACTGGTTTGAACTGAGTTGACTGGACTGATTGGGATTAACTGGGTTTTCTCTCCTTGTCATTTCACGGGTCATTTCCACTGTCATCCCGCATGGAATTTTCCGATGGCCTCTATTCCAAATTTTTTACGTTCATTTTGTAGAACATTAAAAATGAGGAATATAGGAACTTGAATCACCTCATTTGGAAGTAAAATGGTCAACTTATGAATTTTTGAAGTTTAAGCGGACCAATTATCGATAATTTGGCTGACCATTCTGCATGAGATCCTTCGGAGGCTTTTACCGGAAATATTTTACGTCCACTTTGTAGAGCACTAAAAATGGAACATAATGAGACTGGAATCACCTGAATCCGATGTAGAACGAAAAAGATATGCAGCTTTGAAGTTCTGACGATAATTTTGCATGCAAGCTTGTATGGGACCCACTGGTGACTTCTACCCGGGATTTTTAACGTCCACTTTGTAGAACATCATGAATGAAGAATAATGGTCTTGGGATCATCTGAATCCGATGTAGAACGGGAAAGATATGAAGCTATGAAATTCTAACGATCATTTTGCATGCAAGTTTGCATGGGACCCACTAGTGACTTCTACCCGGGATTTTTTACGTCCACTTTGTAGAACATCATGAATGAAGAATAATGGTCTTGGAATCATCTGAATCCGATGTAGAACGGGAAAGATATGAAGCTATGAAGTTCTAACGATCATTTTACATGCAAGTTTGCATGGGACCCACTGGTGACTTCTACCCGGGATTTTTTACGTCCACTTTGTAGAACATCATGAATAAAGAATAATGGTCTTGGAATCATCTGAATCCGATGTCGGATGATCAAGATATGATGATTTGAAATTCAAACGATCCAACTTAGGATAATTTGCATGAAGGCCCCTGGGATTATTTATAATAATTTCAGAAACCTCCCTTATATGTATCATCCGACTAAAATGGTCATATCTTCCTCATTTGATATCGGAATTGAGCAATTCTAGTCTCGTTTCGAAGATAATTCTATGACCTATGCATCTATGCAGATAATAGCCCATGACCCTGCTGTGGGGATCAGTGGAGAATCACAAATCTTTGGGTTAAAGGTCAGAAACCTGCCATATTGGTTCACTTATGCCGAGGGTGGCAAAAATGGGGTGCTTACACAAAGATTCAAATTCAATTTTTGAATTAAAAAATTAAAGAGAATCTCTCAATGGTTACAAATATTCAAATTTAAAATTTGTAACTTACAAAAACAATAACTGGATTTGATATCCAGCTCTTAATTCTTGTCATCGGTTACAAAGATTCAAATTCAAAATTTGTAATTCAAATATACAATGTAAACAATTCCATCATATTATAAATATACATGTACCCAATGTATTTGGGTAAGGCTTTGAATCAATTCAAAATTTTAGAATTTACAGTATAAACCCTCTAATCCTTTGAAACGAACTTTGTAGGAGCCTCCCCCATCCAACCAGTATTTTCGGTAGCCACAGGATTCCGGCCACTCAAACCCAACCTTAAGTCGGTCGGTAAAATCTATTGTGGCAAAACTTGCATGGTTAACATCAACGGCATAACTATCGTTTTCCCTTGAGTTTCCACTGAAACCCTAGTAGAGGGAGAAACCCTAGATGGAGCGTCTTGAGTCATCCTTCTTTCCAAGATAACAGGCCCTCGAATGTTTCCTGCATAACTATCTTTTTCCCTTGAGTCAACTCCTCCATTGGACCCTAGCAGAGGGAGAAACCCTAGATGAAGCATCTTGAGTCATCCTTCTTTCCAGGATAACAGACCCTTGAAAGTTTCCTTCTCGATCATCTCTTGGATGCAGATAACCGTCTGACATAAATCTCAAACTCCCTGCATTACCTTCAGATAGGAAAACCTTGATCACACGCGATCGTAATGGTTCCTACTACATATGATTGGGCACCCCCATGACCGTACCCACAGCCCACCGTAAAGACTCTAGAACCCACTATCAATGGCTGGAAACTACTGAGAGGTAGCAAGCCACCAAAAGCCTGCATAATCAAAAACCCTAAAGCGATCAAGAAAGCATTCTTAAAAGATCGGAGCTTTTCTCTCCACCCCTCGAACTCCAAAAACTTTTCAATTCTATAATAAATACCAAAGAGAACCTTGGAATCTTTAGATAGGCACACTTTATTCTAGCATGTGGAAGAGTCCTGGCAATGTGGATATAGTCATGGATAGAGAATTTGATCACATTTGTACCATCCTATGGCATACCCACCAGGTGTGTACTTTCCCATGTTTATTCGTACCATGCTCCACTTTGGTAGCCTTGGATCTTTTCAATGTTTTATTTTGATACTTGACCAACTCCATTTAAGCTCAATTTTAACATGTGCGTATTTAAAGATTCTATGTTTAGACCCCTTGGTTTGATTGAACTGGCTTCCAAAAATGTGGCATACAATCTCAACTAACAAGTTATTATGCAGAAATTACAATATTTTTTACTTGTTTCATGGGCCCCTATTAACAAGACATGTTTTATCCTGGGCATGAAAACCCACTTTTGGTAGGATTCGGCCCAAGTAATTAGCAATCAAACTTTTAGCATTAGTTTTTTTTTTTATTATTATTTACAGGAACAAAGATTAACTATTATCAAAGGTTTTAAAACTCAGAATCAAGCATACAACCAGTCTCTATTGATTCATGTTTATTAGATTTGAATCAACCCGAAGTCAAACAAAATTGGTTGAGACTCCATGGAACTCAGTCGGAACATGTTTATCAGAATGGGAGGTTAATTAGTATGGAATTGATTTTTAAAACCTTGTCTATTAAATTTCAAAAGCTCTAAATAAAGCATTCCTCAGTCAGATAATTAGTCATCTAAATGTTGCTGTTTTTCCTCATGTGCATCCCAACAATCTAGGGGGTGTCAATTCTGAACCGAAATCAAAAACCGAACAGAAACTGTCCAGTAAAAACCAAGTTGAACCAAACCGAAGTTAATCGATTCGGTTTTTGTTTTACACATAAATTAGATTATTTGATTGTGATCCAGAGTCATTAAACCATTGGTTAACTAAATAAAACAATAGAAAAAACAAGTGCAACTGGTTAAAAATGGCATTACTTTCACTAAAAAAAAATGGCATTACATATGTCTTCACTATTAGGGTCGGGAGCAGAAAGTAAGCTATGCCTTGAGATAATATAGTCTAAAATCAATTATCTTGATTGTTAATTTCGTTTTAATAGATTATTATTATATTATAGTATATATAATGTATTACCAAATATCTTATTAGAAGAAGAGGATAAAATATACGACGTTCTTAGGAATATTTCCTACGTCACCAATGACATGGCGACAGTTAAGAACCAAACATCCATGTCAACATCTCTAAAAGAACCTAGGAGGATTTTCCCATAAATCCAATCAATGGATAAGGGCAAAAGCATCATTTCTATAGCTTTACAAGGATATTTCGGTCATCATACACCAAACAAGGGTAAAAGTAACGTTTACAAAGAGGCACTACTCACAAAGAGGCACTACTCACTATAAATACCACGAATCCCGAGATTTTAGGTACACAATATTTAATACTCTTTCCTAGGGATTGTCGCTCTGACACCTCAAACTGAGAATCTCTCACTTACCCCATCAATATTTAAGTGGGCTCGAATACCGAGCTCATTGACTGTTTATAGAGCCCTGACTTAAGTATCGGAGTGGACCCAAGACCATAGGCCTACCTCCCCTTTGCCTTTTCTTGTGTCTTGCAGGTCTAATCAGCATAGTGGACCCCAAATACGGATTTGGACCGAAACAGTTTGGCGCCCACCGTGGGGCACTGAGTGATTCAAAGTTTGAAGACAGACATCAAAAGGAAATCCTAAAGTATGAGTCCAAGAAGAGCAAGAAGTCATGCGGTGAACTTTAACCCACCAGCGATCAAACGTCTACAAAGCCTCAATGAAGTTATCAGATCAGGGCCTCGGCCTCAAAGAAAGAAGGGAAAAAGGTATGCGGACCCAGCACCATCATTAGAAGCATACGTCACCTATGAGCAATTTGATGCGGTAGCTCAGCAACTAAGAGGCCTTGACTAATTCCCTCAAGAATTTCAAGCACCAGCTACAGGAGCAACCTCTAGGCCACCTCCAAGATTACATCCACCGCATCATCTAATACCTCAGGCGGATGACCATCTAGAAAGCCCCATCACCACACCCTAACAAGGCTGCCAAGAGACGGACCTAGTAATGGTAGGGCAGAGAAGTCATCTACCACCAGAGATAGAAGCAAGACAGACTCCTTTTCTCAACACAGGAGGGTTCCCATTTTTGAAAAGCTTGGGCCACGACCGAGCGTCGAACTTGATATCCAAAATATGATGGAAGACCCATCGATTCTCCAACATGAGCACCAGCTAGAGGCGGTCATTAGTGCAAACACAGGAAGAGCACCAAGGAGCCCAAAGGCAAATGCTAGAAGAGAGGATCAGCTCACATTCCTATAGCAAAGGGTGGACATTATGGCGAGTTCAATAGATGCCCCTGCAGTAGAGAAGGACTATTGGGTTGACATGGATTATATGCGCTCAGCTCTATGTCCTCTACATATCATCTTGCTGCGTAGATCGCACACTGAACACATTTGACCGAGGAGGATAGATTAAACTTCGTCAAATACGTGACCCATCGATCAAACCAGTTCGGCATTACAAAAAATTTTAACCGAGGAGGGTAGATTGAACTCTGACAAATGTGTGACCCATCGGTCAAACCAGTTCTGCACTACCGAACACATTTGACCGAGGAGGGTAGATCAAACTTTATCAAATGCGTGACCTATCGACCAAACCAGTTCGGCACTACCGAACACATTTGACCGAGGAGGGTAGATCAAACTTCGTTAAATGCGTGACCCATCGGTCAAACCGATATGGCACTACCGAACACATTTGACCGAAGAGGGTAGATTGGATCTCATCAATAGTATGACCCATTAGCCAAACCAGCTCAGAAAATCCCGAGCACATCGGCCATTATCAAAAAACATCATTGTGGGAGTCACGTGCCAAACACCATGCCTCACCTCAGAAAACCTTCAAGAAATGGTTGACCTATGTTGACTGAGGCATCCACATCGGTCGTCATCAAAAGCAACATCGAGGAAGCCATGTGCTCACACCATGCCTCGCCAAAACACATCATCAAGCCAATGTAAATCCCAAGTAGGCAGAATTTAAGCTCACACTCGTTGCCCTAGAGGGCCGAAGTATATCGCCCAAAATGGACATCTCGGTCAAATCACTTCATCCTGGCCAAGGTGAATCCAAGGAGAGTCAAATTCAAGTTCGACACTCGGTACCACAAATGGCCTAAGGAAATCGTTGAAGGTATTCAACTCGGCCAAAACACATCGGCTTGTTGAAAAGGACCTTCGGTCAATACAAAATCAACCGGCTGAGGCAGTCACGTACAAGACCACCTCCATATCTCATGACTTTTCTTTAAGCAACTGAGGCATATTGGCTGAGGTGGACGGCTCGGTCACTACAAAATCAACCAACAGAGGTGGTCATGTGCAAGACCACCTCCCACACATCAAGCTCCTTTTTTTAAGAGAGCAAGGTAAGTCGGCCGAGGTAGCCAGGTCGATCAACCAGCCTCGAAAATGCATCAAAGATGTTACCAAGGCAGTCACGTGCCAAACAGGTGACTGAGCTAGATCAAAAATTATGGGAGATTGAGCCAAGCCAGCCGAGACGGCCAGCTCAGTCAAGTAGCCTCGGAAAAATGACAAAAAGCTACCGAGGTGGTCACGTGGAGAACATCTAACTGGCCTCGGTCAAAAATTATGGGAAGACTGAGGCAAGTCGGCCAGGTCGGTCATACAGCCTCAAAACTTCACCAAAAGATTTATCAAAGTAGTCACGTGATGAACATGTGACTAACCTCGGTAAAAAAAAATTTAAAGGGAGAAAGAGACACCCAAGCCAGCTGAGGCTGCCAGGTCAGTCATGTGACCTCGATCACAGTTAAAAAATAAATAAATAAATAGCCTGAGGCGAAGCAGCCGAGCTAGCCACCTCAACCCATTGGCTCAGTCAAAGTTGAAATTAAAAAAAAAAAAAAAAAAAAAAAAAGGCAGAGAAAACAGACAAATATGAGGCATTCAAAAAAAAAAAAAAAAAAAAAAAAAAACTAACCAAGGGGTTTGGGCTAAGATGGCTACCCCGGCCTCAGTCAAAAAAAAAAAAAAAAAAAGAGGGGGCTGATGTGCAGCGACCTAGGGATCCACCTAGGTGTTCAGGACAACAAAAAAAAAAGACTGCGGCACTTCTTCTTGGGCTCAGCTTGGTCTATTTGAAAAGACAAAGCCAAAATTCGAAGGAATAGACTGCGGCAAAATCTACTCGGGTAGATTTAATTGGAGTATGAGGCTTTCAACTTGGCTCAAGCTATTCGAATGAGCACAAAAAAAAAACAAAAAAAAAAAGAGCTGCGAAAAAATAGCTTGAGGCCAAGCAGCCGAGCTGGCCACCTCTGCCCTATTGGCTCGGACAAAAAAAAGGTGTTGTTTATATATATATAATGGCCAAAAGGGGTTGTAAAACCAGTTTTATACCGATCTTCATGATGAATCTGAATCTGCCAAATCCAGATTTCATGTCAAATTTTGAAAAGATTTTGTTTTGTTGAAGACGCTGTAATAGGTCTTTTTTGTTTGGGATTGGATATATATATATATATATATATATATATATATATATATATATAGATGTTGCATTGGTAGAACCCTGGTACACTAGAAGGTGCAGGGGTAATGTTGAGGTCCAACGGAAAGCTATTACCAAATCAATGGAACCCCCTCAAAATCAAGCCAATACCGGGCCCACACTAATACGGTACAAACTTTGATCCAAACCAAAGGGGAAAACAGTGTCTTCGAACATCGGACATGTGGAATGCCTCGGTGCGGATCTAGAAGATTCGACTCCCGTGATCAACTCCCGTGATTCACGATCAACATCAGAAAAGACAAAAGCAAAAGTGATTGAGAATAATTCCCAAAGCAAGAATTATTGCTCCAAAAGAGAATATTTCTTTTCAAAAAAGAAATTCAACAAATCAAAAAGCAAAAGAAAAAGGAGAGACAAATTTCAATCAACTTTCTTTTATCAAAAGCATAGCCCCGCACTTGCATCAAAACGGAATCCAAAGGATTGATGGAATGTCTGACTACAACTTAACCAACAAACTCCAAGAGATGATCATGGTCAGTAATGCCTATCGTCTCAAGGAATACACGGATCACGCCATTGCTGAGATCATCGTCTCAGGGTTCTCCGGCCAACTCAAAGGATGGTGGGACTATACTCTCACATCTGATCAAAAAGTTGAAATCCTTTCAGCTATCCGTCTTGACCAAAATGGTGAACCCATTCTCGATGAGATTGGAGAACCAGTCAGCAACGCTGTCAATACATTAATCTTCAACATAACCAAATTCTTTTTAGGAGATCCAACAAGGTTGAAAGACCGATCTTCAGAACAATTATCAAATCCCAAGTGCAAGAAAATGCACAATTTCAAATGGTATAAAGATACCTTTATGACCAAAGTCCTAACAAGGGAAGATGCCAATCTCCCATGTTGGAAAGAAAATTTTCTCACTAGAATACCAACATTATTCTCTGAGAAAATCAAAACCAAATTAAGGGATGAACATAATGGGAATATTCCCTATGAGATTCTCACTTATGGAGACCTAATCAACATCATCCACAAAGAAGGCTTAGCCCTTTGCATGGATATTAGGCTTCGTAAGCAAATTCGACACGAAAACAGATCCTACAAAAAGGAACTCGGTGGTTTTTGTTCCCAATTTGGGTTCGAACCTCTCCGATCCCCAAAACTCCACAAATCCCATAAAAAACATGGGCATCATAAGACCAAACATCTACAAAAGGATACGTCTGATGACACCACTAAGCCTACCAACTCCAAATACAAAAATTTCAAATGTTTTAATTGTGGAGAAAAAGGCCACACATCCAAATTTTGCAAAGCACGCAAAAGGGTTAATTCTTTAATTATGTCCGATGATACCAAAACCCAGCTTTTAGCAATATTAGCTAAAACTGAGTCAGATAACTCTGATTCAGACACAAGACCCAAAATCAATTCCTGCACTTTTGCAGAAGGATTATTTTGTCATGACTGCCAAGAGACTGACTCTGAAGATTCCACTTCAGAAGCCAATATTGGTATGATCCGACAAAATTCTTCAACTTGCCTATCTGAAATTTTAAATCAGCTAGGCACCGATGAAGACAGACAAAATTATTTAGAGTCATTAAAAGGAACTCTAAACCAAAATCCAACCTTCCAAAGAAAATTTGTTTCAACCCCAACCTATGATTTGAGTCAAATCTACCAAAGATTTTTATTGAAAAATCAGTTGTCAAACTCTCAAATCCAACATCTTGAATTAAAAATTCAAAGCTTCAAAAGGATGTTCACACTCTCCACCAAGAGATAGTCAACATCAAAACTCAGCTTCAAAATCAAAATCAAATTGATACCTCCAATATTGTGGATCAAAACCTTAATCAATATGTGGATACCATCAAAAATATTTCATGGTATATCCATATAAATTTGATTATTTCAAATGCATTTATTTTACAATCAATTGCACTTGTTGATACTGGTGCTCAATCAAATTGCACTCAAGAACATCTGGTTCCAAACCAGTATTTTGAACCAACTTCCCATAGACTCTCCGGAGCCAATGGATCAAGATTGCATGTACATTCAAAATTAACCAATGTCAAAATTTGCATCAACAATTTTCAAATTACCCAGACTTTCTTTCTGGTTCAAAATCTCAACACCGAGATAATCCTCGGCCAACCATTTTTAAATTCAATCAAACCATTTTTTATTGATGATTCTGGAATTTCAACTAACATCTGTGGATAGAGAGTTGTTTTCCTTTTCCTTGCAGGAATGGACAAATCAACAGACCAACAAATTTCACCAATCAATGATGGTGACCAAACGGATCAGAACCCGGTGAATGTTTTGGCTAGCCCACAGCAAACGACTTGTGGTAAAGGCATATCAAATCCGTTATGGCTGGAGTCTTTGCCAAAAAGACCACAACCCGAAACCAAACTCCCAGTTTTTCGGACCAACCATCAACTGGACCCAAACCAACAACAAATGTTGAACCAAATGTTACATCATTTCCAAAACACTAACAAAGCCGGTTTTATAGCCGTCATGCATCAAATAGCCCAAAATTTGGCTCGACCAAAACCACATTTTGATTATGAATCCAGCCATCTTCCCCATCATACCTTGACTGAGGAATCCTGGTTGGCTTTCCATCAAAAACTTGCAAACCCAAATATCCGTTGGACCTCAACTATTACCCCTGCACCTTCTAGTGTACCAAGGTTCTACCAATGCAACATCCATCTACCATCTGAGCTACATCCCCTCCAGTGGTACCATTTACGAATGGAACATGGTAGAGATGCGGGGTATAATACTTTCCTCATCTTGAATTTGAATTTGTTTTTGGGGTGTGTCAGGCACAACCAGACTTTGTAATTTTTTATCAATTTGTTTGAGGAGTGTGGCTTTATGGATATGATTAAGCAACTCCATTTGACTGAATTCCCGAAGGGATTTGTTTGATAAAGAATAAGGAGTGAATAAAGGTTTTGATTTTGGTTCAACTCCTATTGATTTGGACGATATGCTAGGGACATCTATAATTTTGTTTTGAAGAGTATTTTCCAATCGGTTCAGTTGAGCACCAATTGTCTGGAGATACTGGTTTGTATAATTTGATTGTTCAATCAATTTTTTGGATCCTTCAGACACATCTTCAGTGTTCTTGAAAGGAACAGCTTTGATTTCCATATTCTTCATTTGCAACAGAATAGTTACTAATGGAGGATGGATGGATTCAACCATTTTGTTATCACTTAGTTTCCAAGTGACAGTGTTTTGAGATGCCATGTTGATAGTTTTGAAGGGATAACAGATGTTATTTTGTGAAGTATAACATTCTAAATAAATATAAAATGAAATATTCATTTCATAAGTATTCATATGTTCATACCATTTGTGTTTGAGTATTTGTCGTTGTTCGGGGGAGAAATGGGAGAAAAACCATTCTCTTTTGGTTTGATTTTGAGGGAGATTGAAATCGACCCTAAGTTTTGGTTTATCAATTTGGAAACCCGTTTGGATTTGAATCATGTTGATATGATGATACATGTCATCATCATTTGTTTTGGGTAACATTTCTGGTACCGTGGGAGATCTTGGTGGGGAGTCCTGATTTGGACTGTAAACTCCTTTGATAATATTATTTTGAGTTTGAATTCCAGATAACTGGATTTGGGCTAATAATTTTGAAAGCCTTTTGTTTTCCTGATAGAGATCAGAAATTTTGTTTTGAGTTTCCAAGTGCAAACTTGGAAGGTCAGAGCAGGAAGACCTGCTTGGTTGGGATAATTTGGTAGATCGTTGCCTATCAAGGTATTGATCTAGAGTTTGGGGATTGTATTTGAAATTTGAAGGAGTTCTATCAAATTTGATAGAAACCATTCCATCATCTTCTTGGGATATGGATTTGATGATTTTGTTGGGTTCCATTTGAGGTGGTGGAATTTGACATTGTAATTTTCATTCTTCAGGGAAAACAACATTTTTCCATTGGATGGTTTTGGGTAGGATAGTCCTGGATTAGCATAAGTGACTCAGGATCTAAACACAAGACTAGAGTAATAAATTTTATGCGGAAATTGAATTTGAAATAAAACCGACCATTAAGGTGGTATATGCAAGATGCAAATATAATTTATATAACATAAACTGAAAGTAAAATGAAATACAAATTACAATCAGAAATGAAATATAAAATGCAAGTTAAAAATGAAAACAGAGTACTGAAAGAACTTAAAGAACTTACAGGACACTGTATAGTTCGATAGCAAGTAGGTTACAAGCTTCAAGGAAGGATGAACCTAAAGCTATGGAGGTTTAAGTACAGAAGGGATGCTAAGAAACTAAAGGAACACTCGTTGATGAAGTCACCCGCCTTCGAAGGTGAATGCTCTCTCTAACTTCTATCTTCTGACTCTAGTTTTCCTCCTCGAATGAAGAGGAGTTCTTCTCTCATCAATCTCAAAGAAGGTTGTATATCCTTTGGGAGTCTTTTTCAGACTTTGAGGGGGTTCAATTGATTACCTCAAAGTCTGAAAAAGACTCCCAAAGGATATACAATCTTCTTTGAGATTGATGAGTCGGGTATAATACGTAACCGTATCCAAACGTATTCTGTAACTATCTCAAAGATACAGAATACGTTTTTGGGGTACCGAGGAAAGTATATATATATATATAAGGGGAGAAAATATGAAGTAAAGTGAGTCGCTTCGGTTAAGACACAGACAGCCCCACCCAAAAAAAAAAAAAAGAAACGAAAATACTAAGAGGCCGAGGCAAGTCCAATCCTACCTTTCAATAGATTGATGCTTTGGTTTATGGATCCCGATTATCCACGGTCTGCCGTAAACACCTATGTGTTGGTAGTAATGTGAACTTTGGGAGTACGACACCGAAGAAGCCCACGGAAAGTTCTTCTAGGCAAGGAGAGAAATCGAAAGAACCACGACAAGCTTGTGAGGTCAAGAAGTCAGTTCGAGGCAGACCCATGTCCTGGTTGAGCTTTCTCTTACTGTTGTCAACTGGAGCAAGACCTGAGGAAATACAGAGAGCCATCAAGTGATTCGAAGCTGAAAAGTTTATTATAGATGAGTTATCTAGCCATGGTGTCGTCACTATGGTAGCCTTTCCAAGGAAGAATTGCCTTGCTGTACTACACATAGGAACGATTTCTAAACATCTCAGGAAGTATGGGCTCCGATAAGATGACCTGTATGATCTGACCCCATTCGACGGAGGTCATTAAGTTGGCCACTTATGGTCAGCCTATACCAATGTGATTTCCTTCCCTCTCTCACCATCTCTTGTGCAAGGTAGCATATTTGCAAGCCACTTAAGTGATCAAGATCGTCTTCTAGAATCTGGGGAGCTATGGACGAGGTATTCAGCTCGGCCCATCTAGTTCGGACAAACCAAGCGGAAGGACCAACCCAAAAAAAAAAAAGGGGTCGCCCAATACCAACTCTTATTAACTCCACCAAAGTGCATAGGAGATCAATCCATCTCCTATCAACATCATCACTTTGGCATTCCCAGTCGGCATGACCGACTACATTTAGCTGAGGACTACATCTCATCCAGACAGTTCAGAACAACCAATAGAGCCGCCTGATCAGATCAGCCCGGCAGATCGGCACGACCGATGGAGCCTCATCCTCATATTAGTCCGGCAGATCGGCGTAATCGACAGAGCCGCATGATCAGATCAGCCTGGCAGATCGGCAAGATCGACGGAGCTGCATCCTCAGATCAGCTCGGCAAATTGGCATTACCGATGGAGCTGCATCCTTATATGAGCCCAGTAGATCTGCACCACGGACGAAGCCGCATCACTAAATCAGCTCGGTACTAGATCTGCCCTTCTTCAAGCAGGAAATTGATGTAAACATGCCATAGCAGTCGCATCAGCCAATCAGAGATCAAGACTTTGACGCACTTAGGTGCAAGATAAACACGTGTGACCAAGGCAAATCACCAAGAGCATCTTAACAAGGTCATAACACCCACATCAGGCCAATGTAGACTCAGGGAGAACAATAGCTTCGGAAAAGCCAAGGTAAATGGCCTCAAATGCTAGTATTAACATCAACTTCAAATTATCTACATTGGCTCAAGGGCTCGCATCAATGACAAGACAGATTCTAGACCATCTCCCTCGGACAAGCCATGGCAAATGGCCTCAGGGGCTAGTGTAAACTTTAAGATAGATTCTAGACCATCTTCCTCGGATAAGCCAAGGCAAATGGCCTCCGAGTTAGTGTCAACTTTAAGGCAGATTTCAGACCACCTCCCTCGGACAAACTAGGACAGCTGACCTTAAGGGCTAGTGTCAACTTTAATGCAGATTTCAGACCACCTCCCTTAGACAAGCTAGGGCAGCTAGCCTCAAGGGCTAGTGTCAACTTCTAAGCCAAATTTTAGACCACCTTCCTCAGACAAGCTAAGGCAGCTGGCTTCAAAGGCTAGTATCAACTTTTAAATTTCTATCTCTCACTCAGTCGAACCTTACAGATTCACCAGAGCAAAGAGGCAAGTGTTGGCAGACTATTCTTTTTTTTACTTAGCCAAACTTTACAGATTCAGCAAAGCAACGAGGCAAGTGTTAGGGGAATTTCCTACGTCAACATCTCCAAAAGAGCCTAGGAGGATTTTCCCATAAATCCAATCAATGGATAAGGGCAAAAACATTATTTCTATAGCTTTACAAGGATATTTTGATCATCATACACTAAACAAGGGTAAAAGTGACATTTACAAAGAGGCACTCTTCACTATAAATACCACGAATCTCGAAATTTCAGGTACACAACATTTAATACCCTTTCCTAGGATTATCGCTCTGACACCTCTGACTGAGAATCTCTCACTTATCCCATTAATATTTAAGTGGGCTCGAATACCGAGCCCATTGACTATTCACAGAGCCCTAACTTAGGCATCGGAGTGGACCCAGGGCCATAGGCCCGCCTCCCCTTTACCTTTTCTTGTGTCTTGCAGGTCTAATCAGCGTGGTAGACCCCGAATACAGATTTGGGCCGAAACAAACATTGTAATAGTCATTTTATTTCTTTTGCAATATACAATTTTAATATGTTATGGACTAATATAAGGTTTTTTTTTTTTTAAAGATACTTAACATTTTTTTTCTACACCAGGTCCGTAAAAGACGCGTTACACCTAGACCCCTAAGTGAAATCGGCAAAGGTCGCTACATTTGTGCCTAGATGCAGTGATAAGTAGACAAGAATTCTTGCATCATGGACAAGTGTGAGTAAAGAAGCTAGTCCATAAGCATAGGATTAGATTATTATCTTGGAACATTGAATTTTTAATGGGTAAGAGCCTTGAATTGAAAGATGTTATGAGGAAAAGAATGATTAACATAGCTTGTATTCAAGAGATTAGATGGAAAGGTAAGGCTAAGGAGTTTGATGATTTAAAATTTTGGTATATGAGAGATAAAAGTAGTAGCAACGGGGTTCGCATAATAGTGGATAAAGATTTAAAGAATGAGGTGGTGTATGTTAAAAGATTTGGTGATAGGATTATAGCGATCAAACTAGTGTTGGAGAAAGAGGTTGTCAATATAATTAGCACTTACACACCCGAAGTAGGATTGGATATAAGTAATTAGCTACAATTTTGGGAACACATAGAAGGTTTAGTGCAATGTCTTAGACAATGAGAAAAAATATAATAAGGGGGGGGTTGCCATGAATGGAAATGCTGGAGGAAATCCTAGAGATTATGAAGATCAACATGGAGGATATGGTTTTGTAATGAGGAATGAGGAGAGGACTTCAATTTTAGATTTTGTTGTATATTTATAATTTATCCATTGTCAACACCTACTTTGAAAAGAGAGAGGAGCGCCCAGTCACCTATAAAAGTGGGCCTCACAATAGCTAAATAGATTTCTTTCTAACTAGATGGTCTAATTGGTTGCTATGTAAAGATAAGGTTATACCAGGATACCAGGGGACACTTAACCATGCAACATAGATTACTAGTCATATATGTCTCTCATTAAGGATGAATCATAAGAAATGTCAGGTTTTTTGCCTTAGGATAAGGTGGTGGAGTTTAAAAAGAGATACCTTGAAAGCTTTTTGTGATAATGTGGTCAATCAAAGAAAGTGGGCCTTTAAGGGAGACACTAATACAATGGAACGAGATGGTCACTTGTATTAAGAAAGTTGTTACAAATGTCCTAGGCGTATCGAACGAAAAACATCATTCCCCTAGGGAGTCTTGTAGGCGAGATGATGAGGTTCAAACAGCCATCAAAGCTAAGAAAGATAATTTTAAGACATGGAAAAAGACTCAAGGATATTGAGGACCTAAAAAGATATAGACTTGCCAAAAAATGAAGCCAAGAAAGTTGTGGGAAAAGTAAGGGCAAAAAAATATGAAAATCTTTATAACAACCTAAGCATAAAGGAAGGGGAAAAGGTATCTATAAAATAGCTAAGATGAGAAAAATGAAGAGTAAATATTTAGACCATGTTAGATGTATTAAAAATGCAGATGGTAGAGTTCTAGTAAGGAGTGAAAACATTAAAGAGAGATGGAACGATTATTTACGTTGTCTACTAAATGCATACACTTCGAGTAATAGTGTCCCAAAAGGCTACATTACCCATTAAGACACCACAGGTTGTAGGTATATACAAAAAATTAGGGTGTCAGAAGTTAAAGAAACTTTAAGGAGGATGAATGTAGGGAAAACACCAAGCCCAGATGAGATCCCAATGGAAGTATGGAAGAGCCTAAGATTATGTGGAGTATCTTAGCTAACTAAGCTAGTCAATAAGATTATGAGCATAAGGAAAATACTAGATTATGGAAAGATTATGAGCATAAGGAAAATACTAGATTATGGAAAAACATTGGGCTTCCAATTTATAAAAATAAAGGTGATATTCAGAGCTGGAATAACTACAAAGGCATAAAACTAATGAGTCATATTATGAAACTTTCGGAGAAAGCTATTAGAGTATGAGACAACAAACTACTATTATGAAGAACCAATTTGGTTTTATGCCCGGTAGATCCATGACAGAAGCTATCTACTTAAGCAATTCATGGAAAGATTTAGAAAATGCAAGGACCTTTATATGGTCTTTATTGATATAGAAAAAGCTTATGATAGAGTCCCAAAAGAATTAATTTAGCAAATATTAGAGAAGAGAATTATTTCAAGTAAATATGTGGACATAGTCAAGGATATGTATTATAATATGGCGACTACTGTGAGAATCGTGGGAGATCAAGGTAGTGAATTCACAATTACAATTGGGTTACATCAAGAACCAGCTTTAAGCCAATATTATAGATGCTTTAACCAAAGATATTCAAATAAAGTTCCCTAGTGCATACTTTTTGCTGATGATATTATTTTGGTGAATAGACAAAAGCAAGGATTAACGCCAAGTTAGAGTTATGGAGATCAACATTAAAATTTGAAAGGTAATGGAGTAATGATATGTAAATTTAGTCACAAAAAGATGGATAATGAGATGATGAAATCGATAAGAGGGAATACCACAAAGTGATTCTTTTAAGTATCTAGATTCAATCATAGATAAATAAGGTGATATAGGAGATGTTGTTTCATAGAGGATTAAATAAGATGGATAAGGGGAGAGGTACGTCTGGAATATTGTGTGATCGGCATACTGTTTTAAAACTTAAAGGAAAATTATATAAGACAATCATTCCATCGGCTATGATGTATGGTGCGGAATGTTGGGTAGTTAAGAAGCATCATATAGATAAACTTAACGTAACTAAGATGAGAATGTTGAGATAGATGTGTAGAAAAACCAAACAGGATTAGGTAATGAATGATTATATTATAGCTGATTTGGAGTAACGTTGATACATGACAAGCTTCAAGAAAACTGTTTGAGATGGTATGACCATGTCCAACGGAGGAATGTAGATTCTCCAATACGGAGGAGTGATTTGACTCAGATCGAAAAATCTAAAAGAACAAGGGACAAACCTTAGATGAATTTAGAGGAGGTGGTAAGGAAAGACGTGCATAGCTTAAGCCTTGTTTCAAATATGACATCCAACAAAGCAAATTGGATGGCAAGAATCTATGCGAACCCCATTTAGTTGGGAGGCTTTGTTGTTGTTATTGTTGTTGTCTATTGTAAAGAGACTTGACATAATGTCATGTCCTTGTATATAATATTTAGTTTATTATTTAAAGTTCGGAGTTTTTTGAAATGTTGTCATCCTAGAATATTCACTCATTCCTCATACACCATGTAAAAACCGTTTATGACCCAATTAATCGAAATCGGTAAGAAACCGATATACCGGATGTTAATCTGTTCTGTTTTGGTTTGGAAAATAAAAATCAATTATAAATCAGTTCAGTTATGGTTTCGAAAATAAAAAGCGATTATTAATCAGTTGGGGTATGATTTCTACTAATCATAGACTAAAACCAATCCGATCCGAATCGATAAACCGTTCATGAACCGGTATATGGCCTTACAACGATCCACCAAACATGAGACATCATCAAGTTTAGGGGTCTACTGGATGTTTGAAATGTTTATGCGGGCTCTTCTTGTTCATGAATCAGGGCGCTCAATGAAATTCGATCTCATCTTTCAGAAGAGTGTTGGATGCCATGATTATTGGGCCTGAAAATAAATTTAGTTCAAACTGCATTTGATGATGAAATGGAGTTTTTCACTTTTTCAACCACCAAACTTTCAACACTCGAAGATACAATGGAAGTAAACAAGCATTTTATTAAGATGCCATCTGAGCCATTCCAACAAAAATAATTCCAAATACCAACATAGCGAGAGGAGCTTTGGCTTTTCAAATATTAGAGAAGTAAAAGATCTGAAATTCTGACAGTCTTAGATATTCGTGCAACAATTTCGAAGTAAAGAAATTCAGACTAGAAGAAATGTGGAGGAAAAAGATTTTTTTCCTCTTGTTACCAGACTCACCAACCTATGCCAAACTACTAATGGGAAACTACCCGGCTTCTGCCAAACCCCATGAGGAGAAAAATGATGAGAAGAAATGGATAGGGACAAGGAAAAAGAATCATACCTATATTATCAAAACAAAGGTGAGCAAGTATTTGCAGAAAAAAAAAAAAAAAAAAGCTTTTTTACACTGCTGTACACACTTTTGCATCCTTGATTATATAATACCATCTGTCTACTGCAACAAGCCCATTAATCTCTGGTAGAAACAATTGTTAAATAAGGGGGAAAGTAGAAAACAAAAATGCAAGCTCACAACGAACCTGTGCCCATAAAGAATAAAACTGGCTAACTTGAACAAAATCAGAAGGGGAAAAAGGAAAGAAAAAAGGAGACAATGTTGGATATGCAAACAAGAAAAGAGAAACCTGGTAGTGTCCATCAACCATGAAAACAAGCTTCTGGGGAGCAGAAAGCAGCTAAAAATGCACTGATGCTGTCCCCTTCACACCAGAGAGTATTTGAGTCCCTGCAGAAAGCAAGCAAGCATTTAAACTAAGCACAAACAAATAAATGCACACATACTGTGTGTGTGTGTACTGAACTGCCACTGAAGGGACAAATGAAAAAGGGGGGACCGGGGGGAGAGGGGGGGGGGAGAAATAGACTATACAGATCTATAACCATGATTTCTCAACCTGAAAGTATATGACAGGGAACCAAAGAGAAACTAGAGGCATGAAGACAACTCAGAACAACTGAAGAGACATTTTAATCTTGTTCTGCCTCCATTTTGGCAACTTATAGAAAGCATCCTTTGCCATCCCAAATTTCTCCCGGAACTCTTCTGAAGATAGGTAAGCCTACAATCACCATATTACAGAATCTCAGATGTACACAATAGGTATCTACTAACATGATGAAATGTATCTTCCAAACTTTTACCTCTCTCTTGGACACATCAATATCTGTAGCAGGATCAGCTGATGATGTTTTAAGGCATTCATAGGGGTGTATTGGAAGCCCTTCATCATCTTCAGCTTCGCCCTCCGTCATATCTTCCTGTATGGTGAGAGCTTCTATTCTACTGCTCATAGAATTGGTGTTCTTTGAGAGTGCCTCTGGTTTTGGTTTGGGTTCCTCAGAGATGCCTTCACCCATAAAAAAAAAAAAAAAAAAAAAAAAAAAAAAAAAAAAAATCAGTCTTCCTGAATCTGGTGTAACAGATTTTGGAAATAGCTTCCTAACCATAGGAGGTGGAGTTGAAAGATTCCTGGCATTTGCGCTCTCAAAATTAGCAGCTAGAGCATTAAAAGCTGGGGACCTGCCTCTCACACGAACCCGATCTGGGCTAAAAGACATGCTTCTGGACCGCTGTGACTTGTCTGGCACACTAGACCTTCCTCCATATGATACAGGAGTCCTCCTCTTGGGCCTCTGTTTGCACAGCAGATATCTACTGAGAAACCAATTCTAAATCACATAATCATGCAAAAACCCAAAAGAATACATATTGAGGGTAAAAAGAAAAAGTTAGCTTAATTAGTGCCATAAGGTCTTAAAAAATTAGTTAGCAAGAAATATGAAATAAAGTCCTGTACTATCCATAACGAGACATATAACATCTCTGTCTTGTACTATCCATAACCAGACATATAACATCTCTGTCACATTTATTTCAGGATTAACTTCTTTGGCCAAGGAGAACCTGCAGAATCAGGTCTGCATGTACTGATTAAGAATCTACTCTATGCAAGTAGATAGCCAATCTTAGCAGGAAAATTTCCAATACACTGAAATTTTATAAAAAAATATAAAATAACAATGAGAAACAAAATTTGTATTAAAACATATCGAGCCCTAATTCTATAGAGATGAGAAGAATTCTTCTTTTACTTGATACCTTGTAATTTTTTTCATGAAATACTCAGAGATTTTGCAGGTCAGAAACTCTTTAAAATCAAAGAAATGAAACAACTAAAAGAGGGAGAGAGAGAGAGAGAGAGAGAGAGAGAGAGAGAGAGAGAGAGAAGAATCAACTGAAATAACCCAAATAAATCAGTCTCTCGATGCATGAGGAAGAACATCAAAACAAAAACAAGCACTCGTAAACCCTGATCTGAAATTTGGACAGGAGTGGACAGGGATCTTGGACTTTTAGAAGTGGCGAGTGTCCAGGATTCAGATTGTGTTTGTACCCTGAACCACCTTCTGCTCAAGAACCATTCCAAAAGGATGATTTACTTGTGATACTCTGAAGTTCACAATGGGTAATGTAAGTGGTTATGTTATCAAAGGGGTGTTTTAGGAATTAGATTAGGATTTATATTTACTTTATGTCGGTTAAGGGCATTATTGTAAGTTTTTCTTTTATTTCTGTTGAGATAACAGGGTCAATATCCACTAGTAGTGTCGATAGATCAGTTGAAAGAAAAAAGCTTAGAAGCTTCGAGATCGATCACGATTGGAGGAGATACGTTGGCTGGGAGTTGATGGACTTGCAGGAAACCTATCGCAGTACAAAACCAGAGGAAAGTGTTGAACCTATGCAGGAGATCAATTGATACCAGAGAAGAATCTCCAAAAATATTTCAGAGCGAATATTCAAAAACAGAGAAAGTTGAGCTGAAATTTAAGTGAAGAAACGAACCTGCAAGGCATCTGAGGTTCATTCAGTTCTGAACGTGAAAGTTCACGTGGGATTTGGGATCATTACTATTTGCAGGAACCAAAGCAGATGCATGGAGAAACTTGTGGACAATATGCTTGCGAAAAATATTTCCAGCCACTGCCATTGGAATTGCATGTACTGCTGCCTATGATGCCAAAGAGGCCATTTATAACTACTGCTGCTTATTCATTCACCTTCGCTATTTCAAGCCCTATCGGAGTAGGAATCGGCATCGCCATTGATGCCACAGCGCAAGGAGCAGTGGCAGATTGGATCTATGCTACCTCCATGGTATTGCCGCTAGTGTTTTCATCATGTTGCCATCAACCACCTCATTGCCAAAGGGTTCAAACCACAAGAGAGCAGATACCCCTTTCTTCAAATTTTTCGCTACGCTTCTTGGGGTTGGAGTTATATCTCAATCTTTCTATAAGAGTTCTTCGGAAAGAAAACAGAAACCAGAAAAACCAATGAATTTCCGAATCTCTTGAAAAAATCCAATGAGCTATACTAGAGATGTTGAGGAGGAAACATAGAGAGCCCTTGAACCACAGAGAGCCCTGGTGCTCCATCGGAGATCTTTTGATGCAGTCCGAGGACCAGCCAGCAGTAGACCAGCCCAAGACACAGCCGGCATTGGTACAGTGGACCAGATCAAAGACCAGCAGCCAAGCCAAGATGCAACACTGGTCACGTGAACAGTGCCAATGACAGCTATAAATAGTTGTCCATAGTGGACCACCTCTTCTCATAGTTTAGAAGTTTATTTATTTTGGAAACTATCCTAAGTTTTAGTTGTTTAGTTATTTTGGGAACTTTCCTAAGTTTTAGTTGTTTAGTTATTTTGGGAACTTTCCTAAGTTTTAGTTTAATTATTTTGGAAACTTTCCTTAGTTGTAGTTGTTTAGTTTTTTTGGAAACTTTCCTATTGGATATAAAAGAAAGTTTCTTTTGGTTATTTTATTACCATGTTATGTAATCTCCAACAGCATTACAAATAATATAAAAAGAGAAGAGGGACACAAACTTAGTAGAAACTAGAAAATCTATTGAAATTTTCTGGTTTACTCTCCAAGGTTGTGAGACTCAACCGAAAGCTTGTTTCCTTGATTCCTTTTACTCTTTTGGTCCTCCAATCTCTTTCCTACCCCTCTCATATAATGTCGACAATATAAGAACTAACCTGATCAATACAGCACTATGGAATTGTGGGTTTTCAATCAGTTTTTCTACTCTGGATATAACCAGTCCCGTTATCAGATGATAGGGGTTTTTTTTCTGAAAATTCATAACTTCTTCATCCATTGTTGGATCACCTTCAAAGTTGCGTATGTTATCAAGCACAACCTAGAGTACTTCTCCTCCAAGTTTGAAGACCTTCCAACGGCTGGATCTCAAGATAAGTGAGTTTTTCCATAATTCTATAATTCTGGTTCTGCTAAAATACATGTTTGAAACCTACAACAAGATTGGTGTCTATTCCGCCCATTGGATTAACTTCATCTTCGGGAATATTGTTCCTCATATCCTAAGGATCATTTTTTTTCAAATTTCGAAGCATTTTATTGGATAGATTTGAAGTAGAGTAATTATTTGTCAAATTCCATCATTTTTACTTCTTGTTAAAGTGTTAAATTTGAATTGGGCTGGTTGAAAGATCCTACCCTAGCAAGGTTTGGGCATAAATCAAAATGTAACCCTACCTTGCCATCATCTCTTCCTTCAATGGCACACGAGTTTGTCCTTCAATGTTCTCCATCTTCAACTTTGATTGCATTGATTCGCCCGAGATTGAAGGCAGGGTGAAGAGATTCAGCAGGGTGGAAGACTCCAAAATGGGGAGGAATCGCAGAAGAAAAAGGAGAAGAAAGTAGGAAAAAAACGAAGTTACAGAAGAAGAAATCGGAGAGAAAAGCATAAGGGAGGTAGATGTAATGGGGTTAATTTGGTCATTAGAAAATTATTGGCCATAAGCCATTAGCATCTAACAGAATATACCTAATGGCATGGATTTAGTTGTAATTTAATAGTCGTAGGAGAGGTATTTGTAAGTTTGAAATGTTTGGGACGAAGTTGAAATTCAGGTAAACCACAGGGGAGGTAGATGTAATTTTTCCTTTAATTTATTTTCCTAAAGAGAACAAAATCTGATTTTGGGTGCGGGAGCGATTTTCAACTTCCAAATGCTAGGGTATTTCCCAAATCTAAAAATTTTAAAAATCTTATTATAACAAAGCATCACTAAAAACCAAGAGTGCACCAAATAATCTCTTGCTTTGATGCCCAAAAAAATTATTCCAATTCAGACGACTTTAAACACCATTCACTCCGAACAAGGTTTAACAGGAGTGTAACTCCTTCACTATAACTTTGATTCAAACAATCTCGGATTTGTTGGAAAACTTATACATAAGTATCGGAGTGTAACTCCTTTACTCAACTCTTATAAATAAGTGCTTCCTACTTAACTCTAGACACAATCCCAGGTCTCAGTGTACACTAGCAAACTTAGGTCCACACCACATATTACCATTTTAGATTTTTTTTAAACTAATGTGGGAAATAGATGTAAAATGGTTAAAGTATGCTACACAAACAAAATCCAACAAAAAAAAAAAAAAAACACTTCTGGGCTTGAAACCAAGGTTTTGAGATGAACCGGGAAAATCCCACTGGTCGAAACCCAAGACAACTCAGTTTCAAGGCTGGGTGAAACCAGCACCTTGAACCTTGGTTATATCTAGTTGCAATTGTCTTCTTCTGTTTGACAAAACATATAAAAAAATAGCAAATATACTACTTGAATTGTGGCCCTACACTTCTAATCAGGAATTAAGACGCTATTTTACATAGTTCCTAATGCATTTTCGTCTTCATTTATAGCTCTTTAACAGCATTTCCAACAATTTATCACCAAAATACCCTATATCTAGAATTATTTATACCAACGTTCTCCCTTTTTCACAAATTGCTTATTTTTCTTCATTTAAGCCTCTTCCATCATTACTCCCCTCAATCACCATATTTTTCTTCCTCCTGATTTCATATGTATTTTCTTCCCAAATTAGAACAGATGGGTTTTGGGCTTACAAGTCATCAGTTTACCCAATCCTCCAGAAGCACTGAAATACTGAAGTTTAGCAATTTACTGATTAGTTGATTCCCGAAGTAAATGATATTTAATGTTCAAAAATATTCTCAAGGTTGCCACACACACACACACCCCAAAAATAAATAAATAAATAACCACTTCTCAAGGTTTTGCCTCACAACTGCCTTCAGCCACATTGTTCATTCATAGGAGGTGTTAACTATAAGGGAATGGATCCATTCTCCAGGGTCCATTCCACTCTTGGTTTAGCGCTAATATCAAGATAGAATTGGCGCCAGCAACACCGCTTTGACTGCGAATAGATAAGACCCTCTATTCTTCTTATTTATTATTTATCTAGGACTCTATCTTCTGCTCAATTTATGTAACTAGAACTCCACCTTGTAGTGACATGTGGAACTCCTTATCTCTTCTCCTTTTGGGATCCTCTATCATGTTGACAAGTGGCAGCCCTACTCTTAAGCTGTACTACCTCTACACAATAAATAGATATCGCGAGGAGAGAAAGTATCCAGATCGATTCTGCCCCTAGCAGAATCCACCCTCCTTGCTCTTCTTCAATTGTCCTCCTGTTTTCTTATTATAGTTTGGTTGTTTTATTTGCTTTAAGTTGCAGGATGGATCTCTTTCATCATTGAAAAGTTACTGATTATTGTTGAACTGTTGTAACTTCAGGGGTCAACCAAACACCGAGTGCAGCAACCTAGGCTTATGAATTTCCACTATATTCTTAATAAGAAAACATAGGTAAGTAGAAACATGTCATTATCACATAAAATAAAAATGGGGAAGAAAAAGAAATGCAACAAACAAATAGGATATGGGAAAATTAACTGAAATAACAGAACACAGATATCTGTGCAGCACCTCCTCTAAAATATCTGCCATTAGAACTTGAACCAATTTAAAAATAAAAATGTAAAGCAGTCTAACAGAAAATACAATGAATGAAGAAATTTTCTAGAAGAGAATAAAAGACGAAGGACTTTGTGGCCTAATCAGAAACATTTGCATGTAACTCAAGATAATCATTATTAAATTGTTCTTACGGAAACTGTTGGACGGACTCCATTCTTCAATATTGCAAGCTTCCTCTCGAATGAATTTCCATGCATCTGTACCCAACAAGAAATAATTAAGATATCCCTAAAAGTTTTTAACATCTAATGATAGGTCATATGAGTTTCATAATCAGATGATTACTTACTGCAGACTTTGCAGAGTCCCATGAGAAGAAACGTGTGAAGAAGGGTGGCTCACTTCCTTCCATGGCAATATATATTGGAGCTTCATCAGATAATTTTTCCCGAAGAAAATCATGTTCAAGGAATTTCTGTGAAAATAAGAAGAAAGCATTAAAAACCTGATCAAGAAATTATTTTGAAAATATACAATCATAACCGATGGTTGATCTATCCTGCAAAGTATGGTTAGCTGGGAACTTCAATAATTTGGCAATGGCAACCCATGGTCAAGGAGTGAGGTAAGTTTGATTATGGTTCAAAGACTAGGCTATGTAAACATTTTTCAACAGTCTATAATGGATTCAATAGCTCTCCAAGTCAAACTTTAGTCATACTATAGACTATAGTTATAATCAGCCAATTCATTCTTAAAACTAAATCTGCTGGACTTAGCATTCTGATCAGAGAAATAAATCATACCACACCAATATTCAAAGCTTGGGACCTGCTCTTGGATTCCACCTGTTGCCCAACCCAAACAAAGATGTCTGAATGACAATCCAGGATAAATATGTCTTCTGTCATCAAATCATCCTGGCTAAAGTTGAATATCTCCACAACCTGCAATGGCAAAATAAGTTAGACTAGCTGCCATGAAACTGTTTGTCTTGGTTTGTTATGAGATGAAATACAAAAGGAGACAACAAGATATTTCATGTTTCCAAGGAATTTTTATTTGACAAATGTCTCAGGGAATAACAGAACCAGAGTTTCATTCACCACCAAAAAAAAAAAAAAAAAAAAGGGGGGTTGGGGGGTGAGATGTACATAGCAGTTAAAATTATACAATTAATTTTCATAAAAAAGAACAAATGAAATTGCATTATATGGTATGAAGTGTATACAAATGTAAGAAAACTAATGTAGACTAATCCCGAAGCAGAAAAATATAGCAGAAGAATAGTACTCAACAGGATAACAGAACAGAGAATATAGGATTTAGAGCTAATAGAACAGAATATGAAACTAGATCCGTAATCAGGAAAGCTCAGAGTTAACAGAGAATAGAAGAAATTGAATTACACAAAAGGGACTAACTTATTGACCTAAAAACAGGTTGAGTAGTTCTCCAGATGAGGGATATCTACCGGTGACATCTCAAAAATCTGAGATCAGAATAGTGGTGAACAGGTAGCAGAACTAGAACAGTCTTGTCAACCAGAATTTTTTAAGAACCAGAACCAAATTTTAAGAGAGACAGACCAGGAACTAATATATATGACTTGAACCAAATCATAACCTAAACACAGAGATCTTGAAGAAGGAAAAAAAAAATCAGAACTATGAAGAAAACAGGGTGGTACAGGGGTGAAGAATTAAAAGAAAACAGAAATGTGAAATTGAATCAGGCAGAGAGAGAAATAGAGAATATAAGACAGAACAGGGCAGTAATCCACCTACTGTGGTTTTGGAAATCCACCAAGTTGAAATTGAGAATCCACTTAGAACAACACTGAATCCACAGTAGTTGCTAGAAATTGCAGTTTATTAACCCACAAGTTCATGTGGGCTATATATATATATAGGAATTTTCTTATTGACATCCCTCATGGTGTTAAACAATTTGGTACCTTCTTATGTTTACCCCTCTTGAATCTAACATTACAAAAGAAATGGAATCTATTGAAGGGTATAGTGGTATCTCGCAAGAATGCTAAAAATGTGTCATAAATGAAAAAGTTGTAGCAACTTGATACCAAATAATAACCAGAAAACTGAAGCCATAAGAGAGGAGAAAAGGAGAGAAGAAAAGAGAGAGAAAAAAGATATCGACTCTAAGGACAAGAGTCAATTGTGTTACTCTTCCCTTCTTACTTGTATTTATAATGAGGTTTATAATATGGAAAATATAAAACAATAAGATAGTTTCCTAACAAGCTATTCTTATAAAGGAAACCAATCTAAAAACAAATAGTAAGTAACCAAAAATAGGAGACAGAATCTGCAGCTCATAGCGATAGCGCTATGATCTGTATCCAGGCTGTCGGTGACGCTTACACCCACCTCAAACTCAAGCATATAAATCACCCAGACCTAGCTTGGAACAAGACTGATGGAATCCTTGACCAAACAGAGGCTTGGTAAAGATATCAGCCAATTGATTTGATGAGGACACAAATGGAGTGACCAAAAGCTTCTTCTGAACAGCATCTCTAACAAAATGACAATCAACCTCAATATGTTTAGTGCACTCATGGCTTCCTGATTGTCACAAAACATAGTCATAGGTTAACTCACAGAGAATCCCATCTCTTGTACAATATTTCGTATCCACATAAGTTCAGTCGAGGTTTGAGCTATAGCCCTATGCTCAGCTTCAGCACTAGACTTGGACACAGTAGTTTGCTTCTTGCTTCTCCAAGTAACCAGATTTCCTCCAACAAATGTACAACAACCAGTAGTGGAGCATTAATTACCATCAGCTCCAGCCCAATCAACATCAGAATACCCGGTGATATCAATATTTTGGTGACACCTATAGATAAGAAGTTTGCCTGGAGACTTCTTCAAATATCTCAATATGCAACAGGCTGCATCCCAGTGACATTGTTTTGGAGCTTGCATGAACTGACTAATAACCCCAACAGCAAATGATAAGTCAGGTCGAGTAAAGGTCGAGTAACTGTCAGATAGATAATTTTACCGAAAAGACATCGGCATTGATGGACATTAGGAAAATTAGCTATTACTAGTCTCAAGTTTTTTATGAGGATCCATGGGAGTATCAGCCAGTTTAGCATTAAGAAGGCCGGCTTCAGTCAGAAGGCCAAGAACATACTTCCTCTGAGACAGACTGATCCCTTGCTGCAACAAACCATTTCAATGCCCAAAAAATAGTGAAGCAAACCCAAGTCCTTCATCTGAAAGTGTGTATTTAAATAAGATTTGACCTCAGTAATACCTGACACATCATCTCCTATAATTATAATATCATCAACGTAGACAACTATGATCATGACTTTAGAGGTCTGTCGCTGAACAAACATGAAATGATCAGGGTAGTACTGAGAAAACCCACATTGAGTGATGATGGAGCTGAACTTCTCAAACCAAGCATGGGGGGACTGTTTGAGACCATAAATAGCTTTATGTAGTTTGCATACTTTAATGGACATCCCCCTGAGCAATATACCCCGAAGGCTATTCCATATAGACCTCCTCGGAGATATCACCATACAGAAAGGTGTTTTTAACATCCAATTGAAAAAGGAGCCAATCAGATAATGAGACGAAATGAGTTAAGACGAGCAACCAAAGAGAAGGTCTCAAAGTAGTAAACACCATAAGTCTGAATGAAACCTTTTGCAACCAAGCGAACCTTGAGCCGATCAACTGTCCCATTTGGGTTGTGTTCAACAGTATACACGCAATGATAGCGCACATCATTTTTCTCAGGCGGAAGGTCAACGAGACTCCACATATAGCAAGGCATCCATCTCTGAATCCATAGCTGCCTTTCACCCTGGGTGGGACAAAGCCTGGACAATAGGTGGTGGGAACAAACGTAGTAGACAAGGACAAAACAAAATTGTGGGCAATAAAAGGGAGATGGGAGATAGTAACAAAACGATAAATAGGATATGTAGCTAGTGGTTTCTGAGTACAAGAGCGCATACCTTTGTGAAGAGCAATGGGAAGGTCAAACGTGACCTCAGTACCAGAGGCAGGCAGATTGGTGGGTGTAGCAAAGCAAGCAAGGAAGGACCACTATCATCAACGTAATTTCACATGTCCCTTCACAAGCCTTGGATCCAGAGACTGAGTCTCCTCCTATAAGGAACTTCCTCCCTTTGATTTTGAACTTTCCATTGCTCTTCAGAAAGGTACTAGGGTTTGTACACTTCACCCTATTTCCAATTCGGTTTCATATAGCTCTCTTTCCCCATCCTTCTATGCATTTGTATCCTTGCTTTCCTCTATGTCTATTTCCCAAATATGACAGGATGCAATTATGGACGAAAGGTGAAAAACTGCAATGGTGGAGGAGCTTAAAGAAGAATGATACATGGGACCTTGTTCCACTCCCTCTAGGTAAGAGTCCAATAGGATGCAAGTGGGTTTTCATAGTTAAACAAAAATCAAATGGGACTGTAGATTGGTACAAGGCAAGGCTAGTTGTTCGTGGATTTACCCAAACATATGGGATTGATTACCAAGAAACATTTGCTCCGGTGGCCAAGATGACTACAATCAAAGTTCTTTTGTCATGTGTTGTACATCATAATTGGGACTTGCAACAGCTAGATGTGAAGAATGCCTTCTTCCATGGAGAACTTATTGAAGAAGTTTACATGGATTGCCGACCTGGTTTCACAAATGCTAGCACCAAAGGGAAGATATACAAGTTGAAACGCTCTCTATATGGACTGCAACAGTCCCCTAGAGCATGGGGTGGAAGGTTCCATAAAGTTATAGTAGCATTTGGTTATGTTCAGAGTAATGTTGACCATACTTTATTTATCAAGCACTCATCTGACACTTTTACAACTCTACTTGTACACGTTGATGATATCAATGTCACAGGAAATAATGACAATGAAATCAGGAAACTGAAGACGTTTCTGGGAAAGGAGTTTAAAATCAAATATCTTGGAAAACTGAGGTACTTTCTAGGGATTGAAGTTGCCAGATCTACAAAGGGAATCTATCTCTCTCAAAGGAAGTATGTCCTTGATCTCCTTTTAGAATCAGGATTGCTTGGGTGCCGATCATGTGATACTCCACTAGAAGCTCAGAGAGAAAGAAGGAATACCAATAGATAAAGGTAGGTACCAGAGGTTAATTGGAAGGCTCATCTACTTATCACACACATGGCCAGACATTGTGTTTGCCGTGAGTTTAGTAAGCCAATTTATGCATGATCCCTATTCTACTCATATTAAGGCAATCTACAGGATATTACATTACCTAAAGGCAGCCCCAGGAAAAGGGATCCTCCTATCGCCTAATAGTCATCTAAAAGTTGAGGCTTATACCAATGCAGAATGAGCAGGCAGTCCAGATCATAAGTCTATCTCTGGTTACTGTACCTTTGTAGGTGGAAATCTGGTTACTTGCCACGGCATGAAACAGAATGTTATGATCCAATCCAGTGCAGAGGCAGAATTTAGGGCAATGGCCCAGGGAATGTGTGAACTTTTATGGTTGTAAGGCTTACTCAGAAACTTTAAGGTTCAATGTCCCCAATCCATGACTTTGGTTTGTGACAATAAGGCGGCTATTAGCATTGCTCATGACCCTATTCAGCATTATCAGACAAAACATGTTGAGATAGACCGCCACTTCATCAAAGAGAAATTATAAAGTAGAGAGATTCAGATCCCTTTCGTCAGATCAAAGGACCAGCTAACAGATATCTTCACCAAAGGACTACCTAGGAAAGATTTTCATATGATATTGTCCAAGTTGTGTATGCATCATATATATACACCAACTTGAGAAGGAGTGTTGAAATATGGTCCAACTAATGGTATGGTCCGGCTGATGAACCATCCTCCACACATCATCCGCACCACCCATCTACCGCACGATCAATGTCTAGGTTCAATGTACTCACCTACTTTCTTACCTACTTTCTTTTCTTGTAAATTCATTTATCTATAAATAAGAAGGCTGGGTGAGGTATCAACTCACTCATTTTATCGTCCATCTCTAATTCAACACATAAATTTGTGTGTGAGGCTATAGGTCACTATGCCTATATAGAATTCATAAACTGAATCTCTACTGGACGTAAACTGATTTGGAATTCAAACTACTACTTGGAATGGTATAATCAGACATGTATCTAGCTCTCCTCAAACTAGGACCCTAAGAGAAAAAGATACACATAAGAATAAAATCTGGACTCAAATTCCATATAATTCTAGGACTTAACTACGCTAACTTCTAACATAAAAAGGATTCAAAATAACCCTAAAATTTGGACTAAACTAATCTTAGTTGACAAATTTCGTAGTGTTAGCTCTTACCCATATTAAAGGCCCATTAAAATGGCCCATAAAATGAAAATCCATTGGACTAAAGACCCAATACATATATAACCCAGCCCAATGCTACATCAAGAGTTTCCTAAAATATTTACAATTGACTATCAAATTTTTTACTTTTCATAAAAATAAATGAATGTTTCCTTGGAGGTCTAATTTTTCAAGATATTCCTCCTACACAATATACACCATAACCCAAAATTATAATTGGCACTGATACTTTCTTGTTTACACATCAAAATGGGAAAAAAAGAACTAAAAAAGAAAATACGCACCTTAAAATCACCTGTAGGCCAACGAGCATTTTGGCAGGATTTGTTTCAGATAACAAGTATGTCAGAGTCGTATATGGAACATTGAATACAGTAGAAGGCACTGAAAAGAAAAGAAAGGTAATATGATACAAGTAGAGTTTTTTTTTTTTTTCCCTACCTTCCGAGAAAGTGCAAGAGAACAAGTGAGGATCACTTTCAGCATCCATAGCAATCTTGTGGCTGGGGTACTCAGATTTACCTCCAAGCAAACTCCAAAATTGTTCAGATTCGGAGCCTTCTTTTTGTGGTTTTGACTGCGCATTTGGCTGCAAAAATTTGAGAGCATATTACACAACAGTAGAGAAAATGATGAAACAGTGTTTTTTTTATATGAAGAGGTGAGATGCAAAAGCATCAGGAAGACAGGAACATCATGTGTACAGAATAGAAAACAAACATAATTACAAAAATCCAGTAGACTATCCAGCGTCTCCACCCACATAGACACAAACATGCACCCCCCACACACCCTGGCCCATAATCTCACACATCAACATGTGCCTTCCCCCCAGACGCAATCCAAGAGAGAGGGAGAGAAGCATTTCACTAATAATAACCCTTCCATCTAATTCACATGATCCAGGACTCAATGAAAAAAGTATGCTATAGTGGCCACTTTGGAAATAAGACATCTAAAAAAAGGCTCAGCAAATAAGATGCTTCTAATAATGAAAGTTGTTCTTAGGAATCTTGTTTATTTTAGTATGGTCTAGTAAGTCATTGATTACAATTGTAATCTACTTGCAACCAAATATCTGAGAAAGTGGCCTGATTCCTTTAGGAATAGAACACATTGTTAAGGCTTGGGACTTACCTGTCTAATTTGATGTAGACAGGATTCCCTCTTGAGTCTTGACAGCTCGTCTTCTTTGTTTCATCTCTTTTCTTTGGGCTCCTCTTCTTGGGGAGCATTCTTGTATGCACCCAAAAAAAAATATCCTAAGGAAGGCTATAGGCTATTGAAAGGATGAAGAGGGCCTTGGTCTCATAAGGGTGAAAGAGGTTAACTCTGCTTGCATTCTTAAGTTGATCTGGAAGGTGGCCACTAGAAAGAAAAGTATAGGGGTGGACTAGATATATGCTAGAACCTAAAGAATGACTCTATTTGTACTGTTCCTTGTGGTAAGGATGCTACTTGTGTGTAGAAGAAGATAATGGACCTTAGACATTGAGTGAGGGGCACCATAAAATCTGAAACTGATGATGGATAATCCACCTATCTTTGGCTTGATACTGACACCCCCAACACATTATACTCAATAGGTTTAGGGAGAGAATTAGATTTGAGTCGTGTCGAGATACACTGGCTAAGGTCTTGATATCATCACAAACCATGTTTGGAGGCTGGGGGCCCGGGGTTGATCCTTTACCCACAATTTATATCTTATTTGGGCAGCTCTTCATAACATTGTGAGAAGGCCCAGGGGAAGTGGAGACCTTATCACTTTGACAGCATCGAAGTCGGGCTGCTTTTAATCCTCTTCTGCTTGGAAGGTGATCAGATCTCGGGCTCCTATAGTCCCTTGGTCCAAAACCGGTTGGATCAAAGACCAAATCCCCCGCCATAGCTTCATCTCATGGCGAGCTATTTCCAGGTCCCTCCCAACTAAGGTCATGCTGTGGCATCAGATTTGCTACCAACCCAACTGCTATTTATGTTGACCCACCCAAGATCGATCATTTGTTCATTGAATGTTACTTCTCCTCTATGTTCTGGGAAGGAGTTTTATCCTACCAAGAAGTTTGTCCTACCGCTGCCCAAATTCTAGGAGGATTCAAGTTCTTGAGAACGAATGGAGATGGATCAGCAGAGTATTCAAAGGAAACTCCATTTGTGACAAGATTGGTAAAAGCCCTCAGAGCAACCATCTACCACATATGGATGGAGCAGAACTTGAGGTTGTGGACGGGTGAAGTGAAGAGCTTCACCCAAATTTGGAATCCCGTTGCTTTTGAAACCTGAGGGATTCTTACCCCCTATGATATCCCACGTCTGGATACTCCTAGGAACAGATTTGTTGTCAATGCTTGGAACTTACCCATCCAACTATTTGTGGACGGGAGGTCCAGCAAGATTTATTTATTTATTTTGGCTCTTTTTTCGGCTTTCCCGTGTTCATAAAGCTGCCTTTGTATATCCCCCTTCTTTTAATAAAATGCCCCATTCATCCAACAGAAAAATTATCAGAATTTAGAATATTCTTGTGTTGCCTCGATCTATTTGTAAGTCAGAACTGTAGCCTGCATTTGGTAACTCTCCGGGAGAGCAGTTATTCTGTTCTTCCGTTCTAGCAAAACAGATAAACTTTTCAAAACAACCAAAAATCATTTGGCAAATCTGGTCTGTTCTTCCATTTGCAAAGAACGGACCGGATGAAAAGAACATCCAAGAACAAAAATTTCACAACATGGTAAACCAAGTTTTTACATTCTAGAACATTTTTTTTAATGAACAAAAAGTGTAACCATTCCCGATAAAAACACCCTTCCTTCGATTTTTGCCTTCATTAAAGCTATCCTCTTCTTCTCACTCTGCGCAGCTAACCCCTTCTTCAATCTGCGCAGCTATTATCTTCTTCTTCATTCTATCTGCACGCAAGGAGCTGTAACTCATGGGTCTGCAACCGATTCTGCTAGCTCTCGGGTCTGCAACTAGGGTTGCTCGTTTAATTAGATTTTTTACAAAATCTAATTTGTGCTCTAGGGTTCGCATTGAGTTTCGTCTTCCCTGTAAGTGTTGAGTGCTTGATTGTCGCTGCAATCGCTTGGTTCCTACGCCATCTCATCTTCCCTGTGATCGATTGGTTCTACTTTCTTCCTGGTATGTCTATGAACTTGAAACCCTAGCATATGATTGGGTGTATTTTAGATCTTACTTGTTCCGCTTCTTTGTGATTACAATGAGATGTCTCCTTTATTTTTATTGTTCCGCTATTATTGTGGCAGTCTTCTTCGGTTTCGTCCTCTTCTTCTTTCTTCTTCTTCTTTTTTTTTTTTTTTTTTCGCGTCAGCCAACTCAGCCCCTTCTTCTCCTTCTTGTCACATATGTTAGGTAATAGGCTCTTAAGTTGGGGATTTTATTGCTGCTCCACATATTATATGCTGTCTATATAGAATTACAAGTTTTAAGAGATATATGGAGCCCCTCAAGACCAAAATTTAGTCAATCTTTTGTAAGACATGATAGAAATCGCAGTTCATGCTAAATAGCAGGAACTTGAAAGAATTAGGTGCAAAGCTTCATTGACCGAATTAATTTTTATCTAATTAGTAGTTACAATGTTGAAGTTGGGAAACGGGATTACATTAGACACTCTGATGAGCATGTGAAGACAAAAGATGAAGCTGTAGCTCCTTTCAAGCATCTGCCTGTACATGTCTTTAGAACATGTAAGTATGCTTTGACATTGAAACTATCCAAAGCAGTTAATCATGGTTTTTTCCAGCCAGATCATATATACTACAACTTTAGGGTTCCTCATGAATGCAATTGTAGCCTCAACAGCTGCCTGTGACCTGTATCATTCAAGAACAAAAACCGTATTTTCGGGTGCGGGGGTGATTTTCAACTTCAAAATGCTAGGCTTTTTCCAAATATAAAAATTCCATAAATCTTATTATAGTAAAGTATCACTAAAAACCAAGAGCGCGCCAAAATAATCTCTTGCTTTGATGCCCAAAAAATAATTTACATTCAGACGACTTTTAACAGCATTCGCGTACTTCGAACAAGGTTTGACCGGAGTGTAACTCCTTCATTATAACTCGGATTCAAGCAATCTAGGATTTGTTGAAAAGCTGATTATACTAGCTTTGCAACAAATTTGAGATTGCTTGAATCTGAAATATATTAAAAGAGTTACGCTCTGGTAAAATTTGTTAAAAATAAGCAAATGTTAGTCATAAATACGTGTTGCCTACTTAACTCAATTATTTGTTTCTTTGTTGGTTTTCTTATATTAACTAAGCTATGTCTTAAATGTTTATTTATGTAGAATACTGCATATATATATAAACATTAATATAGCATTAATATTTTAAAAATAAAAAAAAAATACACTGGGAACGCCTTGGTCGCCTAGGCGACGCATGGCGCCTTGGATCGCCTTGTCGCCTTGACAACTATGGTATAGATAAGAATTAATCTTCGAGAGTGATTTGAGGAAAGCTGTGGACATGTCAATGGTAAATTTTTCCAAGTTTTTTTATCTCTAGGCTATAATTCAACTCTACCTTATTCTCAGATACAAAATTATGACCAAGAACCAGTTAGGTATGGTTTGTAGACTCCTTTTCAAACTTCAGTAATTATTTTTCAATTCCATGAATGCTCTAACACAGATCTGTAAATGCTAGACAGTTCGCTTAATTGCTCCTCCACTTGAAACCTAGATCTTGCCACTTGCCTTTCAGTAACTACTTTTTTTTCTTTGTTGAGTGAACAAGATCACACTTTTCTTTGCTTCTCTGTTACTGTAATAATGTGCACATAACTATCATCTTTGTTCTGCAGTATAATTGCAAGTTTTAGACTCAATGGGGACTTTGTGGGTTGTGATAGAACATGTTGGAAGCTTGTAGCATCTACAGTGACAATGTAACTTCTCCCTAAAATGTAGAACCCATTCAGATATTAAATAGACAACAAACTATAGAAACCTCACAAAAGCTTGAACAGTGTATCATTAAGCCTATCAAGCTGTTGTTCCTTTAACATTTAACAGTGTAGCGTTAGTCTTATTGTCTATGTAACAGAGCTGATTAATACTAGTAGAGGAAAGAGCTTAACTTGTTCCATGACTTCAAAATATTCTTAAACTTCAAGTCCATTAATACACTGGTTTGAATATTCATTTTACTCTTTAACAATTTATGTATTTGGATATGGTGCTCAATTGCATGATCCCCTATCCCACGACTTCTGTGAGAAGATTATTGATTAGTACTCCCATGACTTCTACATGGTGGATAAGACATGATTCCAACTTCACTAAATTATGCTCTTGATGATGCTTGTCCCCTTTAATCCCTACTTGTGTTGACCATTTTGTTCATTTACCCTTAACGATTGGCATAAATATTTTATATTTTAAGTCGGACAATTATAAAATATATGTTTTAATATGGGATAATGGTTTTCTTAAAACAAAATATTATATTTGTATAATTAAATGGCATTAATATAAATTAATTTGCCAAGATGATGATTTGGTGGCAATTCTGTAATATTTGAATCATTTGAAAAAAAATGTTCTAGAACAAATGTTACCAAACAACAAACAGGTCAGAACAGTGTTCTCGGACTAGTTCTAGAACAAGTTTGCCAAACAGGCTAAAGGCCAAAACAACAGCCAAAGAACACTGTTCTAGAACATAAACAGAAAAAGCCCATCTCTTGAAAAGGACACTGGTTCAAAACAAGAACGTAACAGAACATTACTAAATGCAGCCATATAGTCTTTCAATTTGAGTTATTGGTTGCCATTAGAAGAAGGTGGTACTGCGTGGAAGAGATCAAGAAATTTATAGAAGTCAGTGAAAGATGACAGTAGCCAATGAATTTTCTATTGGATATTCCCTTTAAACTATATTTTTTTGGGTGAATTTTTCATTTTTTCTTTTAAACTATATTACTAGATAACTAGTTAGTCTATATCAGAGGGGATGATGCTATTGACTGGTCACATCGTTGCACAAAGCCCCAGTACATCTCTTGTGTAACTAATGGAAACTCAAGCTACAGAAAATTATTTCACTAACCAAAAAGGGTTTTCATCTTAAAGAAGAGAGAAGATACAAAAAAAAAAAAGTAGGGCTAATTATTATAGTCCCCTATACTTGCCTTATAACTCAAACTCCCCTATCAGAACTTCTTTTCTAACTCTCCCGTAAAAGACAAACTTCAATGTCTCTTTATCCCCTGCTATTAGAATCCCTAAATTACCCTTCATTCCTTTAACCAGTTTACCCACTGTGCGCTACCTTCATCTCCTGCTGCCCCATGGATCTCTCTCAACCATTTCACTGAAGAGGTGGAATTCGAGACTGAAGAGTGATAGATTCGTCTTCGCCTCTACAACTCTACAGCCATGGTTCAAATCAGTCTTGCTAAGAGGATCTTTGGAGCAGTGGAAGAAGGGTTTGAATTCCCACTGATTGCAGGCTTGCAGCAATCTCGATCTTCACCGTGCCCTCTGCATCTTTTCCTCACTGCCATGCAAACTTTTCAGGTTCCCAATCTCCGGGGGGGTTACATTGAGCTTGAGTATTATGGCCGACCGTGGGCATTAAGATTTTTACCTTTTGTAATACTAATGGGTCAGCTTGAATCTTTTATGGAATCTGTTATGTCACTACAGAAGACCAAGAACAAATGGGGGGGGAAAGAATAAAAAATAAAGGGATTAGTAGCTTCATTACCGATTGGGAACCATATGAGTCTTTTTACAGGATCAACTGTGTTGGAAGTATAGGAATGGAATAACCTCTAACAATTTTCAGAACTAGATCTGGAATCCATCGGAAACCTCTCTAAATCTTTGCTTACTATTCAAGGATTAAAGTATCGTGTATCGATAACGTATCGGTCGGGCGATTTTAAGAGACATATCATATCGTATCGTGGTCGATACGATGGATACGCTAGGATACGTGACAAAATACACACGGGAATGATTAAGGAACACGCAAAACATAATTTTTAAGCATAAAAACATTATAATAAGCAATCTTGAAGTATTTCCAAGGATTAAAGACATAGTTGAAGACATTCAATGAGCTACAACCTTCGGTTCACATGAACTGTAGGTTTTTCAGTAAGAAAGAAAACCAGAAAAGTGAAAAAATTCAGTTGTATCAAGCTTTATATGTGTGTATCCACCGTATCAAATCGTATCAGTTCGTATTGAGGTGTATCGGTTTGTATCGAAGTGTATCGAGCTATGTCAGTAAGTGTATCTTATTTTTTCCGAGAATGGAAACTTAAATGTATCGATATATATCGGGTGTAGTGACTGAGCCGTATCGGTTCGATACAGTCAATACATGTGGATACACTTTTTGTTTCAAAAAAAGAGATACGTATCGAAGAGTATTGTATCAACCATTGACGATATAGATACGTATCGATCGATACGGGGTGAATCGTACCGATACTTAAAAACCATGCAATTACTCCCAAGCAGTAAATGAACTGCTGACATTTTATTGAACTGCAACGGCCATGCTCATCCTGCAACGCCATCCTTGTTTCCCTGAATTGCGATGACCCTACTCAACCTTCAATGACACTGGCGTTTGAGTTCCCACGTGTGGTAAAAGAAGGACCAAAAGTCATGGGTTTCTCCATCAAAGAAAAGAAAAGGTTTGACTTAAAAGAGACGTAATTACTCTCTTCCCATTTGGCTGAAATCCCATAAATTTAAAAGAAATTTGATAATGGCTACAGCCGCTACACAACATCCTCTCAATCCATTAAAGAGAGCGCATTCTCCATCCATTAAAGAGAGTGCAAGAGATCATGATGAAGGGTTTCAGGGATGGGACGGTAGAGGTAGAGGGGATACTACGACTAAGGAAGAGACAGAGCGGGGGCTCCTCAATGACTTGAACTAGAGGGAATTCACTGCTCCAAAAGATCCTCCTAACAAAACCTGGTTTAAACAGTTGGGGGGAGTGGGTAGAGGTGTGAAGACGAATTTGTCACTCTTCACTCTCAACTTCCCCTCTTGCATCCATGGTTTCAAGTATCGTATTG
Source organism: Protea cynaroides (assembly GCA_028583415.1). Classification (NCBI taxonomy): domain Eukaryota; kingdom Viridiplantae; phylum Streptophyta; class Magnoliopsida; order Proteales; family Proteaceae; genus Protea; species Protea cynaroides. The sequence goes on from CM053276.1 coordinate 48,696,043, forward strand.
ACACGAGCCGTATTGGCCGATATGTATCGGTATCGACAGTAGTCGATACGATACTGCTCGATTCGTATCTCATTTTTTAAAAACAGTAGTGTATCAAAGCATATCGACCGTATCGGTTCGATACTCCTCGAATCGATACACATCAATACGTATGATGTGTACCAATACTATTAATCTGTTTCAATTTAAAAAAAAGAAGAAATAAATCACTTTGTTCGACTAGTACGGTTCGATACTAGTCAATACAGGGTATTAATATCAATACCCTTCGATACTATTTTACAAAACACGATTTCTCAGTCTTCTTCGAGTGTTCTTCCCTGCCGCAAGCACCCAAAGTGCTTAAATTTCATTTTTCTCCTCAAATCTCTCCAAAATTACTTAGGGTTTTGGTTAGAAACCCTAAAATGACTTGATTGCAAGCAGCAAACATTGTTTTACTGAAGATTCAAGCATCAAATCAGTCTTTGGAGCTCCAAGTACGAAAAAAAATTTTAGGTATGACTCTCAACTTGTATTTTTTCATAATAAATTTGATTTTTATGTTGTTTCTTCACATGAATCAGTGTATAATAGTCTTATTTGATGAATGTATGCTACATAAATCAGTTTAAAACATGAATTTGAGGTTAGATTTGTGAAATTTTTGAAGAAAACAAGAAATTTTGATTTTTTTTTTTTTCAAAAATTAATCTTATCCTCTTCTACTTTTTATGTAAGGTATGTAGAGTGTTGATCAACCATGTTTGCTTATCATCTTTAATTTTTGGTTTTTTTTTATTTTTATTTTCTGGGAAAAAAATAGAAATATAACTCATAAATTTTTTTTTCATGTAAATGTGTTTTAAATTGTTTTGTAAATCTGTTTTCTATCATCTGTTTTTTTTTTCTGGGAAAAAAAATAGAAATATAATTTATAAAATTTTTTTTTCATGCAACTGTGTTTTAAATTGTTTTCTATATCTGTAAATTCTGTTGTCTAAATCTGTTTTGTAAATTTGTTTTCTATCATCTGCTTCTTCTTTTTTTTTAATTTTCTGGGAAAAAAATAAAAATATAATTCATAAATAATTTTTATTTCATGTAAATGTGTTCCAAATTGTTTTCAAAATTTGTAAATTCTGTTTTCTAAATCTGATTTCTATCATATGATTCATATGATTTGCATATATCATATGTTTTCTATCATATAATCATTCATATGTAAATTTATATCATATGTAAATTCGGTTTTCTAAATCTGAATTGCTTTCTAAACTCTACTTAGAACTTACTGAATTCTGTTTTCTAAATCTGAATAGCTAATTAGCTATTCTGTTTTCTATCATGTGTAATTTCAGATTTGCATATATATGTGATATGTCATATATTTAATATATTTATTTTCTGATTGATAATATTAATATGTTTTACTGAATTTATAATATGTTTATATTTTAATTTTCTGATTTATACGTTTTTCATTTTCTTATGAACCTTGTATGTAGTGTCACACATGTGGTGTGTAGGAATACGGTGAGCAAAGACGTCAAATGGAATTATTGCACTAAAATTAACGAGAATAGATTGATGACAAAGTGCAATTTCAGTGGCACCAAACATCATGGAGGTGGGGTGACACGGAAAAACAACACATGGCAGGGGGTCTTGGCAATGTGAAGAAGTGCTCAAAATGTCCAGCGGAGGTGAACAAGGCAATGGCAAAGCACTTAGCAGAAGAAAAGGCAAAAGCAAAAAAGAAGAAGGATGATGAAGCAAGATATACAAAAAACCTTATGGAGGATGAGGTTCCAATAAATTTAGAGGATTATGAGGGGTCCTATATGGAGGCTGAAGATGAGATTCAGCAGGTATTGGCAAGATCAAGGCATGAGGAAGCGTATAAACGTTAGGATGTGGACCGGTTGAGAAGGTCCATGTCTCAGGGGTTGGTGGTAGTGGGACACAGACACTAGCAAGCAGGGGCAGCAACCAGCTTCGTTGAGTAAATCATCAAGTATAAAAGGTATGTTTGACTGAATGAGAGGGAAGAGGAAAAAGAGCCCAAAAATTGAGGACATGGGTCCTAAAGTCCTCTTCAGATCGAGATACACGGCAACCAAGGATAGAGGAGTCCATGCATTCTAAGTCCATAAGTGAGAGAATGGGGTCCATCTCTAGATTCTTCTACAATGCATTTATTCCAGCACGCAAGGCCAAAGATCCCTACTCCAAGGCAATAGTAAGTGAGATACAACGTTGTGCACCTGGTGTAACACCACCCACACCTTATCAGATTGTTAGTCCTTACTTGGATGCCATAATGGGTGAAGTCAATGAATATATAAAAATCTTCAAACAGAAATGGCCCCAGTATGGAGTAACCATCATGTGTGATGGTTGGAGTGGGTCTACAAGGCTGTCCATCATCAACTTTCTTATTTACTGTGATGGGCGTACCATCTTCCTCAAATCAGTGGACGTATCAGCTCATGTAAAAAATGCACAATATATCTTCACTCTGATGGACTAAGTTGTTGAGGAAATTGGGGAGGAAAACGTAGTCCAAGTTGTTATAGATAATGCTCCAAACTATAAAAGAGCTGGACTAACCCTTATGATGAAGAGGCAACACCTATTTTGGACACCTTGTGTTGCACACTGTGTTGACTTGATGTTTAAAGACATTGGAGAGTTTCCCAAGATGTCTAAGGTAGTTGGTGAAGCAAGAAATATGACAAATTTTATTTACAACCACAGTTAAGTGTTGGCTTTGATGAAGAAGCACACAAAAAGGGACTTGGTAAGGCTGGGAGCAACAAGGTTTGCAACCAACTACATTGCCTTGGAGAGCCTTGTCACCCGAAAGGCAGGTTTAATCCAGATGATAACTAGCGCAGAATGGTTGTGAAGTACTTATCATGCAACCAAAATAGGGAGTGAGGTGACAGGCATCTTTATGTGCTCCAAATTTTGGAAGAAGATTGAAGAATTAAACAATGTTATGGGGCCCCTCTTTGTTTTACTTAGGTTGGTTGATGGTAATAAAGAGCAAACATCAATACAATAACGGTGGCAACGAATAAGATAAATGAAAGGAACCCATCAGGGAAGAAAAAATATTTGAAGATTATAAAGAACTGATGGGAGGGAATGATGCTGCAAGACTTTCAAATGGCAGGTACTTTGGTTTCACTTAGAGTCTTATACTATTGCTTTTTATTTTTATCGGTTCGGATTTGAATTATAAATTTCTAATGTATCTTACATTCTTATTAATTGTAGCACATTACTTAAACCCAGATGCACAATATACAACATTTGGATTGGGGTATGACATGAATTATATAGAAACTATTAGAAAAGTTATCAATAGAATGGAGCCAGATACAACGAATGCCATGTTGGCCACTAAACAAGTAACAAAAACCACTTCTGTTTTTCAAAAATGTTAGTTGCACAAACCCTTAATGATTGGCTAAAGTTTAATTTAATTATTGTAGATTAAAAATTTTCGTGAATGTACGTGAGGGTTTGCTGATCAGATTGCTATGGCCGCAAGATTCAACATGGCTCTTGGTAAATTAGACAATCAACATTTTTTTTACAGCTGATTAGTGTCTTAATTGATTGGTGGTTGATTGGAAATATTGTTCTTTGTACAGCTGATTGGTAGCTTAACAATAGAGCAAGTGCTCCATACTTGAAGAGGATTGCAATGCGGGTTTTGTCCCAAACAGCCTCCTCAAGTGGTTGTGAAAGGAACTGGAGCACTTTCGGCCTTATACATACTAAACCACGCAACCACCTCAGCCATCAAAAACTTCAGAAGTTGGTTTACGTGCACTACAACATGAGACTGAACAAAAAATTTCTAGAGATGGAGCGGCCCAATGAGACAGATATAGACCACATTGACATCAACGACATGCTTGATGAGGATGACCTAGTTAGAGCATGGATAGAGGACATCAATAGAACATTGGTGCTGGATGAGATTGTTGAGGATAAACAAACTACCAGAGCTGATTCTTTGGTGGAGGACATCATTCGTCAACTAAATGATGATGACGAAACACAAGCACCATCACAAACACAAGCTGAAGTCCAAAGTGAGTAGTTCGTCCTCCTCTGATGGTGATGTCAGAAGGACAAGGTAAGGTGCCCAGTATGGAGGCACTATTCTAAGGAGAGTGGTGATGATGATGATGATGATGATGATGGTGGTGGTGGTGCTACTGTTGCTGGTGGTGCTGGTGGTAGCGGTGCTGCTGGTAGCGGTGCTGGTGGTAGCGGTGCTGCTGGTAGCGGTGCTGCTGGTGGTGTTAGTGTGCAAACGTATGATCCAGTACAGTTTACGGAGGAGGCGGGATTTACTCATGCAACTCAAGATGATGATCATGGTGGTCACCTACTACCAAGGAGTTACAGCCGAAAGGGGAAGGGGAAGGGGAAGGGGAAGGGGAAGGGGAAGGGGAAAGCCCATGTTCATGATACTGATATGATTACATTTGAGATGGAGTCCATGAGCATGAGTTTAGATCCAAGTAATAGAGGAAGATTGATGCATTATGGAGTAAATCCTTATCAGAACTTTGGCGCTGGGATTACATCATAGGAAGTTCAAGGGGAAGTCAACCTAAGACATCTTGGCTCCCATCAACGAGAATGTCGTCTCCAAATGAGTATTTATGTTTCTATTATCAGTGGATTCAACACTATCATCATTATATGGAGTGGGGTACGTTTTGTACCTATGTAAAAGATATGTTCCAAATATTATTGGTTGCACCTGTTCCTGTGACATATGACTCAGAGTTCGAACTAGCCCGTAACTTGACATGGTGTTGGCGAAGTAATATACATGTAAGAAACTCTTTCCTTCTTAATGTTGTTAATTATAGATTTATTGTGTTTTTCTGCTTTAAAATTATGTTTTGTATGTTCCCTAATCATTTCTGTGCATATCCTGTCCCGTAACCATGTGTATCCATGATGTAAGAAACATTCTCCTTCTTAATGTTGTTAATTATAGTGTTTTTATGCTTTAAAATTGTGTTTTGTATGTCCCCTAATCATTTTTGTGCGTATCTTGCCCCATATCCATGCGTATCCGTGCGTATCCACCATATCCATGATACGATACGATACGCTACGTCTCTTAAATTCATATGACCGATACGGTACCAATATAGGATACTTTAATCCTTGCTTGTATCCCTCAATCTCCTCCGACTATTGGGAATTACACATAGATCGGATTCTTCCTGTGAGTTTGCTGAAATCCGAGAGAGAAAAGGGTATGAGAGATACAGAGTAGGGAGACCGGTTGTAAGGGGTACATGAGGGATACCGGTTGAGAGGGATACCGGTTGAGAGGGATAGTTTCGGGATTTTAAAATACTAGGGGAGAAAGGGAGGTAGAAGTTTACTTTATGGTGAATTAGAAAAGAAGTTCAAGGTAGGAGAGTTTGAGTAGATACAGGGCAACTATAGGGAAGTGATAGTAGTTTCCTCAAAAAAGCATGAAATATTTTCTCATTAAGATGCTAAGTTCTACATCACAGACAGTTGGTAACATGTGGAGTCTCATTTAATAAATAAAGCTGATTTCATTTGGTTTCTAATCATACATATGATTGAAGAGAAACATAAACTTTTTAATAAATCTATGAATTATATGAATTAGATTGCGTACTCCAGGGTTTCTAAAGACCATAAGACTAGATGGTCAGTCATGATGGAACCATTCGGACCATCAAACATTTTGGAAGATGCTTTGTACCTTTGATCTGACCAGAGGATCCTCAAGATTCAATGAATAGCCAGCGGACCATCCACTTTTGATCGGTCCGCCAGGGTGGCTTGAACAGACTGTCAATGGACCATTAAACTGCTGACAATTATTTTAGCATTTTTTACAAAACTGTGAAAGTTAGAAATGAACCCTAACATGTAGTTAATTGAATGAGTTGCACAGCATGGAACTTGCAGCTACGATTAATTCAATGACAATGAAATTTAGTGCACAATAAAACTAAGTTCAATTCACCACGGCACATAGTTACTACCACGAATGAACTCAGGATAGTAGATAATTTTCACATCTTAAAGAGAAAACAGCAAAGCTATTGTTTGGACAGTTTGACTCATCAAACACCCAAACCGGCAACCAAAAAAAGTATGGTTCGACATCCAGTTTTGTTTTTAATACATCGCTCCTCCATGTTATTACCCATCCCTTCATGTGAAAAGGAGTTAGTGCTTGGTGCACTATCAGTATATCCGAATCCAGGGAGGTCTTGCATTGATGAGTTGATCCTAACAAGTTAATTTGACAACTCTTCCTTAATCACTATTATATCCTGATCACCATAGCTTCTCTAGCCTGTTGAATATCTACCAACAAGTTGCATTGACAATGCATTGCACATTGCACTAGGATTGCATGAGAGAGAGAGAGAGAGAGAGAGAGAGAGACAAAAAACTAAACCATCATTACCAAATATTTTCTCTTTGAGATCTCCTTGGAAGATTACAAATTAAATACTCGATAACCTCACCTATTGACTGATTTAGCATATAACCACATAAAATGCAGGAACAATGAAGCATAACAAGCTCCCATCATATTAAATATATAAAGTACCCAAAAGTAACACAAGTAGAAAAAAATATGTCCTAGTTACGAAAGTGCCTTTCTTCAGAGATGTAGTCTAAATACCAATTTTAAAAATTAAAAAAAATTAAAAAAATTAAAAAAAGAAAATTGATTTCCTAGATGCCCTAAAAAATAGAGTGGGATTGAATAATTTGCAGCACAATCAAATTTCATTTTAGAGTTACACAAAAATATGCAAAAAGAGATCTATTCAGTTATTCCCATTCCATCCATAAGTTAATTCAAATAATAGAACAGACAACAGTCAAAATAGCAGAAACTGTTTAAAAGCGAAAGTAAACAGCAACTATAAAAAGCGAACCTTTATCAGATCTATCTGTCTCTCAACAAGCTCCTGCTGCTCTGGAGTACTTAGGTTTCCAGACCATGTAAAGACAGTTGAACCACTATGTAAAATGTAACAGTAAGAGGAATTCAAAGATGATGCCACCTGATTGCAATAACATGGGATGTAAGTAAAGCATCTATCATGACGTAATCAGTTTTCCATGGTAAGGTTCAGATCATATTTGAGCCCAATTTGTTTCACTAAGATATTACAATGATATGATATATGTTTTACAATGATACGATATATGTTTCAGTTTCACAGACAATTATAATATGACACAGGAATGAAATGTTATCTCATTGAGTTACAAAACACACCACTAATTCACGTAGCTAATAAGAATTTCACCATGTTTGGTTACAAATGTTTGACAAGATATATGGCATTTCATTACTTGATGCAGCAACAACTATGGGATGCACGTGACCAGGAAGAAAAAGATGGGGTCAGACTTTGGTTGCCATATTGCCCTCAAACTAATGGACCATCTGCATACATGGTTGAAGCAATCAGTATCGGATCTGCCAATTCATATCAGTTTTAGGCATGGTCGATCCTGATCCAATACCAATTCATGCCCGATTTCGAGGATTGTCAGAGGATCGGTGTGGATCAGTCGGATCAGCCGATCCGATCCCCATAACAAGGCATCTCCGGCAAACCCAATATTCCAATTCCGCTTCTGCTCCTGTTCAGCGTCCTCTTCACCTTTTCTTTAAATCTCATCCTTACTATCCCTTCTGTTATATTGAAACTAAGAGTTGTGGATTGGCTCGCTCAACAATTGTAGAGGAGCAGGAAGCTTTTATAAGATTCAATATCGTGAAAGCCAAGAGTTGCACAGAATTACAGATAATGAAAAGGAATTTACAGATAAACAGAAAAGGAAAAGTTATTGATAAGCTAAGAGAATCTGGTATTCACAAGGAGTCCTACACGGGTTGATCGGATATGGTTCAATATGATAAATCTCGGGCTGAATTTCAACATCAAAGCAACAATCATCTCCATCCGCAACTCTGACTCTGACTCCATTACCACATCAATTCCACTCCATCCTCCTTATGAACTACAGTCGTCGTCCAAATCATAGAAGATCCTAAATTCCTTTTTTTGGGACGTTTTCCCTTTTTTATAATATTTTATTATTTTTTCTGACCCATCCTTAGATAATCCCAAAAAAGTGACTGATAAAGCCTGTATCGGCCTGGATCGGATCACTTTTGGACTTGGCTGATACCATGTCCGATACTTGGATTTAGAACCTAGTCTGCATGAGAACATGAAAAGGAGGAAAAGGATTGGGTGAGATCTTGGGAAGACTTACATTGAGCTGATGTCCCTTTTTGGTCATATACCCAGGTCTTTATTCCGTCTCGAATGCTAATAACTTTCCGATGGAGGCATCTGATATCTCTTGAAGTGGTGGGATCAAAGGTTTTAGGATAGGCAAATTTCATGGTGAATGAGCTCATTATGAAACTCCAGGATGTTTTCCATTCACCTTCTCACATGGGCAAAAGGAATTTATTGCTTCATGTAAGTTTACCTATACGGGCGATGACAGGGAGGAACTGAAAGGGCCTTTCCTTTACAAGGTCCTTTCGAAGCCCAAAGTCTCACTGAAATATAAGACATTGGATCAGAAAATCATTACTCATTAAGAAGTGCTCACATGTGACTTGTATTGAAAGAGGTGACAAAAGTGGTTTCTTCTTCCTATATGTGTCCTGTGTACAACAAGAAACGTGAATCTGATAACCACATGTTCCTATATTTTTCTTTTGATACACTGGTCTGGCACAATTTTCTGAAGGTATTTGAAATTTCCTAGGGATGTGGAAGACTCCGTATTGTCCCCATTCTTCATACAGAAAAGTTTTTCTATCAGGAAGTATTGTTGGCTTGTATTAGGTGCATCTATGAAGAATATAACAGTAGATTATCTAGTGTATGGTAGTTAGTGCTTATTTTGGGTAGACTGGTGAATGGAATTGATGAGGACATCAATCTACCTAACCGTGGCCTTAGTCTACCAGAGGAGGAGACAGAGACATCAGCCCTCCATCCTATCTCTTTGGACTGATGAAGAGTTCAGGGGCTATCATATGGACAGGACCCAGCTATAGAACCCCTCTATTTAGAGGTAGTGTGGTGTTGGACAGATATAACTACTCACCACAAGCAAGAGTGTGAACAGTTATTCCTGTATTTCAGTTTTTATTTCACTTCTTGTCTTTAAAAGGAAAAGGAAAGTTTTGTTGTAGGGGTTGTTGAATTAATGAATGAAGAAATTTTGGTTTAGCCTCTCCAATGTGTGAGTGACTTCTCTCTCTTCAATCTTCTTTCTTCTTTTCTCTCTCTTCTAAATATATGTGGTAGAATTCTATCGTCTCTCTCTTCCATTCTCTTTTTGTTCTCCTTCACCTCCATGTCTTTGTTCTCCTTCACTGTTAACATATACTGAATCCCTACACCTTCATTTCCAAGTCTGCCATCAATCCTCTGTTACTAATTTAATTACGTATCGCATCTTTTGTTGGGTAAAAACAACCTCCTTTTCTTCTACTGTTTATACTTAACCTTGTGAAGCATTCTATTATGTTCAGACCCTGTTGTCTTTGTTAATTTGCTCTTACGGTCTTACCTAAGATCCACTATATTGAATGTTTGCTGATTCCATATGTTAATTGCATAATTAGGTCATTAATTTGGCACCTATCATTTTCAGAATAGTGAAGATTCATGCACCAATCTGATATCATGCTGGGCATGTTTCCCAAACCCTATGTTCCCAATTGATGTCTTGCTAAGTTGATTGCATTCAATTAGGACTGTATTATTCATTGTTACTTATGTCTATGCTTTTAGTCTCTATGCGTATCATGTATGTTGCTGTCATTCCCACCCCTAGGTGAATTAGACCCTATCTTGTGAGTGGAATTTCTGTCTTGTAGGATACCTTAGCTCCTATGTCTTATCCTACATCAATTCTCGTATCAAAGCACTAGGTTCATCTTCCCCGTTTGTTGTTGCTTCTGTCCATGTCTTGTCAGCTAAGGTCTAATCTAAGAGAAACATTCTGTAGTAGATCATGAGTTGAGTGTGCGCTATAGCAGATTAGAAGATGTCAATTTCTTCCTTCGTATAGCAGGACTAAATAGCCTAGCAAACTATTCTTATAAAAGACACATTCTTGAACAAGAAATTGCTAGGCTCAAAATTGAAAGAACTGGTTATCTCTCTCAATTGGAAGTATTAGGTAGACACAAACAAAGTGTAACAGCAACACTTTGTTTCTTAGTACCCTCACTCACTCAAGTTGTCTTCCTTTGCATGTCCACCCTTAATGGTAGAGCATATGAAGTCATGTCAACTGCTTCTGGCACCCAACTGACACCCGGACAGTGGGATAAGTTGCTTCAACAGAATGAAGAGACCTTGAAAGCTCTTCAAGCAAATCAGGAATTGCTCAAAGCTGCCCACGGTGAGTTGACAAATAGCAAAGGAGACCATGTGGTACAAACTGCTAGCCTTCAAGCCATTGACCAAAATGTCCAAAACATTACAGCAGGAATTGCTACCACTGAGTCATCTGTCCAAAATTCTGACGGATTGCAAGGCCGCAATACACAAGGCATTGGACCGCGGTTTGAAACCCCGACACCACTCAGGAAAATAATGGCAATCAAATGCACCACAACAACAAATTTGATGGTCATGATAGGATAGGGAATAACTTCATTGGATATGGCCAGGCTGAGGGTAGAGAACCACGAGTCCAGCGGCTACATTACCCTTATGGAGATTGTAACAATAAAAACAATCAGCAAGTATACAACCAGAAATTAAAAGATAAGAAGATTGAGGAGAGAGAGAGAGAGAGAGATTTCGACACAGCAATGTGCTGTAGCCCAAAATTGTTAAATAGTTCTCCTCTCTACCTTGTATTTATAGAGAAAGAAAATAAACAGATTTACAAGGAAAGTCTCAATTCTAAGAAGAGACAATAAGAGAAGATTACAATAATAAAATAAAAGGAAATAAATCTGTAACTAATTAAAGAAGGAAGATAAAGGGGAGCCAACACTAGATGTCGCTAGCGCCAGCGCCAGGCAATATCTAGTGGGTCCCATGCGTCTATGGGCTAACTTCGTAACACCCTCCCTCAAGCTAGAGTGTACAAATCAGCCAATCCAAGCTTGTAATAGTTCAACCGGTATGCTGGTCCAAATAAAGGTTTAGTGAGAATATCCGTAAGTTGATTTGAAGATGAAACAAATGGAGTGATAACAAGCTTCTTCAGAACCACATCACGGACAAAATGGCAATCCACTTCCATATGCTTGGTACATTCATGGAACACTGGATTACTGGCAATATAAATCGCAGCCTGATTATCACACATTAAGGTCATAGGCTGAGAAAGAGGAAATCCCTACTCTTGCAGAAGATTCTTCAGCCACATTAATTCAGTAGTAGTCTGTGCCATAGCACGGTATTCAGACTCAGCACTAGATTTGGAGACAGTGGTTTGCTTCTTACTTCGCCAAGTGACGAGATTGCCACCAACGAAAGTACAATAACCTGTAGTGGAACGTCTATTACCATCTGTCCTGGCCCAATCAACATCTGAAAACCCAACAATGTCAAGATGGAGACGTCAGAAATAAACAAGACCTATACCTGGAGATTTCTTGAGATAGCGCAAGATACGACAGACAGCCTCCCAATGGACAACCTTAGGAGCTTGCATAAATTGACTCACCACTCTAACAGCATAAGAAAGGTCAGGTCTAGTAACAGTAAGATAAATTAGCTTCCCAACCAACTGTTTATATTGATGAACATCAGAATATTCAAGACTATCACATGTTTCGAATTTCTGATCCATTGGAGTTTCACCCGGCTTGGTACCAAGAAGACCTGTTTCTACAAGAAGATCGAGGACATACTTGCGTTGGGAGAGACTGATACTAGTACGGCTTCGAACTACTTCAATACCAAGAAATAGTGAAGGAGTCCTAAGTCCATCTGAAAGTGGGTATTTAAGTGCGATTTAAGTCCTGTAATACCCAACTTATCATTCCCTGTAATAATTATGTCATCCACATAGATAGCAATGATAGTAACAGTAGCCTGATGACAACGTACAGAAACAGAATGATCTGAATAGCAAGTAGTGAAGCCAAGACAAGTAATGACAGTGCTAAATTTATCAAACCACGCATGAGGGAACTGCTTTAGTCCCTATATTGCTTTTAGTAACTTGCAGACTTTAGTGGAATTCCCTCCCTGAGCAACATACCCTGAGGTTGGTCCATATATATCTCCTCATGAAGATCCCCATACAAGAACACATTTTTTACGTCCATTTGATACAAGGGCCAATCAAAATTGACAGCCATGGAAACAAGTACCCGGAGCGAATTGAGATGGGCCACAGGAGAGAATGTCCCAAAATAGTCTACCCCATAGGTTTGAGTGTACCCCTTGGCAACTAATCGTACTTTCAGCCGTTCAATAGAGCCATCTAGTTATGTTTTACAGTATAGACCCATTTGCACTTCACAACTGAGTGGCCAGGTGGGAGGTCAAAAAGAGTCCAAGTCTGACGGGAGGTCAAAGCATCTATTTCATCATTCATAGCAGCATGCCACCCGGGATGGGTGTCATGGGACAAGGCTTGGGATAGGGTAGTGGGTACAAAGGTAGTAGCCAAAGAGTAAACAAGTCGCCGTTGAGAAGTGGGCAGATGGGCAGTAGTAACAAAGTGCTCAATGGGAAAGGTAACCAAGGATTCTGTGTACTTTTACCTTTTCAGAGAGCAATAGGTAGGTCAGAGTCGACTGCAGAACCAGGGACAGCGTCAGCAGCTGAAGTAGTAGTCGGTAGGTAGAGCAACCTAAGTGCGACGGGTATAGACCTGCAAGGGTTACGAAGTTTGGGGTGGATGGAGGGGGGTTCAGAAGCAGATGGATGGAGGTGGGTTTATCATCAGAAGGAATGAGAGGTAAAGGAATATCAATGGAAGGTGAATTAGTGGGAACAGGAATAGGGTAGTATGGCTTGTCTTCAAAAAAGGTTACATCATGACTAACAAAATAGCGCCGACTAACAGAGTCAAAACACCGGTAACCTTTCTGAGTACGAGAGTAGCCAAGGAAAATACATTTGATAGACCGGGGAGATAATTTGTCCACTTTAGGATGTAGGATGTGGACAAAACACGTACTACCAAAAACACGAGGAGAAACTGAAAATAAGGGAGTATTAAGATAGAGAAGTTTAAAAGGAATTTTATTGTGGAGGACAAAAGAAGGCATCCTATTAATTAAGTAGCAAGTAGTTAAAACAGCATCACTCCAATAATACTTAGGAACATTCATAAGGAGCATGAAAGACCTGGCAATATCCAGAAGATGTCTATTTTTACGTTCAACAATTCCATTTTGTTAAGGAGTGTAAGCATAACTGGGATGGTGTATAATGCCATTGTTAAAACAGAAATCAGAGACGGCAGACTGAACATATTCAAGGGCATTATCAGTACGTAAAACTTTGATAGGAGTACCAAATTGAGTGGCAATTTCTTTATGAAAACCCTTGAAAATATTAATAAATTTAGACCGTTCTTTTATTAAATATAGCCAAGTCATGCAGGAATAATCGTCCACAAAGGTTACAAAGTACGAGAAACCAAGCCGATTGGGAATTCGACAAGGTCCTCAAACATCAAAATAAACTAAAGAAAATGGGGAAGATTATCTAAGAGTAGAACTAGTTGGAAAAGAGGAATGATGATGTTTTCCTAGTTCACAAGCCTCACATTGTAAGGTAGAAAGCGACTTGCAACTAGGGATAAGAGCCTTTAACTTAGAAAGAGATAGATGGCCAAGCCGATGGTGCCATTGAAGCGGGGTGGAAGTAAATGTAGTAGCAGCGGTGGGAATGGGTTCAGGTAGCTCCAAATAATACAGACCAACATGCTCACACCTGCCACCAATCGTCGCCTTGGTCCTGAGATCCTGAAAGGTATAATAAGAAGGAAAAAAGGTTGCAACACAGTTAAGTGATTTTGTAAGTTGACTAATGACATAAGGTTAAGAGGAAATTTGGGAACATGAAGGACAGAGGACAAGGATAGGGACGGGGTAAGGGTAATATTCCCATGTTGGGAAACCATGATAGATGATCCATCGGCAAGGTAAACGGTGACAGGCTTCTGTGTATCATTAAGGGCTGTAAGGGTAGAAGGCTGTCCCGTCATGTGAAAGGTAGCGCCAGAGTCTATAATCCAAGGGGTAGAAAGGGTGGTAGATAGCAAGGTAGTTATACCTGTGTGGGCCAGGATGGTAGGAGGTAGTGGTCCAACAGCCTCTAGGTGTTGAATCCGACGAAGAAAGGCCTCATACTGTGCATTGGATGGCGCAGATGTCTGCGCAGGAAGAGCCTGGATGGGATATGGGGCATCCTTAGTAGTAACATTGTTGGGAAGGGTATCTCCCCAGTCAGGACGACCATTTATATCCCAATAGTTTTCCACCATGTGGTTAGTCTTGTGACAATGGGTACAATATCTATTAGCTTTTTTAGAAGATGTCCACCCATTGCCACGTCCAAGAGGACCACGGCCACGGCCACGACCACGAGTAGATCCATGGCCACGGCCTCAGCCACGGCCAGCAAACAAAGCAGAAGTGTCCTTGACAGGAGAGTCACTTTGTGGGACCAATCTCTGAAGGCGAAAGAAGGTCTCGCTAAGGGTAGGGATAGAGGCTCCTGTAAGAAGTTAACTTTTGACATTGATATTCCGGGGAAAGGCCAGCCAAAAATTTGGCAACGTAGAACTCAGACTATTGAGCTTTGATTTTGCTCAAATCAGTGGTAAGAGGCTGCATAGCCTGTATTTCTTCAATAAGCCCTTTGAAGCCTCCATAGTAGTCATTCAGGGATTTTTCACCAATAGAGTAAGTGAACATCAACTCATATAGGTCATAGATGCGAGAGACATTCTTATCTTGCCCATATGTCTCTTGCAGATCAGCCCAAATGGCCTTGGCTATATTGTGGAACATTACAGTGGGTAGGATAGAGGTATCAATAGTGTTCCACAACCATGTTTGAACCTGGGAATTATCTCTTAACTAGGTATTGTATAGTTTGACAGATTCACAGTTGTACAATATTCAACCGTTTAATACGTGTATTTACATATTGACCTCAAAAATACTTTAAAATATTCTATATTCCAAGTTTTTCCCTTTAAAATATGTTTAATACGCATGCCGTACCGTATCCGTATTTTAACCTGCATCTTCAATGAGTAATGAATCAATTAATCCTATATCGTTTGATATTCATATTTCCTTTTACATAATTACTTTTAAACTCATTACTTTATTATTCTTTAGGGTGGGCTGTGAGCCATAACAAATGTATATTGTAGGGCACCATAGAGTGTTCTCTCTCTCTCTCTCTCTCTCTCTCTCTCTCTCTCATAAGGATTCATACTTGAAGTCTTGGACAAACATAAAACATCAATTACTTAGTTGACTGAAGATGATAATTCTGGCCGTTTTACGATTAGACACATCATAAATGTCATCTCTTCCCATTGATTTAGGTATAATTCTTCAATGTATGGGAGTATATTGCAGTTTACATCACAGACAGGAGGCTCATCATATAACAGTATGGCTTTGTCTTTAGAAAGAATAAAGGCTTTGATAGCCTGAGCCTATAACAGATAATTAAAAACTCCTTTCAACTTTATGGAGATGATCTGAGTCTCAGTGAGCTTAGGATCAGTCATCATGATAAACAACAAAATACAACCAATGTATATAAAAATAAAAAAAACGCCTTATCGGTTCAGCCAACTGATTGGCCAAAGACTCAGTGTGGGTGAAGATAGACGATGGTAGTAGGGTAAATGACAAGGTTCAAAGCTCGGTTCCTCCACCGAGAGGCCAAAGGAAAAGAAAAGCTCAAAGGGGGGTGAAGGATGTCAAGGAGAGGATAATAACCTTACCAACGGGGTGATCGAGAACATAAGTCCACAAAGTAGTAGTATTTAGCAACAATATTCATAGATGTAATCTTGATCACCAATTAGTAGTAGTAAAAGAGAAAATTGTGGTTACATATAGAGCAAAAATATCAAAGGCCAATCAAACCAAGAGTTCTTTTATCAGTGATGGCCAAGAATCTAGTGCTCTGATACCATGTAACAATTTCTCAAAGAAACAATCAGCAAGTATACAACCAGAAATTAAAAGAGAAGAAGATTGAGGAGAGAGAGAGAGAGATTTCGACACAGCAATGTGCTGTAGCCCAAAATCATTAAATAGATCTCCTCTCTACCTTGTACTTATAAAGAAAGAAAATAAACAGATTTACAAGAAAAGTTTATATTCTAAGAAGAGACAATAAGAGAAGATTACAATAATAAAATAAAAGGAAATAAATCTATAACTAATTAAAGAAGGAAGAGAAAGGGGAGCCAGCACTAGATGTCACTGGCGCAAGCGCTTGCGCCAGCGATATCTAGTGGGTCCCGTGGGTCTATGGGCCTATGGGCCAACTTCGTAACACAGATGATGATGATTTTGAGCAGCATGATAGGGTATAGGACATTAAGAAAATTGTGACGATAGAAAACCCTGCATATGATGGACAGATAGATGTCAAAGTCCTTCTAAGCTAGATCAGACAGATGGATAGATACTTTAACTCTTATGTCAGGTCTAGAGCTTCGTTATAGGTTTGTTAAAATGAAGCTTACTGGACTGCTTAGGACTTTTGGACTGAGTTAGAACATCAAGAGACAAGCCTAGGACACGAGCTTGTCCCGACTTGGATCGAGATGCAGGAAAGGCTCACGAGGGAGTTCCTATCTATCACATAAAGGCTGCAATTATTGAAAGATATGAACACCTTGAAATAAGGAAAGATGTCAATGACTGAGTACATGGCTAAGTTCAATAAATTGAAAATCCGTAGCCATACTCGTGAAGATGTCGAGCAGAGTTATGACATCCAAACACGTATGGCACCCCATTTAGTGAGAGATGCCCACAAGCTTTCCCTACAACTCTCAAATTATAAGGATCCTTAAGGAATATCACTTAGAAGAAGACCAGTTTCCAAACCAGGAAGTCTATCTAACCCACAACGTCAATTTGACAACAATAAGGGTAAAGGCATTTTAGGGGAAGCACAAAAAGAATGGCCAGCAACAGTGTTTCAAATGCCAAGGATTTGGACTTTGCCAAAGAATGCCCCAACCATGGTTTCAAGTATCGACACGATACGGGGTGTATCGACCGATATGTATCGGTACCGACAGTGGTTGATACGGTACACGGCAATACGTAACTTATTTTTCAAAATAAAAAGTGTATCCATGTGTATCGGCCGTATTGAACCGATATGGGTCGATACAGTCCAATGCTATACACATACTGTTTAAAAAATAAAAATAAAAACAAAAAAAAAATTGCAGAAACAGAGTCAGCCAAAAAGGAAGAAGAA
Organism: Protea cynaroides; assembly: GCA_028583415.1. Taxonomy (NCBI): domain Eukaryota; kingdom Viridiplantae; phylum Streptophyta; class Magnoliopsida; order Proteales; family Proteaceae; genus Protea; species Protea cynaroides. The sequence continues at coordinate 48,713,571 of CM053276.1, forward strand.
GAAGAACGAGGGAGAAGAAGAAAGAGTTACCGCCACCACCACCGCTGAAGAAGAAGAAAAAGAAGCCAGTACCAGCTGCCACTATCGCCACCGCTAGATGAGAAGCAAACAACAGTAGCAGCCACTGCCACCGCCACAAGAGGAGGAGAAGAAGAGTAGCAGCAGCGATGGCCAGGCCGCCGTCACAATGGGAGGAGAAGAAAAGTAGCAGCAGCAATGGCCACCACTGCTGCCGCCAAAGAAGGGGAAGACAAAGAAGGAAAAAAAAAATACTAACCTGTGATCTTCATCCCCAGCACCCCATCCCTACGATATTATCCTGTATCGTTTACCAAACCCCATCCCTGCGATATTACTTTACCAAAGAAAATCATCTTCTATTATATACATATAGTCCATGGGACATGATCCCATGTATGACATTCTATATACATAAACTGTGTATATCACTTAAAAGGTAAAAAAAATGGTATTAATTTTATAAATAAAAATTAGTGTAATTGGAGGTAAATTAATGTAATTAATGTATAAAATTTTATATAAATCCCTATGATTGGAGGTAGTGTATGTCTTGTAATTGGACCATAAATTGATTATTTATAGTGTTTTTATGATTTAAATTAGCGTTTTTTATGTTCCTTAAGCATTCCCATGCATATCTTGCCCGTATCCACGATGCAATACGATACGTCTCTTAAAATCACCTGACTGATACGTTACTGATACACGATACTTTAATCCTTGGCCCCAACATAAACCTTTATGTGGGAAGGCAAGAATATGAGGTTTATGATCAGAAAGATACTCAAGAGGGTGAATATGGGGACCACATGCCTAATGAGACCATATCAGATGAGGAAGGTGAAGAGATTGATATACTTAGGTTTGGTGTTGGGAGATGCATGGTCTCACAACCTAAGGGAAACGATGATTGGCAATGGACCAACATCTTTATCACTTACACTTGTCATCAGGGCAAGAACTGTCGTGTCGCCATTAACAACGGTAATTGCATGAATGTGGTAGCCTAGAGTGTTGTTACTGGAATGGTACTCAAGCCAGAGGCACATCCGAAACCTTACAAGGTTGCTAGGGTCGATCAGCCTACAATCCCAGTCACCCTTAGGGGTTTAATTCCCTTGCATTTCGCAAAATATGAAGACATAGTGTGGTGTGATGTCGTAGAGATGGACGTCGCTCACAGCATCTTTGGCAGACCTTAGTTATATGATTGAGATGTTACCAATTATGGGAAGTCTAACACCAATGTCTATGAATTTTAAGGGAAGAAAATTAGATTGACCCCTAGTCCTCCCTAAAAGGTAAATGTCTTGGAACACAAGGGAAGTACCTCCAAGCATACTCCTTTGAAAACACTCAACCAAATGAAACCAAAACAGTTTGAAATTAAGTGCATAGATTCTAGAGTTATTTATGCACTAGTTGCCATACAGATTAATACCATTTCGTCAAGCAAATTTACTAAGGCTCTTAGAAAAGTGCAACCTTTGTTGAAGGAGTTTGAGCAGTTGTTTCCTGATAAGCTAATGTGTGAAATTCAGCATGCCATTGATCTAGTTTCGGGTTCTTCACTACCAAACATACCTCATTACCGTATGTTACCCAAGGAACACGCCCAACTTAAATGGCAAGAGGTTGAGTTGCTACATAGGGGATTCATCAGGGAAAGCCTTATTACTTGTAAGGTACCTATTTTGCTCATGCCAAAGAAGGACGGTACTTGGCGTATGTGCGTTGATAGTAGAGCCATAAAAAAAATCATCGTCAAGTATAAGTTTCCTATACCTAGACTTGAGACATGTTGGACATGATGGCTAGTTCAAGAATCTTTTTTTAAGATTAGCCCCAAGAGTAGGTAACATCAAATTCGGATTAGACCAAGGGACGAATGGACGACTGCCTTTAAGATGAAGGATGGTCTGTATGAGTGGCTTGTCATGCCTTTTGGCTTAACCAATGCACTTAGTACCTTTATAAGAGTAAAGAATCATGTGCTATGGCCATTCAATGGTAAGTTCTTGGTGGTTTACTTCGATGACAATCTCATCTTTAGTAAAACCAGACCACTCACTTAGCTCACTTACGACAAGTCTTCAAATGCTTCTGAAAGAAAAACTATTTTGCCAATTTGAAGAAGTGCACATTTATGAGTGACCAGGTCATTTTTTTTTGGGGTTTGTTGTTTCAGTGTAAGAAGTATCCGCTGATCCAGAGAATGTACGAGCGATTGTGAAGTAGCCAGAACCAATTAACATCCATGAGGTACGAAGCTTCCATGGCTTAGCTACCTTTTATAGGAAGTTCATCTACCGCTCTAAATCCATCATGGCTCCCATTACCGACTGCATTAAAAGGGGGAGTTCAAGTGGACTAAGAGTGCTGCCAATGCTTTTGTTGAAATTAAGAGGGTGGTAACGGAATCACGAGTCGTACGTCATCCTGATTTCGTTAAAGTTTTTGAAGTGCGGCATGATGCATCTGGCATTGGAATCATGGTTTAAAATCTCGACAAGATCTCGCCGAGATCTCGAATTTCTTGAAATTCTCGAGGGGCTCTAGAGAAACAGGTGGTCGAAACTGGTCTCAACCAGTTCTTGACCCCGTCTCAACTGGTTTCGACCAGTCTCGACCAATATCGAACCAAAATGGTTCAAAAACTTATATAAGACCAAGTCTCGATCGAAATTGTTCTTTTCCTGTTATCTTCTTCATTTGCTCTCTCTTGCTATCTCTTTCTCCATTTCTTCCATTTTCTTGAGGGTTTAGGCAAATCATCACACGTGATGGGACATGGGTGTTGGGGGTTGGGGCTGGGGCTGAGGCTGGGTGCATCATTGTATTTGATTTTGAGTATTTGAGATTTTGACTCTTTCAGTATTTGTATGATTGTATCATTGTATGGAATTATGAATATGAATTTCCCACAATGTATGATTAGTTTTACAATTTTATGCTTTAAATGTGTTTATATATGTTAAAATAATAATTTCCCAGAGTATAAAACCTTAAAATGGCCTTAAACAAGTTGAAACACCCATTTTTCCCTTTGGGCAGTTTCGGCATGTTCTCGCAGAGATCTCAATCGAGATCTCAGAAATCTCGGTTTGCCTCAAGATTGAGACGACCTCGAGACTCAAGATTTTAATCCTTGGTTGGAATAGATGGCATCCTTGGACAAAGTCACCCCGTTGCTTATTTTAATGAGAAACTTAATGAAACTAAGCAACGATATTCCACAGATGACAAGGAATTCTATGCAGTTGTCCAGTCCCTACGCCATTGGTGACATTACCTTTTGCCGCAAAAGTTCATATTTGTAATCGATCACTAGGCACTGAAGTACTTGAGTGCCCAAAAGAAGCTAAATTAGACATGTTAAATGGGTTAATTTTTACAAGAGTACACCTTCCTACTCAAACATGGATCTAGTGTTGAGAATACAGCAACATATGCATTAAGCCGGGTGAACATGTTCCTCTTTCCCATGAGTGCCAAGAGCCGGGTCAATGTGCTATTTCATACCGTAAGTGTTGAGGTCTTTGCTTTTGAGCGAATCAAGGACCAATTACCCCACCTGTCCAGATTTTAGTGTCATCTTCACTTCCCTGAGTGTAAACTCCCCTACCATTTGCTCAGATTATCTCCTTACGGAGGTTTCCTTTTCAAAGGAAGTAGATTGTGCATTCTTAGGACTTCACTTCGAGATTTCTTGATCTGGAAATTTCATGCTGGTGGAGTTGCTGGTCATTTCGGTCGAGATAAGACCATTCCCCTTGTAGAGGACTGATTTTACTTGTCGGGCTTAAAGAGGAACATAGCCAGAGTTGTAAGCCAGTGTAAGACAAGTCAATTTGCTATGCAACAAAAGCAAATAAATTTAATATAAACTCCTCTTCTTATTCCTCATACCCCATGGCAAGATCTTAGCATGGACTTTGTGCTTGGTTTGCCGAAGACTTCAAGAGGCATGATTTGATATTTGTGATTGTAGATTGCTTCACAAAGATGGTGCACTTCATTCCGTGCTCCAAGACTTTTGTTTCTCCTGTGATTGCCAAGTTAATCTTTAAGGAGATTGTCAAATATCATGGGTTACTGAAAACCATAGTGTCCAATAAGGATGCCAAGTTTACTAGTCATTTTTGGGGGACACTGGGTCAAATGCTGGGAACTAGACTCCATTTTTCTTCAGCTTTCCACCCTCAGACTGATGGCCAAACTGAGGTTATTAATAGGAGTTTAGGTAACTTGTTCCATTGTCTCATAGGTGACCATCTTACTAGTTGGGATCGTGTTCTTACCCAAGCTGAATTTGCATATAACCTATCTAAGAAACAAACCACCGACTTTCTCCCTTTGAAATTTGTTTAGGCTACTACCAACCCAGGACACCCATAGATCTTGCATCTGTTATGTCTAGCTCTAGGACTTCCCAGCAAGCAAAGTCTTTTGCGTAGCGCATACATGATAATGTAGGACAAGTCTCCAACTCATCAAATTAAGAACTAGCCCCACAGAAGGATTGAATCACTAACATAATAAACAAATCCAACCATTAGAACAGCAAGAAGCAATTCTGTCCACAGCAGAACAATACAAGTATGAAATAACCAGCAAATATCTTCAATTGATGACTACCAATTGGATGGCTAGAATTGGCTCAAACTCCCATCAAACCTAAGCCCTCTAAGGAGGAATATGCTCTCAAAGTTGCAAGCAATTCTGATGATTAGATAGGGAGATATGGCAGCAACAAGTTTCAACAAGAATACCACATGAACAGTAAACTGTGAATAGTGTTTTGTATCTTTTGGGGTTTTTTCCATATAACAAAAAAAAAAAAAAAAAAAAAAAAAAAAATCAATAATGGAAAGGAAAAAGAATGGAACCTTAGGTGTCCCACCTAAGGTTGGCTAAGTCCCACCACCTAGGAAACCCTACTTGACATTGCAAGCAAGCTTTTTTCCTTCTCTAAGAACATGAAAATGCTTCTCCTTGCATTAATATTTATAGCCAAAGCTTGATTACAATTTTGGAAGTTAAGATTAATTAGGTAACTCAATCTTTCCCTCTTTTTGGAAACTTTACAAATGAGGAGATTCCAATATTCTACTAGCCTAAAGTAAACGATCTTTCTAAAACTGAAAATAAAAACAACCAAAATAGAAACAACAAACTTTGGAAAGTAACTAACAATAGAAAGAAACTAACTTTAGAAAGTAAATATCTTGAACAGCTTTCAAAGGATCTAACTTTGGGAAGTAAGTACCTTGTACAACTCTCAAGGGATCTTCTTAAAGAATAAAGACTTGTCAAGATTCCCCCAGCTATCCTCTAGCTGTGGGCTTGGGCCTGGCATGGAAAGCATGGGTGGCACTATTCACGTGAACAATACCATGAGGTCCCCATGATCTGCATCAGCTCTCTCCCACTTAAAATAAACTCATCCACGAGTTTTGTAATGGTGAAGAATAAGCTCAGTGGGGTCGGCATACATCTTTTTTTTATATCGGAAATTTGGTTGTGCTTGAAATTTTGGAAGAAAGTCTGCCACTTTGGGCCCACTCTCTTCCAAATATTATGGAGGAAGCAAAAGGTCAACATGTGCAACTTCTTGGAAGGATTCAACTGTGAAGAGGGTGTCGATGGGGATAACCATATCTGGCTCTATCTTCCACAGTCGTCTGCACAACTTCTATGGCCTCATCGTCACCGTGGCTCTCACTATCAATCAATTAGGCTGCACAAAGAAGGTTAACGTCACATATGTCCACCTCATAGACTGCCAAGGTTTAAAATCTCGGTTCTCAGAGGAGTCTCGGCCTCTTGGAAAACTGAGATCGCGAGATCTCGCAATCTCGGCGAGATCTGGCCGAGACAGTGTAAAAGCAACTTGGTTTTGCTCCTGCATATAGCATTCAATAACACAAAATATCCCGAGATCTTGGCGAAATCTCGAGCGAGAAGTTGCCGAAAAACTACCGATAACACAAAATATCCCGAGAACTTGCCGAGAAACTGCCGATAACATAAAGATCTCGGCGAGAACTTGCATCAAGACCGAGAACCATTATCACCATGGTTCTCCTCTCGATGAGAACACCGAGATCTCGGCGAACTCTCGGCGAGACTTTAAACCATGTAGACTGCAATAAAAATCATCTACCTTGTGACTGATCTGGTCTTCAACTTCAACCTCGTTAATGCAAATCGCTTCAGTAGGAGCATCAATGGTGGGCTCTCCCTTGTCAACAAAGATTGGTGAAATCTTTTCATTTTTTTCCTTGACTTCAGTCACTAATGCTTCTAGAACGGTTGAAGGCATTGGATTCTCCGTTGGTGTTGCAACTTTAGGTTCATGCTTCGCGTTAACAATGTTAGCGTTAGGCTTCCACCACTCACTGATTGGCGAACTAAATGTTATAGATGGTTGTGCCAAGTTCTCTTCAGTTATAAACGCCACTTGATGGCAATTTTGTCAACAGAAAAGCCTTCTTTGGATATGATCAAGTACATATTTTCTTGTTAACTCGTTCTTCATATCTTCCCAAGTGGTAGGTTTTAGCCACCATCGGATGAAGCTTTATTCATAGTACCGCCACCGCCACCATTCTCTAGCTGCCCCTACTAGCTTGGAGCGTGCCAATTTCAATTTCCTAGGTTCTGGGAGGTTAAACCAGTCAAAGTAATCATCAAGAGCACACATCCAATCACGGAACAACTATGGGTCATGTTGACCATTGAACTCTTTCAACTGCAATCGCATTTTATAGATGTTATCGTAAGGATGTTGACACATATCATGATCATAGTATGGTGGGGCATATTCTGCATGAATAAAACTCTTTGGGGGACTCGTGGAAGAGTCCTTGGAATCTTATTAGCTGTGGACTGCTGGTGTCCCACAGTTAATGAGTTCATCTTAGTTTTTATATTAACCTTTTGAGCACAGATCTCCGTCAACTGCTGTAACACCATAGTCATGGGGTCAAGGGGCTGGTTAGGAGAGTTTGAACCCTCCGCTGCCATGCTCTAATATCAAATAATGTTGGAAAAGTCCCCAACTCAACAAATTAGGAACCAGCCCCATAGGAGGATTGAATAACTAACATAATCAACAAATCCAACCATTAGAACAGAATGAAGCAATTCTATCCACGACAGAACAATACAAGAAAGAAATAACCAGCAAATATCTTCACTTGATGACTCCCAATTGGATGGCTAGAATTGGCTCAAACTCCCATCAAACTTAGGCCCTCTAAGGACTAAGGAGGAATATTCTCTCAAAGTTGCAAGCAACTCTGATGGTCAGATAGGAGATATGGCAGCAACAAGTTTCAGCAAGAATATCACATGAACAGTAAACCGTGAATAGTATTTTGTGTCTTTTGGGATTTTTTCCATATAACAAAGAAAGAAAAGAATCAATAATGGAAAGGAAAATGGTAGAAGAAGAATAGAACCTTAGGTTGGCTGAGTCCCACCACCTAGGAAACCCCACTTGACATTGCAAACAAGCTTTTATTCTTTTCAAAAAACATGAGAATGCTTCTCCTTGCATTACTATTTGTAGCCACAACTCGAGTACAATTTTGGAAGGTCTAATTAGTCCTAATTAGCTAACTCAGTCTTCCCTCTTTTTGGAAACTTTACAAAGGAGGAGATTCCAATTTTTTTTTTTTTTTTTTTTATGAATGAATAGATATATTAACAAAACCCCGGAACCAGGGGAAGCAAACCTGGGTATCCACAGGATAGAGCCAGGCTCAATACAAAAGAATTACAAAACCTAGCGCCACAAAGAGTCCATACACATCGATGGTAATAGGTTCCCAAATGTGCTCAAAAGATCTCGCCTTTGCCACCCATATCCTTAAGTTTCTCTCATACCATATATGGTACACCGTCACTGCGAAGGCGGCCTTGACAGTAGCATCACCAATAGATCTCTTCAACTTTTTAGCAATCCACCTCTACTCTTGATCAAAGGCCCAGATTGGTCTATAACATGGCCAATACTTCTCAATAATCTTTCCCAAACTCTTTGGGAGAAGGGGCATTAAAAGAACAGGTAAGAAACATCCTCATCGGCAGCCCAGCATAACATGCAACTAGCACTCTGAGTGATACCCCAAATGTGCCGAAGGGATCCTATGAGAAGAGAATGGGTCAAGGCTCTCCAAAAAATAAAGCTGTGCCTGGGGGAGAACCCTTTGAACCACACCACATCAAACCAAGCTACCTTGGTGCTACGATATCTAACAAGGTTCCAGGCTAAAGATGCTGAGAAGGCACCATTAGGGGAGGCTGTCCAGCTCACAATATCACCACTACCCCTGGGTATGCGGGTGATTGTATCGAGGACATCCCATGCCTGCATCAATCTAAATGAGGAAACCCGACCAGTAGACCAAACCCCATCCATTAAAATAAACGGGTTGCGAGCCTATCACTTCCATAGTCGATCTGGATGCTGTCACCAAGAGCAGATTCCAAGACACCATGAGGATACCAGTTATCAAACCATAAGAGGGTTGAAGATCCATCATCAATAATGGACTTGATGTGGGGGAGGGCAAACTGTCTATGTAACAGGATAGTCCTCCAAACCCAGGGAGAATCATGGCACACAAATACCGATCATATCAAGTCTCTTTTGAGATAGTTACTGTATATCCCCTCAATCCATATGCCCTGTTTTTTCTCTGCCACTCACCACACTAGTTTCATGATTCAAGCCTTATTAACCTCTTTAATTCTCCAAAGGCCCAGACCCCCTTCTTCTTTTGGTAGGTACACCTTAGCCCAACCAATAGAGTGAAAGAACTTGTTGTCATCCATCCCTTCCCACAAGAAGTCACTCATTAGGCTTTCAATCCTTTGGATGATAGTACATGGGAGCCCAAAGATTCCAATCCAATATAAGTATGAGCTTTGCATCACCACTCTAACCAACTCTAGCCTTCCCGCATAAGATTGAAATTTGGCTTTCCATAGTAGTAGCTTTTTCCGCAGCCTGTCAAGAATTGAGGAAAAACTCATATTCCCGCATAAGATATTCCAATATTCTACTAGTCTAAACTAAACAATCTTTCTAAAACTCAAAAAAAATAAAAAAATAAAATAGAAAGAACTAACTTTGGAAAGTAACTAACAATAGAAAGAAACTAACTTTAGAAAGTAAATATGTTGGACAGCTTTTAAAGAATCTAACTTTAGGAAGTAAATATCTTGGACAGCTCTCAAAGGATCTTTTGAAAGAACAAAGACTGGTCAAGATTCCCCTAGCTGTCCTCCAGCTGTGAGCTTGGGACTGGCCTAGAAAGCATGAGTGACACTATTCACGTAAACAGTAGCATGTGGTCAAGAGATTGCCTTGATCTGCATCACATGATTTACATGCAGATATAAGGCGACTAATTTCACTAAGCAATGATCAATACAAGTCCAGGGAGGATGTGCATTGACGGCTACGAAAATTTCAAGTGGGCGACATGGTGATGGTTCAGATCAGGCCACAGCATTTACTCAAAGGGAAAGCGATCAAACTACATGTTCATAGTGCAGGTCCCTTCAAATTTCTTAAAAGGGTGGGTTCCAACGCTTATGTACTTGATTTACCTGGCTACCAACTGATATGGGGATCAACAATATTTTCAATGTAGAGGATCATGTTCCCTATCATGGTCCACCTGCTATTGTTTCCTTCTACCAGATGACCTTGATGTCTTCCCATTTATCATTGATGACACTGTTCACCAGACCACCTCCCTTCTACCTACTTCTGTACCACCAATACGTAAGCTTGATAAAAAAAAGCTAAAGAAGTTGAGGACATCCTTGATGAGAGAGTTGTCATTACATGAATGGGAAGATCTAGAGAGTTTTTGGTGAGATGGCGTGGCCAACTAGACATCGACAGCACTTGGGTCACATTTGAGGAGCTGCAAAGGATCAACCCAACCCTACTGGAGTACTACACAAACTTTCTTTCACTGGAGGTGAATTCTTCCAAGCCGAGGAGAGTTGATGAGGACATCAATCCACCTTATTGTAGCCTTAGAGTCTACCAGAGGAGAAGACGCAGACATCAGCCCTCCATCCCATTTCTTCAGACCAATGATAAGTTCAGGGGCTATCATATGGACAGGACCCAACTAGTGAACCCCACAGTGGACCCCACATGTGATGGACAGAAAGTCTAGTTTTAGTTCTTTTTCATTGCTTATTATTATTATTTCTGCCTATTTATTTTAGTACAGCATGTGTTTGTTTTATCTCAGTTTTGCCTGTATTGCAATTTCTATTTAGAGGTAGTGTGGTGTTGGACAGATAACTACTCACCACAAGCAAGAGTGTGGACAGTTATTCCTGTATTTCAGTTTTTATTTCACTTCTTGTCTTTGAAAGGAAGAGGACAGTTTTGCTGTAAGGGTTGTTGAATTAATGAATGAAGAAATTCTGGATTCCCCTCTCCAACATGTAAGTGCCTTCTCTCTTATTCAATCTTCTTTCTTCTTCTTCTTCTCTCTATCTCTTCTAAATATATGTGGTAGAATTCTTTCTTTTCTCTCTTCCATCCTCTTATCGTTTCCCTCACCTCTATCTTTGTTTCCTTCACTGCTAACATATACTGAATCCCTACCCCTTGGTTTCCAAATCTGCCATCAATCCTCTGTTACTACTTTAATTACATATTGCATCTGTTGTTGGGTAAGAAAAACTTCCTTTTCTTCTACTATTTATACGTAACCTTGTTAAGCATCATTCTATTAAGTTCAGACCTATTGTCTTCGTTAATTTCCTCTTACCTAAGATTCACTATATTAAATGTTTGCTGATTTCATATGTTAGTTGCATAATTAGATCATTAATTTGGGACCTATCTTTTTCGGAATAGTGAAGGTTCAGGCACCAATCTGATATCATGCTGCCCATGTTTCCCAAACCCTATGTTCCCAATTGATGTCTTGCTAAGTTGATTGCATTCAATTAGGACTGTATTGTTCATTGTTACTTATGTCTACGCTTTTAGTCTCTATGTGTACCATGTATGTTGCAGCCATTCCTAGTCCCTAGGTGAATTAGACCCTATCTTGTAAGTGGAATTGTTGTCCTTGTAAGATACCTTAGGTGCTAGGTCTTATCCATCAGGAATTCTACTCAGGCTGAAATACCGTCTTTGAAATTTGATATGTACTTACGAGAAGAGTGGTCATTGGAGGAGATTGTGCAAACATTTTCTCTTGGATGCCTAATCATTCTGAAGAGCCTTGGAAAATTTTCTCATCTCATTAGATCGATTTGATGCAACTATGCAAGGCCTCTGGACTGGAGCATTATTCTCAATGGAAATCAAGCATGCTGAATGAAATGACTGATACTTTGGTTCAGCAAGCGTCCTCCTTCGGAAGATGTGTTATGGAATAATGTTCCTTTGTGAGGATTCATGACATTTGGTCTTCATAAGGGCCAGGTCCTTTTCCTCCTTGTTCTTGCATACTATTTGGATTTTGAGTCCCTTTGGAGGCTTGTCCTTCTCTTCCAATTTTAATATATTGTTACTTATTCAAATAATTAAATGAATAAATGTAAATTCCAACTAAGATTAGGGCTAAAATGACGACCTAAAATGGCACAACCCACTTTTCCTCCTAGTTCTTGCATAATATTTGGATTTTGAGTCCCTTTAGAGGCTTAGCATGTCCTTTTCTTCCGATTTTAATATATTGTTACTTATTCAAATAATTAAATAAATAAATACAAATCCAAACTAATATTAGGGCTAAAATGACGACCTAAAATTGCACAACCATAATAATTGACATGACTAGAACCCTATCCCACTCAAGAATATTGAATCCAAAGTACAATATGAGAGGAATTAAATATATGAAAAAGCATAAACTCTGAAGAGGGAAGGATTCCCAAAAGCTAGAATCACAGTGAACTGGATAGGACCAGAAAGGGGATAATGTGAATAATAGAAAATCTACCCACATATAAGGATCAGATTGATGGCTGAATGTAGAAGATAATAGATAAACTCGGCAAGTTAGAGTCCCACTAGTGCCCTCGTAAGAGTCTCACCTAAGCCCACTTGAGTCACACAAGCATAACAATATTCAGATAGAATATTCAAAGAGAGTATGCTGTAAAATTTTATGGATGCGTTTGAAAGCAGCGATGATTGCATTATATAGAGGTATAAGTTTTGAATACAGCGAAAACATTAAAGAAAATCTAAGAATTCCAAAACCCCTTTGGAATTCCCGATACATAGATAACAATGCCTACACATAGAAAACAAAAACATTAAAGAGACTCTTAGAATTCCAAAACCCTTCGAAATTCCCCATACATAGATAACAATTCCTAGACATAGAAAACTGTCCCCAAGACATGGGGAACTACAAACAAGGTATTGAAAATTGAAGATGGAAGGCACTAAATTCTGTCTTGGAAAATGAAAAGGAAAAAATCGTTTCTTGTAACCATCAGAAGGTCCTATGGGACCTGTAGGTACTATTCACATGAACAGTACCTCGTGAACAGTGTTAGCTAGATGGAAATGGACTGGATCGGAACCAGCTAGGCAAGGCCGTGGATCTAGTATTGGACTTGAGCTGTCCTCCTTTACGAGTGTACTTCTTAAATTAGTACTGATTAGGCCTATGTGAGGGGGCCGGCTCCTGGATCAGGTGGATGCACTACATCAAACTCACTAGGAGTGAAGTGCTCCAACGACTCCTATTCCAGATCACTACAAATGAATGCACATTATGGGAAAAAGAAACCCTATTTACTCCTACACATATTTTTACACACCTGCCAGAGCAATCTTCTAGATTTACCAAATTAGTCATTCAAGAACTGGAAAGTAACAAGGAAAGTAGGATAGTACGAACCGATTCAACTTGGATTGCTTGCATGTTGTCAGGTCCAGAACCTTGAACTCGAAATAATGCAATACCATCTTCTGTATAGGTGTCATCTGGGATTTCTTTCTCCATGATGTAATTCTTATACCCAGAACTAACACCACCCTATTTAATTGCAAAGTGAGTTGGTGTTTCCACAATTGAGGACAGAAGACCTAACTTTATCAATAGAAACTAAAATAGCATTCTGGATGAAGTTCCTTTCCATGTTAATGAAATAGATACAAACCTTCAACACAATAAAGCTCTGAAAGATAGAAAAGAATTGAATAGGTTCATTTCCTTCAAAGATACGAGCCTGTAAACGCAAAACCAAAGAGCTATTGAGAAATAACAACATACAATGTAAGGTATATCAAACTGGTACACCAATTTTAGGACAGAAACCAGACACTTAAGTATAAAGTAAAAGTACCCGAGTAGCCTGAGACTTCAAAGACTCTACCATCTTGCTTGCCAGAGAGTTTGCAGAAGCTCTTTCATCCTGTAATTAGTTACAAATATAGAAATATAAAGATACATAATAGGTGAAATATGATCATAGAAAGCAATGCTGCCGTCTGCCAGTACAAAAAACAAATAAGTTAAGGATTTAAAATTCCCTAATATCACAGCTGAAGAGAAAAGATTGCTTAGTAGCATAGGAGGAATTACCAAACATGATGAAGAAATTTCCCTAACTAAAACTTATTACCTATACAAAAAGATTTTAAGGAAGGTTCATTTACATGATAGAGAGAATCTAGTTTTACATTGGTTACAAACAGGTTAAGGTGTTCATATAATTGGTTACAAACAGGTTAAGGTGTTTATTGACAGTTGACACTCGGTTTCCTGTTCCTTAAGAACTGTATAAATACATTTTTCAGGTTTTACAAAATTCATATTGATACCAGAGAAGAGTATGCTGAGTGATTTTGATGCATTACTTTCGTTTGCTGAGAATATAGAAGACAAATAAAATGTGTAGATGACATAGGGATGTTAAGCTGGATGAGTAGCAAAACCAGAGAAGATAAGAAATGAATACATTAGAGGTGATTTAGGAGTGTCCCTAACCCAGGAAAAGTGGTGAAAAACCGTAGGTTAAGCAATTAATATGGCTTTAAGAGGGGTTGAATGACGAAATAGGATTATGTGGCCAACACATTTAGTGGGGAGAAGGCTGAGTTGAGTTGAGTACTTTCCTGTGATGATTGATGAAATTTACTTCTATCTATGGGCAACAAAATATATTCAGTAACTTAATAGGCATATGAGAAAATGCAGAAGTGAGCATTATCCACACACCCCTTATCCCCCAACTGCTCTAAACACATTATGGGGAAAAATCCATAAGCAAGAAACACCGTAAAGACATAACTACAAGAACAGCCAGCAGATAAAGCAGAGACCCCTCTATTTCTCAATGCAACATCGACAAGAGGATACTAACTAGTAAACACCTCCACTGAACTAGATAATTTAAGTGGTAACACCCCCTTTTCCTTCTTTGTGCCTAAGCAGAGACCCTCTATTTCAAAGCAGCAAGGACCGTAGGCTACAAAACCAGTAAACACCTCCACTGCTCTAGATAATTTAAGGTGTAAAACCCCCTTTTCCTTCTGCTGTGCCCTCTTCCACTTGTCTTAGTATGGGACATATATACACGATCAATGGTTGCTTCTGGAATCTTGTTTCATTGATGCATCATAATTAAATTTGTCACTTTTAAATTAGAATCAACACAAAAGTAATCACAGTTCCACAAAGAGCTGCAGAATAGCTTTGGCGATTTTGGCGAATTTACAATCACTAATATATATGCATCCACTCATGTTGACGAAGAAGTAATCAAACAGCAATCACTATAATTGGGCAAAAAACTTTAAGTGCCTTCCATAATCGGAAGCTTGGCCCCTGTTTTGCAATCATTCTGATTGAATTTTCTTGTGCCTCTTCTCTTCATTTCTTTTCCTTTTAATGTCACTTTTTTCCTAATGTATAGAGGAGAAATTAGATGGAGAAATTAGTAACAAGCTAATGCAAAAAGGTTTAAGTGGTGAGATGTGAAACGCATATAAAAAAAAAGGTGAAATTCCAGAATACAGCACAGATATAATGCACAAGAACATAATACAAACGGGGTTCAAAAAGCACATGCGGCTCTCCACTGTAAAGTATTCCCAAACAAGTTCTCACCTCCACACTTTGCTTCCCAAACCAAGTGCCAATAAGGTATTCCTCTCTATCTTCTCCAGGATATGAATACTGGAAGATATAACAATCTCCACTGTAAAACTTTGACTGTTCAGAAATTGGAATAAGAGTCTTTTCCTGGCCATTCACATGCCAAACCTGTGCATTCAAGCTGGAAACTAGGGTCAATTACTAGAACTAGTGCAACCCAGATGTTGGTAACATATGCAAAGATTTTTTGCAAGAACTGATGTGTGTATGTGTGTAACATTGTAACAGCACCTGCAGACTGCCTGTGCAATCAATATATGGTTGGGGTTCTTCTTTTGCAGGTGCAGCTTTCAAAAGTCCTTTGACATCAATTCCTTGGCGTTTTAGAAGTGCTACAAAATCATCAAGAACAAAACAATCTCAAAATGTGAATAAAAGAAGCGCAATTGAATTGTAAAAGCAGGGCATTGGAAATGAATTATTTACAAATTCCATTTTCTGGTAATGACTGAAAAACTTAAATCACTGACCAGCAACTTTGCCTCTACCATCATCCGATGCAGTAGTATCACTTGTTTCAGGCCATGAATCAAACTTTGAGCGGAACAACACCGTCTCAAATCCCTCAATAACACGTATTACGTGAGATTTGGGTCGATCGGGGACACGAACCAACTCCTACGATTTTTATGCATGATATCACAAAGATAGAAGAATTGGTGTTATGAAAAAAATAAAAAAAGATCAAAGGAAAAATGAAAGTGTATGTTTGATTCTGGAACAAGGTATTACTTCTGCAGCTGAACTTGCCCTCTTTCGCTCATCAAGAGATGTATTTCGTCCCATCCACACAAAAAGTTCCAATCCACAATCCAGAATATAACACTTATTTGTGCTGAGCAGTTCCCTTGTCAAGGAATCAGCTTGGACAGGCTGCATCTGCTCTTTCTCAACACTAGATAGAGAAACACAAATTGTTACAACCAAGATGTAACTTGAAATCTACATTTCTATGCTTGAATTGAAACTTCAGTTTCATGAAATGAAAATCTAAAGAGATGAAAATAAAGGGAGAATTTTAGTACAGAGTTACTTTCCATGCCTTGGCGCAACAGTAAGGTTGCTCCATAGTGACCTGGTACTGGTAGTCATGGATTCGAATCTGTAAACAGCCTCTCCATGAACTGAAGGTAAGGCTGCGTACATAAGCCCTCCACAGACCCCGCAGTGGCAGGGCCTCGTGCACTGGGTACGCTTTAGTCACTTTCCATGCCTTCTTTTTGTTAAACCTACTCCTTTTTTATCAGTTGTTTGTTAGACTGACGAAACTGCCCAGATGACTTGTCAAAGAAATGATTTATTCAATATCTGTAATCCCTTTGCAAATTTCAAATCATTAAATTTTACAATGCAGAGAAACTGTAAGAACCCAATAGTATCATGTAGTTCATAGGTCTGGTGGAAAGCTCTAGTGCATACCATAGGATCAATATATTGTGATTGATCTGGCCCTTGCATTGGTTGGGGGTTTATTTGGTTGATTTTTGATCTGGGTCATTTTTCATGTGTATCACTATCTGATTCTATGTATCTCTATGTGACATTATGCTTCTGTGTTTGGTTTCAATAAATCTGTTATTTATACAAAAAAAAAATTCAATGCAAATTAATCCCAAACCAGAAAAGGCCAATAGACTAGTACAGACAGGATCACAGAACAGGGATGAAAACAAAACAGCAGACGAAGAACTCTATATCTTACAAATTACAAAAGAAGAATCAGACAGGCCAAGTGATCTTGATGCAGTACAAGTGTACCGCAAGAGAAATAAGCCAGCCAAGCAGCAAAGCTGCCAGCCTAGCCAGCTGGACTGCTAGCCATGGACAGCTGTCGGCCAGCAGTCCATGAGAGGGTCTTCTATAATTAATTGTTGCTAAGTTAGTGCTAGCTATAACTAGATGTTTCCTAAGTTAATTATGCCAGTATTAGATACTTGCCTAAATATAAGTTTCTATTTTCAGTTTTAGAAAGTTTCTATTAGGCAATAAAATTCTTCTTTTTTTGTAAAGTTCTTTTACAAGATTGGACTTTCCTTTCCTTGCTAGTTGTCAACAAGGAAGGATTGACTAGTCCTCCTTCCTAATTGTATTCCAAAGCAACTCTATAAATATAATAGAAGAAGAAGAAGAAGAAGTTTAGAGACAAAAGACTTTGTTGCAATTTTGGTTTCAGCTGAGTCTCCTTGGCTGTGAGACTCAGCCAAAACCCCCACCCCCCTCCTCCTTGATATTGATCTTGGCCTCCCCTCACTCTCCCTTAATTCTCCATTGATATCACAAATTTCCCATCCCTCTCCCATCTCTCCACCGATAAACACTGCTGCGTTCTCTCACTGTTTTATGCAATCCTTCATGAAATCTTGCTGCGGCAACTACTAGAAGGAACATCGAATTTTTCTGATAACTTTCTCCAAGGACACTGAAGTACAAGAAGACTATTACTGATTTCCATCATCTTCAAGCACCACATTCTGCCTTGTGGTTCTCTGTACAGGATTTCACTTTCAGCAGCAAGTTGAAAGTGCCATAACTTTCTGGTCTGTTGGTGGATCGACCTCAAAGTTGGATATTGTTACAAGGGAATACCAAACTAAAAGCCCTACAAAGTTCTTAGTCAACCAATGGCTGGATTGGCCAGAAAGATAAGTTCTTCATTACTGACTTCCTGGTCTGTTATTTAATTTATCTTTGGGACTGGTTATAATAGATCCTATTGCAAGGCTAAGGATATAAAATTGATTGTAACCCTAGCCTTTGTATCAATTGGCATCAAAGCTTAGACAATGGAGGATTCTAATTCTCCTGACCATCACATTGATACCATGACTTTGGTGATCCAACAACTAGCGGAGATGCGAGCCCAAATTACTAGTATGGATAATAGAATGAATTCTATGACCGTAGGACAACAGCAGTCCACGGCCAATAACCATCCTAGGACTCTTCCAAGAACTCCTCAAAGGGTCCCTATTATTGACTATCAAGACCCAACCTACCATGAGTATGATATGCGACACCAACCCTATGACAACACACATAAAGAGAGGCTGGAACTGAAAGAGACCCATAAGCATTCCATTATTGGATGTGTGCCTTTAACGAATTATTTTGATTGATTTAAACTTCTAAAAGCCAGGAAACTGAAGTTGGCACAATCCAAACTTATAGGAGCTGCTCGAGAGTAGGGGAGACCTTATGAGGACAGCTTGATCCGACGCCGGCTGGAGCCCACTACTTGGGTGGAGATGAAGGAAGAGCTCAAAGAAAAATACCTACGAAGAACCTTCCAAAGAAGGCTCCATGATCAACTGAACACACTTCAGCAAAGTACCCTTTTTGTGGAAGATTACATGCTTCAGTTTGACAACTTATACGCACGTACTGGCTTGCATGATAACAATGATGCATCGGTCCCAGAATTGCTGGAAGATGCAGATTTTGAATCCATCCGTCACGTCAGGGCCTTATTTGGCAGTCGATAACTACATATGAGACAAGATTGGCGTGGTTAACATAGTAAGCATCCATGATTATTTTGAGAAGGCCTTACAAGCGGAAGATTTGCTGAGAACCACTACATGGAAGTTTACCCCGCCATATAGGGAAAGTAAACAAACTCCGCCTACACCAATGGTCCCAGATAAGGGGACAGAACCCATGTCAAATAACAATGAGCAGTGTTACCATTGCAATGCTTATGAACACTATGCCAGAGAATGTCCACGAAAGCTGAAAGGAAATTCTAATGTTGTTGCGATGGAAGCTAATGCCGAGTCTCAGATTTGTGAACCACAAAGCAATGATACATTAGACAATGCTGTGGTTGGTGATGATGTAGATATTAACTTCGGGGAAGATAGGAATGACGGCTCTTATGGAATCCACGTGGTGAACCGCATACTATTGGCTGAAGCCAAGGGTAAAGATTGACACCGTAATGCATGGCTAGTGGCTCATGCCTTGCACAAATCATTGTGGACAGCAGTAGCTGTGTAAACATTGTTTCACAAGCTTTCGTCATAGACTCTAAGCTAGAAATAGAAAAGCATCCACAACCCTACAAAGTTTCTCTCTTAAATGATAGCACACTAGAGGTGAATCATTAATGCTCCGTCCCTCTGAAGATGGGAGCTTATGATGAGAGTGTTTGGTGTGATGGTATTCCCATGATTCTTATTGATGTATTAATGGGGCAAGCCTGGATGTATGATAATGACATACTAGTGGGTGGCACAAAGAATCAAAGCTACTTTGATGTTGGCAGAAAACCTCTAATCTTGAAACCTCTCAATGTGCCTGCTGAAAGGGGAAAGCTGAGAGCCACATAGTTGAAACGCGAGCAGGTACTACTGTCCCAATAGAAGGACCAACCAACAAACAAAAGCAAGCAGATTAGTCGGTCATCTCTTTCTGGACAGCACATTGACACACCACTTCTGGTCCTACATCAACAATATTTTGAGGGTCACCACTCCGATGAAGGTGACAACGGGGCATACATTGTGGTTTTCCCAACTTGTAGCCTTACCAACTGATAAAATTGAAGATATCCTTGACCATAACTACACTATGACTCAGAACGGAGGCAGATATCAATCATTCCTAGTAAAGTGGAAAGAACGACCCCATCATGATTGTACATGGATCCATGAACATGACTTCAAGAGACTAGATGCTGATCTCTATGACCGTTACATGTCATTTTTCCATTTGTCAGAGAAGAATGTTTCTAAGCCGGGGAGAGCTGATATAGTACAAGTGTACCAAAAGAGAAATAAGCCAGCCAAGCCACCAGTTAAGCCACCAGCCTAGCCAACAGCCAAGCCTCCGCCCTAGACAGCAGCCTAGCAGGCTGGACTGCTAGCCATGGACAGCTGTCCAACAGCTGTCCATGAGAGGATCTTCTATAATTAATTGTTGCTATGTTAGTGCTAGATAAAATTAGTTGTTTCCTAAGTTAATTATTACTAGTATTAGATACTTGCCTAAACATAAGTTTCTATTTTCAGTTTTATAAAGTTTCTATTAGGCAATAAGATTCTTCTTTTGTAAAGTTCTTTTACAAGATTGGACTTTCCTTTCCTTGCTGTCAACAAGGAAGGATTGACTAGTCCTCTTTCCTAATTGTATTCCAAAGCATCTCTATAAATATAATAGAAGAAGAAGTTTAGAGACAAAAGATTTTGTTGCAATTTTGGTTGCAGCTGAGTCTCCTTGGCTGCGAGACTCAGCAACAACCCCAACCCCCTCCCTCCTTGATATCGATCATGACTTCCCCTCCCTCTCCCTTAAGTCATCAATATCACTAATTTCCTATCCCTCTCCCATCTCTCCACCGATAATCACTGTTGTGTTCTCACTGTTTTATGCAATCATCTTGCCGCTGCAACTACTAGAAGGAACAATGAATTTTTCTGATCACTTTCTCCAAGGACATTGAAGTACAAGAAGATTATTACTGACTTCCATCATCTTCAAGCACCATATTCTGCCTTTCAGTTTTCTGTACAGGATTTCACTTTCAGCAGCAAGTTGAAATTGTCATAACTTCTGGTCTCTTGGTGGATCGACCACAAAGTTGGATATTGTTACAAGGGAATACCAAACTAAAGGCCCTCCCAATTTCCTAGTCAGCCAACGGCCGGATTGGCCAGAAAGATAAGTTCTTCATTACTGATTTCCTGGTCTGTTATTTAATTTATCTTTGGGACTGGTTATACTAAATCCTATTGCAAGGCTAAGGGTATAAAATTGATTGTAACCCTAGCCTTTGCATCAGATCTGTTCTAATAGAAAAACAGACCTGCAGAATCTGAAGGAATTCTGATAACAGAATACTTCCTTTGAATATTGTAGCTCACTTATTCATTATAAATAAACCTGAGACGATGGGAGATATACCTCACATTGATCCTCTCTCTCCCTCCATTTACTCCATCTTCTTCTCCTTCTCTCTCTTTCTTTTCTATTTTGTTACAACAACGACTCTTGCCTTTTGTCCAACGAGTCCCCAGCAAAACCAAACCTAAGATCGAAGACCCTAATTCTTGTGAAGACATGGTGTTTGATTCTCATGTTCGTCACCACATTCATGGCGGGATATCCTCGTATACCAGAACAGTGCAGTTGCAGGTGGAGGCGATGGCGGTTGAGGGTTTGTCGTGGCATAGCCGCACAGTGGCGATCGGAGGTGGTGATGACAATTGGGGACGGGGGGGCCAGGGGGGGAAGAGAGAGAGGGAGAGAGAAGACTCAGGAAGATTTAATTTTTAATATTATTTATGGACAATCCCAAAGACCCTTGCCAAAATAGTGGGTCGGATGGCAGGAATTAACCAATTCCCACTTCCCAGCTGATCTGACTCCGGATCAGATCCCTGCCGATCCCGTGCCAGAGTTTGTGTTCTTAAACCTTGCATATAATTATCAGATAAGGGCACAACAACTACCCAAATGACCACAATAGAAAATTGGGTATATCGCTAGATTTCACATTAAGCACATGTTAATATTTTCCTTAAGCTTTAAATGGAATTGAATCATTACAACTCAATTGGCATTAGCTAAGAATGGGACACTCAAATAACTATATGATAGAAAACCCAAAACCAACCAGATTCTAATGAAAAAAAATTAAAAGGATTTCCTAAACAAGATCTCGAATAGCAGATGAATTAAGGAGTAAGAGAAAATTTATAACTTGGAATAGGGAAATTACAATGGTCTAAAAATCTAGTCGATTGTAATGTACTTGTTGACTAACAACCTGCAGAAAATCTCAAAGATCTGAGAGCGGAGGGGTGTGATGAGGTAATCCTCATGGCACCAGGAAAACAAACCAGGTCACTGAAACTAAAATATTAAGCAATAAAATTTGGTTTTCAGCACAGAAATCAAGGGAGAGTATAACCAGGATCTCAAATTTGAAAGGGTTAAAAGCAGGAATAAAAAAGATATGAAACTGGAATTCAAACTAAAAATTTAAGATGAAACAGGAGTGCCACAAGCTTGGAAAAGTGATGAAACAGCCCAAAGAGGGGAGAAGTAAGAAAGAAAATATGAGGAATAGGGGCAGGAATCCACCTGCAAAGCACCCTTGAAATCGACCAAGTAGAACACAGCAAATCCTCACAGCGACAGTTAAGAAAAACTGCACTCAATTGCTTCCATAATCGGGTATGGCCTGTGGCCTTTACATATATTTGTAGACATGGTTTTAGATATAATAAAGAACCGATTTGGACTTGATATGACCCTTTCCCAAACTGAGATAAATACAAGGTGTGTGAGGGGGAGAGTCTATTCGATCTTGATCCTCTTCTCTTCTTGGTTCTTCTTCATCCATTGTGAACTTGTGTATGATCTGATCTACCTGGATTTAATATTGTCACAAGAAGTACTACCAACCTTATGTAATCTATCTACATTTACATCAAGCATTTTTGAGAATGTAAGAGGTGTTTTCAGCATAGGCAATTCAAGAAGTTAATCCACGATCTTACCAAAGCACTTTTGTGGAAAAAGCTTCAACAGTTTTATCATCTTCAATAGCTGCCTTTCTTGGAAGAGGAGCAAAGCCACCAAATAAACTCCAGAACTCTCCCGTTTCAGCATCGGCCATCAATTTGCCATCCTCTAAATAGAATCACCACTTAACAAGTTATGACTATTCAATGTTCAAATCTAATCTCAAGCTTCCCAGTATTGATGTCAACTTACCAATGGTAGCTATCTCACATTTCCCATCATGATATGTATCTTTAATGTACTGCACGACTTCTAGGGCCTTAGCCCTCTCTTGAATGGATGACTTGGAACCATTAAACTGAAAAATTTTGGACTTGGTATCCAAAATGAAAATGTCATCATGATTGAGAGAGGATCGAGCAAATGGTACCTGTCCAACATGAAGAAAGATAATACTACGCAGCTAACTTGATTAGTGTAAATTAATCCATCTCAAGGACATCACCCAGGAACATGATACGTACCTCTTTCACATGGACAACATGTTTCCCTTTGCAGACGTATAACCGTGTCTGGTGTTCTTCAGCCTCAGCATGCTTGAAACCTGATGCAACTCCTCCTTCTTGAGGTATGATACATGGTTTAAAATAAGATAGGAACTTCTCTGTTTCATGGCCCTGCACCTCCCGGTACTGAACAGCACGTCCGCCTAGAGCCGCATCCAATTCTACTGTCTTGATTGCTGCAGCACCAGCTTCATCCTATTTATTCAACACCAATAACAGACAACACAAAATTAAATGAGAGATATCTAACTGTATACAAGATGCATATCCTCTCAAGAATTAGTAACTGAAGAAATCGACAGTAACAACAACTAACCTGAGTGGTATCTTTACCTAGCCAATAATGGATATCATAACGGAGGGCACCACTTTTTATGGCAGTGGTCTGCACAAAGTGTAACCGTCAGAAGTTCTAGAATAGTGATTAAAAAAAATAAAGAACAGAACATTATATCCAGTGATTGAAAAAGGAAAAGAAAGGAAGAAAAGAAAACAATTCCTAATTATAAACATACATCCAAGGTGCTCTTACTAACACTGCCATATTGCCAAAATATCACTAGTAAGTGAAATGAATTAAACATCTTTCACTTAATACTGGAAGAAATTGTAGGCCAACCAACGTATGAATGTGAAAAGTGTTGTTTACACATGTAAGTCTGATCCCATCCTTGAAGAAATTTCATCTTTATCAGTAGTAATATACTCACCCTTTTAAGTAAGTAGTTCTCCACCTTATTTAGTGAACATAATGGGAATTAAAAGTTATGAATCAAAATACAATGCTGATACAATGAATCCTGTCGAACCTGCCCATTCAATTTTCGGCATTTTCAACATTGCATCTCTGATTTCATCTAAGAAGAAAACTGAAGATGAATTTTTATCAGAAAGTTAAACCCATCAAAGCAAAGGCCAACTTGGAGCATTGAAACAGAATATCCAACCAAAAAAAGTACTAGTATCAGGCACATAAGTACCGTTTCTAATAAAGATGGTTCTGGGGAAATGTACCAGCTTTCTCATTAAGCTGGGAATTTCTTTTATTTCATGCCATAATCAAACTGATCAGATCTAACGTTTCTAAACTGTTAGAATTGTCAATATGTTCAAACACGCCTAATAGTTATACTTGACAGAGTGTAAATTTAAAATTCTCTACAGTAATAACTTACATCGAGAAAGTAGAATTTCCGCACTAGAAATTGTTTAATCCAAAAGCTAGCAGAGACATTACTAGGAAAGCATCGCAATCAGCCAATAAGCCCCCTTTTCTTAACTGTTGCTGAGAGGATTTGCAGTGTTCTACTTCGTGGATTCCAAGTGTGCTTTGCAGGTGGATTCCTGCACATATTCCCTCTTCTATTTCTCCCCTCTCAGGTCCACTTCACCACTTTTCCAAGCTTGCAGCACCCCTGTTTCTACTTAACTTTTCAGTTTGTGTTCTATTTTTATATCTCTCCAATTCCTGCATATAAAGGGGACCGGAGTCAGTCCTAACCTTTGGCATTTTTGCACAAATGGCCACCCTCAAGACTCAAACCCGAGCATTTGCCCTGGTGGTCCAAACCTTTTACCATCACTCTAAGAAATGGCCTGATGAGGACATCGACAGTAGCAGTACCGCTACTGTTTTTTACTGCTTAGTCTATTAGTTTTTAAAATATTTTATTGAATTCTGTTAGAATTGTGCCCATCCCCCCACCCCTTTAGACGTGGGTGATTAGTTCCTGTTTTATTTATTTTTATTAGTTTCTGTTATTGTGAGCCTCCCAAATCCCCCTTTAGACATGGGTTGATTTAGTCTTTGAGTTGCTTTATTAGTCTATTTTCTAATTGGTCTTTAGAGTCATGTTAGGACTGGGAATCTGAACCTTATAAAGGTAATTTTCATTAATGAAATTCTTAGATGATTATTGATAAAAAGAAAACAGCTACTCTTGTGGGTTCCCCTCTCTTGCTTGCAGCATCTATTCCTCATCTCTCTCGGCCTCTCTCTCTCTCTCTCTCTCTCTCCTTTGGACAGGTACGAATCCCCCCTTTTTCTGAATCAGTGTCAACAGATTCATTCCCCTCTCTTCTCTCTTATCTCCCTCCCTCCTCTCTCTACTGTACGGTACATTCCCCCCTTGTACTGCTCTCAGCAGTGGCCCTTTTTCCCCCTTTCTTTTTCCATTTTCATTACTGGTTATAAGAAACTAACCAAGACCCCTGCTGTAATATCGACGGCACCCAAACCCACCCAGCTGTACCTCCAGCAGTACATATACCCCCCTGTTTCTTAGTTTCTTTATATGTTCCTTCCCCTCTATTAATATCATAGTAATAACCTTCTGTAGGGTTTTTTTTTTTATTTCTCTAGTACATTACATTGAGCTGTAATTCCTACATAATTTCTGCCATTGTGATTGCCAAGTTAGTACTTACTAACATGGACAGCCACTTTGAGAGCATCGTTATAGCTGAACCTTCACTTTTAGCACTGTTTATGGATAGAACTCATCTCTTTAATATTGGAAATTTACTGTTTGCATATTTATAGGTTTATTTAGTCCCTAGGTGTTCAATCTTGTTAGTTTAGGAATTTTGACATCTTTGGCACAGTAGTACTTCTTAACCTATAGTTTATTATGAACATAACATGAAACCTATTTAACTATTGTTTAGTGGATCATGTTACTTGGCTTTATACTATTTCTTACTTGTGGTTGTCATGGTACTAATCTTGTAAGCATGTCATGTGAGTTGCTGCCCATAATAGCCCCTACCCATTAGTTAGTTTATTTCATAAATCTTTGTGTTAGTTTATCGTATTAGAGTAGGTTAAATTAGAGACCCTACGTTAGCCTACATCAGTTTGGTATCAGAGCTTAGGCTAGAGTGTCCGTTAGGTTTTGGTTAGGAGTCCTCCACAGTGTGAACACTTGTATGTCCACTAGGAGTGGTAAAATTTACCAAAACATGTCGAGTCCGCCTAACGTCTCTATGACATCTGAGCAATTGCAAGAGATATTAAGAGCTAATAATGAAGTGTTGACGGCCAGTCTCCAAACCATGACCCAAAGTATCCAAAACATCTCCAATAGGCTTACTGCCTTTGAAACAACTAATCAGAACGCTAGTGGCAGCAAGGTCAAAATGTCCAAGACACTAGACCTAGGATGAACAACCCCAACCCTATTCTGAAAAACTCTAGGAACAATAGGCATCATGATTATGTTGATGACCATGATAGGATAGACGACAATTTCCAAGGCCATGGGCATGGTCAAGGAAAGGTTTGAAATCTCGGATCTCGGGGTCGTTTCGGCCCCTGGAAAAATCAGCGACATCTCGCCGAGACTCTACATAAAAACCAAGACACCTCAAGTTGTTTCGGTGGCCAAATGTCATTTTTAAGGTTTGATACTTCAGGGAAACCTTATTTTAGCATACATAAACACATTGAGAGCATGAAATTGTAAAATTAATCACACTTTGTGATTGTTTGGGTTTACACCCATGTTTTGTTTTGGCAGTAAACATATGATTTTCCCATAATATGTGATTAATTTTACAATTTTATCCTTTAAATGTGTTTATATATATTAAGATAGTATTTCCCTGGAGTAGAAAGCCTTAAAATGGCCTTAAACAAGTTAAAACACCTATTTTTTCCCTTACTACAGTTTCGGCAGGTTCTCACCATAAATCTCGTTTTGTCTCTAGGTCGAGACGACCTCAAGACTGGAGATTTTAAACTATGTTCTGGACTGAGTTAGAGTATCAAGAGGAAAACCTAGGACACGAGCCTGTCTCAACTTGACGTGAGACGCAAGAAAGGCTTAAGCAGGAATTTTTACCTTTCATTCATACGATCCCGTTTCTTAAAGATATGAATACCTTGAAACAAGGTAAAATGTCTATGACTGAGTACATGGCTAAATTTAACGAATTTAAAATCCGAAGCCAGACGAGAGGATGCCGATCAAACATTAACTAGGTTCCTTATGGGGCTTAATCATGACATCCAATCATGCCTAGCACCTCACCTTGTTAGAAACGTCCCTCAAGCCTTCCATATAGCACTGGAAGTAGAAGGGACTATGAAGTTCACACCACAGAAGAAAAGCAGATTCCCATCTAAGGAGTTAACTTCCGAAAACCACTTCCAAATACCTCTATTACTGACCCTCCACGTCCACTTGACAATAAGGGTAAAGGCATTTTGGAAGAAGCCCCCAAGAGGAATGGCCAAGCATAGTGTTTTAAATGTCAAGGTTACGGTCATTTCGCCAGGGAATGTCCAAACCGAAATTTATGTGGGTGAACCAGAATTTGAAGAGCCTACTCAAGAGGATACCCAAGAGGGTGAGTACGAGGAGTATAAACCTGATGAAACTATCTCGAATAAGGATGATGAAATTGTAGATGCTCTAGGCTAGAAGTTGTCCATTGTATGGTGTCGCAATCCAAGAATAGTGATGATTGGCAGCGTACCAATATCTTCATTGCCTACACCTGTCATCAAGGTAAGAATTGTCATGTCGTCATTGATAGTGATAGTTGCATGAATGTAGTGTCCCAGAGTGTGGTAATGAGAATGGGACTCAAACCGGAGGCACATCCAAAGCCTGACAAGGTTGTCTGGATTGACCAATCTACAATTCTCATCATCTTAAGGTGTTTAGTCCCCTTGCACTTTGCAGGATATGAGGATGGAGTGTGATGTGAGGTCTCAGAGATGGACGTCGCTCACATCATTCTTGGTAGACCTTGCTTATATGATCAAGATGTCATCAATTATGGGAGGTCTAACACCTGTGTCTTTGAGTTTAAAGGAAAGAAAATCAGATTGCCTCTCCTAGTCCTCCAAAGGAGGTAAAAGCCATAAAACATAAGGGGTGTACATCCAAGAAAACCCCTTCGAAAACACTAAACATCATGAAAGCAAAACAGTTCGAAAAAGAGTATAAGGACACCGGAGTTATCTATGCTCTAGTAGCCATACAGGGTACCAAAGAGCTGCCCAATTGCTGAGGCTCCTAGAGAAGTACAATCCTTATTGAAACAGTTTGAACAGTTGTTTCATGAGCAACTACCTGAACTACCACCTATGTGTGACATTCAACACATTATCGCTTTGGTTCCAGGGTCTTCACTACCAAACTTACCTCATTATAGGATGAATCCCAAGGAACATGCCGATCTTAAACGACAAATAGATGAGCTACTTGAGAAAGGATTCATCAAAGAGTCTTAGCCATAGTAGTCAAGGCGTCACCTAGGCATTGCCTAGTGCTAGGCCCCTAAACCTCCTTGTGATGCCTTGGTTTCTAAGCGGGCGCCTTGTCCGCCTAGGTAGGAGCCTCGGTCGCCTAGGCGCCTCATCAAGTCTCCGACGCCTTGTTTCGCCTTGGCACCTTGACAACTATGGTCTTAACCCCTGTGGGGTACCTGCTCTACTTATGCCCAAGAAAGATGGAACTTGGCATATGTGTGTTGACAGCAGAGCCATCAACAAAATCACCATTAAGTATAGGTTTCCTAGACCTAAACTTGATGACGTGGTAGACATGATGGCTGGAGCGAAAAAAATTTCCAAGATCGACCTTAAGAGTAGGTATCAACAAATTCGGGTTAGACCTAGTGATGAGTGGAAGACTGCCTTCAAAACAAAGGACGGCCTATATGAGTGGTTAATCATGCCTTTTGGTCTGACCAATGCACCTAATACATTTATGAGAATTATGAATCAGGTGCTACGGCCAGACAATGGCAAGTTCTTAGTGGTTTACTTCAATGACATCCTCATCTTCAGTAAAACACAAACCACCCATCTAAATCACTTACATCAAGTCTTCCAAACACTTCTGAAGAAAAACTTTTTGTAAATTTGAAGAAGTGTACCTTCATGAGTGATCAAGTCATTTTCTTAGGATTTATTGTGTCAGCACAAGGATTATCTACTAATCCTGAGAAAATAAAGCAACTGTTAAGTGGCCTCAACCAACTAACATCCATGACGTGCGAAGATTTCATGGCTTAGCAACCTTTTATAGGCGGTTCATCCACCAGTTTAGTTCCATTATAGCTCGCATCACTGATTGCATTAAAAAAGGGGAGTTCCAGTGGATTAAAAGAGCTGCTAAGGCTTTTGCAGAAATGAAGAAATTAATAATGGAGTCACCTGTTTTACGACTCCCTGATTTCTCTAAAGTCTTTGAGGTGCAATGTGATGCATCTGGTATTGGGATTGGTGGTGTCCTTGTTCAAGGACATTCTATCGCTTATTTCAGTGAAAAGCTTAAAGCAACGGTATTCCACCTATGATAAAGAATTCTAAGCGGTTGTCCAAGCTTTGCGCTATTGGCGACACTACCTCTTACCGCAAGAATTCATTTTATATTCAGATCACCAGGCATTGAAATACTTGAGTTCTCAAACCAAGTTAAACCCAAGACATGCCAAGTGGGCTGAATTCTTACAAGAATATACATTTGTGCTCAAACATAAACATGGTGTTGATAATACAGCTGCCGATGCTTTAAGTCGGGTTCACATGCACATCCTTCCCCAAAATGTCAAAAATCAGGTTAAGGTATTGCTCCATACCATGAGCATTGAGGTTGTAGGGTTTGAGCGAGTCAAGGAGCAATATCTTACATGCCTACATTTTAGTAAGCCTTTCACTTCTTTGAGCAAAGACCCATTTACGAATTGCTCAGATTACCTTCTTAGAGATGGAATTCCCAGGACTTTATTAAGAGATTTTCAAATCTGGGAATTACATGCTGGTGGGGTAGCTGGTCATTTCGGTCAAGATAAACCATTGACCTTGTTGAGGACCTGATTTTACTGGTCTAACCTGAAGACGGATGTATCTCGAATTATTAGCCAGTGTCGAACATGTCAAACTGATAAACAACAGAAGCAAAATACTGGCTTATACACTCCTCTTCCTGTTCCTCATACCCCATAGTAGGATTTGAGTATGGACTCTGTGCTTGGATTTTCGAAAACTTCGAGAGGTCATGATTCTATTTTTTTGGTAGTAGACTGCTTCTCGAAGATGGCCCATTTTATTCCATGCTCAAAGACTTCTGATGCCTCAGTCGTGGCCAAACTCTTCTTTAGTGAAGTCGTCAAGTATCATGGTTTACCTAAGACAATAGTGTCAGATAGGGATGTCAAGTTCACTAGTCATTTCTAGCGAACTCTGTGGCGCATGTTAGGCATTAAACTCTGTTTTTCCTCAACTTTCCACCCCAGACCGATGGTCAAACTAAAGTTAAAAATAGGAGTTTAGGGAATCTATTATGTTGTCTGATAGGTGAGCACCTTACTAATTGGGACCATGTCCTTACCCAAGCTGAGTTTACGTACAACCTTTCCAATAATAGAACCACTGGTCTATCTCCCTTTGAGATTTGTCTAGGTCATCAGCCCAGGACTCCCAAGGACTTTATACATGTTCTGTCTAGCTCTAGGACATCCCAGTCAGCCGAGTCTTTTGTGCAGCACATACATGACTTGCATGCAAAGATTAAACGTAGGATAACCCTAAGTAACGAACAATATAAATCCAGGGCAGATGTGCATCGACGGCTGCAAGAGTTTCAAGAGGGTGACATGGTGATGGTCATAATTAAATCACAACGTTTTGTCAAAGGAAAGTCAAGCAAGATACATGCTCACAATGTAAGACTTTTCAATATTCTTAAGTGAGTGGGAGCAAATGCTTACGTGCTAGAGTTACCTACAAACATGGGAATCAGTAACATTTTCAATGTGGAGGATCTGGTTTCCTACCATGAGTCTGCTACTGCCCCTTCAGTTTATCCTGATAGCCATGAGGCTTTTCCTTTCATCGCTGATACTTCTACATCCGACCCTATTACCCATCCTACTACCTCTACGCCTCCTATACCCCATTTTAAACAGCGAGTTAAGGAGATTAAGGAGATTATTGATGAGAAAGTAACCGCTACACATACTAGCGCATCTCGAGAGTTTTTGGTTTAATGGCACGGACGACTGGATATTGATTGCATGTGGATTCCTATGGAGAAGCTACAACAACTCGACCCCGATATGGTTGAGCACTACATCAGTTCCTCACCTGAGGTGACTTCTTCCAGGCCGGGAAGAGTTGATGATGACATCTTGACAGGCTGACCTTTTAGAGTGTACCAGCGGAGGAGATGGAGACTTCAGACTTCCCCTCCTCTCTTGTGGATTGACGATGCATTCCGAGGATATTACCTAGCTAAGGGCAGTAGCGATGAGTTCCTAACTAGGAGCAGCAGTCAGTGGATTACGCGAGTTTATTCACCGGAGGTGAATTCTTCCCAGCCGAGGAGAATTGATGAGGGCATCGGCAGTATCAATACCACTACTGTTTATTTACTGCTTATTCTATTAGTTTTTATTTTATTTGATTGAATTCTGTTAGAGTTGTGCCCTCCCCCCTTTTTAGATATGGGTCGATTTAGTCTTTGAGTTGCTTTATTAGTCTATTTTCTAACTGGTCTTTAGAGTCATGTTAAGACTGGGTAAATCTTATAAAGGTAATTTTCATTAATGAAATTCTTAGATGACTATTGATAAAAAGAAAACAGCTACTCTCGTCTCTCTCTTCTCTCTCTTTTGCAGGTATGCAGCATCTATTCCTCATCTCTCTCGGCCTCTCTCTCTCTCTCTCTCTCTCTCTCTCTCTCTCTCTCTCTCTCTCCTTTGGACAGGTATGAATCCCCCACCCCCTTTTTCTGAATCTGTATCGACAGATTCATTCCCCTCTTTTCTCTCTTATCTCCCTCCCCTCTCTCTCTCTCTCTACTTTATGATATATTCCCCCATTGTACTGCTCTCGGCAGTGACCCCTTTTTCCCCCTTTCTTTTTCTGTCTTCATTACTGGTTATAAGAAACTAACCAAGACCCCTGCTGTAATATCGACAACACCCAAACCCACCCTGCTGTACTTCCAGCAGTACATATACCCCCTCCCCCCCTATTTCTTAGTTTCTTTATATGTTCCTTTTCCCCTATTAATATCATAGTAATAACCTGCTGTAGGGTTTTTTTTTTGTATTATTTTTCTAGTACATTACATTGAGCTGTAATTCCAATCCACATAATTTCCGCCATAACCCCCCCCCCCCCCCCACAAAAAAAAAAAAAAAAAAAAATCAACTCAACTGAGCCTTATCCCAATTTGTTGTAAATGTAGTTACTATTGTCATGGGGGTAGATTAGTAATTTGTTATTATCTCTTTTATTTCTTTTTCCTACTTATTGTTATTAGGGGTATTATTGTAATTCTGTTTTAAGTATTTCATTATAAATAAGATGTTGGAGTGAGGAGAATACAACTCGGTCATTCTTTTCTGATCCAACATGGTATCAGAGCTAACCTAACACTATCGCCCCACTCCTCTTCTCTTCTCTTCTCTTCTCCTCCTTCCCCATAAGCCCTGCCACCACCATCCCATACCTGGAAATCCCTGCCGCCACCTTCCATACCTGGAAATCCCTGCCGCCAACTATCCTTCTTGCCCATAAGCCCTGCCGCCAGCCATAGAACATCTGGAAAAACCACCGCCAGCCACAGCATCCCATCCTACTCTTATCGACTGCCCTAGAAACCTTTTCTACAACTACCGCAAGCCTTCTAGACCCAGAATCCCTTACCGCCAACCATAGAAATCACTTCTAAACATACCGCAGGCCACCATTGTCTTTCCTAGAGCTACCGCAGACCCTAATACCACTTCCTCACTCTACCACCACCACTTGACAACCATAGCCTCTTAACCTACACCTCTTAACAGCCCTATAACCTGTTCCTGAACCTATCGTACCTTACCCCAGCCCTATAATCCACTCCTAATCCCTTTGTTCCCTTCTCAAATATCTTCTCTATGAACTAAATACCTCTCTAAGGTTTGTTCTCCTTAAATGTCGTGTATCCTTTGTTGCTGGGATAATTGTTTGAAGAGATCATAAGGCAAGCCATCTTCGATTCTTCCCTACACATATATGAAGATCGACAATTTGCTGCAGATTTGTCTCTTGGTCCCGGAGGATGATACACGACATCTCTGTTGAAGAGATTGTTTTTCCTACATTGATCTGGTATGGTTGATTGAGAAATATTACCAGATATTGTGTTTTTTCTTCTTCCAACAAATGATTACTATCATTTTTGGTTTGTTCTGAGTACCCAAATCAAGATTTTTCTCTTCTTGTAATTGCAATGACCTATGAAGTAACCTTTGCTGGAACAGATTTTTATAAAATGGAAAATCTCACCATTCCAACAAATGCCACAAAACTTGATGGTGGTAACTACCTGATGTGGTCTCGTGCCACGCAACTTTCTATTACTACTCAAGGGTTATCTGGCTATCTCATAGGAGACAAAACTAAACCCATTACTAAAGATGCTTCTTTGGACAAATGGAATGCTGAGAATTTCTTAGTGATGCAATATCTCCTCAATTCCATATAACCTGCCATAGCTGAGGGATACTTAATTGGATACCGCTGCCCAAATCTGAAAGTCTGCAAAGGACACATATTCTCAGGTTGGGAATGATGCCTTAATTTATGCTCTGCAAAAAAAAAGGTCCATGGAACTACCCAGAAAGAGTTGACAGTGTCTCAATATTATACTCAGTTAAGGAGTCATTGGTAGGCCATCGATTTTTATGATTCCATGCACGCCAAGTGTGAAGAAGATGCTACTCTGTTTAAGAAACGGGAAGAAAAATACAGAGTTACCTTTCTGGCAAGATTGAATGTCAAGCTTAATCCTATCCGCTCATAGATCCTTAGCAAGGATCCGTTCCCTAGTCTTGAGCAGGCCTATGCTATGGTTCAGCTTAAAGACCAAAGAAGAGCTACTATGTTATTACCCTCTGTCCCTAATAGGTCTGCCCTCCAAACATCTACTCCACCTTCCAAGGGCTTTACTGCATCTAGAGATACGGTGAAATGTGAGCATTGTGGTAAACACTGGCACACTAAAGACACATGCTAGAAACTCCATGGTAAACCAGCAAACTTTGAAGCCAAGAGACGTGACAAAATTATGTAAAAAACCAAGAACTTCAAGGGCTCAAAGGCACATCAGACTCAAGCTCATCAGAATGTTGATCCCACGGCCCCACTGCAAAACAATTAAATTCTTCAAGCACTCAGTCGTTTGCTCCAGCCATCCTCTACTACCTCTTCCGGATCACTGTCTGTTCCTGCTCCTACCTCTACCACTCTAGGTTTTCACTTTGCTCGATCAGGTATGTGTTTCAGTGAACATTATGCATTAATGGTCTCTAATCCTTGGATTATTGACTCTGGTGCCACGAACCACATAACTAGTAATCATAGCCTATTTCATCAGTACTTTCCTAATCCTGAAATTCATACTGTTCATGTGGTGGATGGGACTCTCTCCTCTGTATCATGGAAAGATTCCATTCAGTACACTCCTTCTCTAGCTTGCAGTCTGTTCTTCATGTTTCAAAATTCAATATCAATCTTATGTCTATCAGTAGTATTTCCTCTGCTTTAAACTGCAAAGTTACGTTTTTTTTCCTTCTTATTGTCTGTTTCAAGATCTAGAAATAGAGAAGACGATTGGATGTGGTAAGATGCAGGGTGGTCTGTATTTGCTTAAGGAAGGTATCCCAAAGTCAGTTTCAGCTTCCCCAAGCCCATTACATCATCTTTATTAGGCATCCTCTGATCTTCAACAGTGGCACCAGCGGCTCGGGCATCCGTCATTTAAAGTTTTAGCGAGTCTTTTTCCTTCTTTAACAAATAAATGTAAACAAGACTAGTTTTTTTGCGAAGCTTGTAATCTGACTAAGCAAACTCAATCTTCATATACTCCATCATTTAAGCGCAGTAGTACTGCTTTCCATTTGGTTCATTCTGATGTTTAGGGACCAGCCAAAACTAATTCAATTATTGGTCACTGTTGGTTTGTTACATTTATAGATTGTTATTCTAGAACTACTTGGGTTTACCTTCTATATAATAAAGGTAAAGTGTTTCAGTGCTTTCGTCAGTTTCACCAAATGATTAAGACTCAATTTCAAGCTTCTTTAAAGATTCTCAGGAGTGATAATGGCAGAGAGTACCTTAAGGGAGAGTTTCAATGTTATCTGGAAAATAATGGTATTTTACACCAGACTAGTTGTGTTGATACTCCTGCTCAAAATGGGGTGGCCGAAAGGAAGAATCGTCATATCCTTGAAGTAGCTCGTGCTTTGATGTTTGCCCACAATGTGCCACCACAATATTAGAGTGATGCCTTCCTTACCTCAGCATACCTTATCAACCGCGTCCCAACTCCAATCTTGGATCATCACTCACCTTTAACCCTTTTTCTCAGTGATGCCTCCCATATTATTCCTCCTAAGATCTTTAACTGTCTATGCTCTGTGCACAACCATAGATCTCCAGGAAAACTTGAACCCCGTGGTTTCCGTTGTCTTTTCTTGGGCTATTCTCCAACCCAAATAGGCTATAAATGTTACCACCCTCCCACCAACCGCTCTTTCGTATCCATGGATGTTCTGTTCTATGAGAGCCTCTCTTACTACCCATCGTCCCATCTTCAAGGGGAGCCTACTCTTCAGGAAGATGGGCTTGTCATCATACTTATGGCCTCTCCCCTTCCACTTTAAGGGGAGAACACATCACCGTCCTCACCTTCTCTTGAACCCTCTGTCGAAAAAAAATCCCAGCCCAGAAACTGTGGAGAAAGCAGATAATACTCCACCTCACCTACAAATCTATAGCCATACCAGAATCAAGCAGGGAAAGACCACCATCATCAACGCACCTACACACATCCCTTCGTCAGCTCTAGATCCAGAAACTATTTCAGAGAATGAGAGCCTTCCATCTGGTAACATTCTTCCCTCTAAGTCCGACTTACCTATTGCTCTACGTAAAGGTACTCAATCCTGTACTCAACATCCCATATCTCAGTATGTGTCCTATAAATCTGTCTCCATAATATCTTGTTTTTGTCTCTACTTTGTCTTCTGTGTCTATTCCCAAACATTGGCAGGATGCAGCTGCAGATGCAAGATGGAAAGTAGCCATTGTAGAGGAAATGACTACCCTGAGAAAAAATGAGACACGGGATTTGGTTGATCTTCCACCAGGGAAGAAAACTGTTGGGTGTAAATGGATCTATACAGTAAAACAAAAAACAAAAAAATAAGGGACTATAGACAAATACAAGGCCATATTAGTAGCCCGAGGATTTACACAGACTTATGGAATTGATTATCAGAAGACCTTTGCCCCTGTGGCGAAAATGAATACTATTCGTGTCATTCTGGCATGTGCAGTGCATTATAATTGGAATTTACAGCAGCTGGATATCAAGAATGCATTCCTTCATGGAGAGCTAGCCGAGGAAGTGTACATGGATGTTCCACCAAGATTTGCACCTTCATCTACTGAAGGAAAGGTGTGTAAGCTGAAACGTCTATGGGCTCAAGCAATCTCCTAGAGCCCGGTTTGGACGGTTTCACAGAGCTATGACCTCAGTGGGTTACAAACAAAGCAATGTAGATCACACATTGTTTATTAAGCAAAGGAAAAGGAAAATCACAATTCTCATAGTATATGTAGATGACATTGTAATTACGGGCAATGATGATGAAGAGATTAGACAACTGAAGATATTTTTGGGAAAGGAGTTTGAAGTGAAAGACCATGGAAAACTGAGATATTTTCTTGAGATTGAAGTAGCTCGCTCCACCAGAGGTATTTATTTGTCTCACCGGAAGTACATACCTGATCTTTTCTCTAAGACTGGTCTCTTAGGGTGTCTGCCTTGTGAGACACCAATTAATCCTAATACTCAGCTACAAGAAAAGACAGGTACACCAGTAAACAAAGTATAGTACCAACAATTAGTTGGAAAGTTCATATATTTGGCCCTAAACTCAACTTGATATAGCTTTTGCGGTAAGTTTGGTGAGTCAATTCATACATGACCCATATACTTTCCATATGGATGCAGTTCTCCACATACTACACTATCTGAAATCAGCTCCTAGAAGAGGAATTGTACTCTCTTCTCAAGGTCATCTCAGTGTTGATGCCTACACTGATGCTGATTGGGCAGGAAATCCTGATAAAAAATCTACCTCGGGATATTGTACGTTCATTGGAGGAAACCTGGTTACTTGGCGTAGCAAAAAGCAGAATGTGCTAGCCCGTTCTAGTGTAGAGGCTCAATTTAGAGCTATGGCTCAGGGGATATGTAAGCTATTATTGTTACAGGGTTTACTCAAGGATCTGGGTATCGGTACT
This sequence comes from Protea cynaroides, assembly GCA_028583415.1. Classification (NCBI taxonomy): domain Eukaryota; kingdom Viridiplantae; phylum Streptophyta; class Magnoliopsida; order Proteales; family Proteaceae; genus Protea; species Protea cynaroides. The sequence continues at coordinate 48,751,118 of CM053276.1, forward strand.
TCTCAGCCTATGAGGTTATTTTGCGACAATAAGACTGCAATTAGTATTGCTCACAATCTAGTACAACATGATAGGACCAAGCATGTGGAAATTGATCGTCACTTTATCAAAGAGAAATTGGACAGTGGGCAGATCTGTGTTCCATACATTCAATCAAGTGATCAAATGGCTGATATCTTTACCAAAGGACTCCCCGGGAAGTTGTTTTATCCATTATTATCCAAGTGGTGCATGACTGATATATATGCACCAACTTGAGGGGGAGTGTTGTAAATGTCGTTACTATTGTCATGGGGGTAGATTAGTAATTTGTTATTATCTCTTTTATTTCTTTTTTCCTACTTATTGTTATTAGGGGTTGTTGTAAGTAATGAACCAATTCATGGTTCGGTTCAATTCAAGTAGAAAGCAATTCTGTATTTTCATTTGAATAGTCTAGATACATCATGTCTAGGTTCATCATGTCTAGGTTCGATGTGTCTCCTATTTTATTTCCATTCTTTGTAATCTCTATCTCTATAAATTCAATGGACCTCTGTCTATTCAAGACAAGTCAGACCATCATTCAACACAACATGGTATCAGAGCATTGATCCTCTCTTCTCTTCTCTTTTTGCTGCAATCCACCTTTCCCCTCCCTTTTTTCTTCTCCTTGCCGCAAGGCTCCTTTCTCAAGAGAACATGGCTGCAAAGTGTATCTGACCCCCTCTCTCTCTTTACTGCAGCCTATAAATCCTCATTCCCCTCTTCTTCTTAGCCCCTAACCCATTATTAGGACTGCAATTTAAGAGGATGTCATAAATTGACAAAGTTGCAGTCCCTTTTTTCCTCTTGAAAAAAACTAAATTTATCACGGAGATGAGAAGATTTCTCAACCAGCATATGCCGCAAGCCATTCAAGGGCTTTTATTTGTTGCAGTTTGTTCTTTTTTTTTTTTTGTGAGAAACATTAATTCTCTGTGGTGAACAACCTCTCTTGGACCAAGCACCATCGGCGGCAGCCTCTTCTTGGAATTTTTTTTCAATCTCGGTGCAGCCCATACTTGCGGAATCCTTCTTCTGAAAACAACAACAACAACAAAGCCTTATCCCAACTAAATGGGGTCGGCTACATCAATTCTTGTCCGCCAATCAGCTCTGTTTGATGTCATACTTGAAGCAAGGCCTAAGCTATACATGTCTTTCTTCACCACCTCCCCTAGAGTCATCTTAGGTTTATCCCTATCTCTTTTAACCCCTTCAATCTGAATTAAATCACTTCTCCAAACGGAGCATCTAACGGCCTCCGTTGAACATGACCATACCATCTCAAACGACTTTCTCATAGCTTATCATGTATTGGCGCTACTCCCAAATCAGCTCTAATACAATCATTCCTTACATTATCCTTCCTAGTTTTGCCACACATCCATCTTAACATCCTCATCTCAGCTACACTAAGTTTGTCAATATGAGGCTTCTTAATTGCCCAACACTCTGCACTATACATAATAGCCGGTCAACTAACTTATAGAATTTTCATTTAAGTTTTAAAGGAATACGTCGATCACATAACACTCTAGACGCACTTCTCCACTTCATCCATCCTACTTTAATCCTCTGTGAAACATCATTGTCTATATCACCTTCTTTGTTTATGATTGAACATAAATACCTAAAATGATCACTTTGTTGTATCTCCCTCCCAAGAATGTTCACCACCTCATTATCTGTCCTTGTGTAACTAAAGTTTCACACCATATACTCCGTCTTCATTCTACTTATCTTAAAACCTTTTGATTCCAATGATGATCTCCATAGCTCTAACTTCGCATTAATTCCTGCTTTTGTCTCATCTACCAAAACAATATCATCAGCGAAAGGGATACACCAAGGTCTTCCTCTTGAATGTCTCTGGTTAGATCATCCATAATGAGGGCAAACAAATAAGGGCTTAAAGCTGATCCTTGATGTAACCCCATTGTAATTGGGAAATCACAACCTTGACCCCCCCCCCCCCACGGTTTTCACACTAGTCACCACATTATAATACATATCCTTAACTATGTCCCCATATTTGCTTGAAACGCATCTCATCTCTAGTACTTGCCAAATTAACTCCCTAGGGACTCTATCATAAGCCTTTTCTAGATCGATAAAAACCATATGGAGGTCATTCTTGCCTTCTTTACATCTTTCCATGAGTCTCATAAGCAAGTAAATAGCCTTTATCGTGGATCTACCTGGCATAAAACCAAACTGGTTCTCTGTAATGGTAGTTTCTTTTCTCAAGCGGGTTTCAATAACTCTCTCCCACAGTTTCATAGTATGACTCATTAGTTTTATGCCTTTGTAGTTATTACAGCTCTGAATATCACCTTTGTTTTTATAGAATGGAACCGGAATCCTTCTTCTGAAAAAAGGAAAAAAAAAAAAAACAAAAACTTCTGTGTCTTTTCATCATTACGACACAGGTACTCTTCTTTGCTGGATTTTTACAGAATTGATATACATATGGGCAGCATCGATTCCTATTTTTCCATGATCATGGTTGTTGAGTGCATCGAATTCTAAATTCTCAGATTTTGTGATGTCGTCTTTTACACCAATAGCATATCAAACTCCCCTCATTACCCAACCAAACCCACATTCTCTTTACTCTGCTATCAGTACTTTACAACAGTAGCACTGTCGTTTAGGGCATCCTTTTATTGTTGTTCTATCTCATTTATTTCCTTTTTTATTTAAGCAATGTAATAAGGATGAGTTATTATGCAAAACCTGTATTCTGGCTAAACAGGCTCGTACCTCCTATAAACCTACTTATATTAGAAGCACTGGTATTTTTTACTTGGTTCATTCAGATGTTTGGGGTCCTATTTGGGTTTTTTTTCTACTTCTGGTCACCGGTGGTTTGTCACGTTCATTGACTGTCACACCCGTACCACTTGGGTTTACTTGATGCAAAACAAGAGTAATGTTTTATCATGCTTCTGCTAATTCCACAAAATGGTACAAACCCAATTTCATGCTTTACTAAAAATACTTCGAAGTGACAATGGTCGGGAATACTTAGAAGGTCATTTTCAGCAATATTTACCGGATCACGGCATCATTCATCAGGCAAGCTACGTTGACACACCAGCACAGAATGGGGTGGCTGAAAGAAAAAATCGCCATCTCCCTGAGACAGCCCGGGCTTTAATGATGAATGCTCATGTTCCCGCACATTATTGGGGAGATGCAGTCCTCACAGCCACATCCTTGATCAATCGGCTTCCATCTCGCCTTCTCCAAAATAAAGCACCACTAGACTTGTTACTTGGCGATTCCTACTTCTCTCTGCCACCTAAGGCTTTCGTTTGTGTGTGTTACGCACGCAATCATCACCCACATGGCAAACTGGAGGCACGAAGTCTACGGTGTATTTTCTTGGGCTATCCGGCAACTCAAAAAGGATATAAATGCTATCATCCTGTAAGAAATCCTCCTTCTCGCAGGATGATCATCACAAGGGATGTCATTTTTCATGATAGTTTAATGTATTACCAGTCCCATCTTTAGGGGGAGCCCGCACCAATTGAAGTCGAAGATGTGTCTTTACTTGTATCAGCATCTCTTGAGGAAGTAATGGTACAAAGTTGTGTGGACTCAGACAGCTCATTACACCAAGTAAAAATGATAAAATACCAGAGCCTCTCCCTACACCAAAGTCTCCATCCACTCCTACCATACCCAACCAATCTAATCCTAGCCCTAAGTTGTTGCAAGTATATAGCCGTGCCAGAATCAAGCAGAGACGGGCCACTATCATCAATGCAACTACTCCACATGTCCCTTCGTAAACCCATGACCCAAATACTGAGGAGCCCACAAGTAAGGAGCTTCTAGACTCTGCTTCTGATCTCCCCATTGCCCTTAGAAAGGGTACTAGGACTTACACTCTTAATCCCATTTCTGATTTTGTTTCGTATAATTCGTTATCTCCTTCCTATCATGCTTTTGCGTCCTCTCTCTCTTCTGTGTCCATTCCTCAAAGATGGCAGGATGCAATTACTGATGAAAAGTGAAAAGCAGCAATGGAAGAAGAAATGAGAGCACTGAAGCAAAATATTCCCACAGGGAAGAGGCCAGTAGGGTGCAAATGGGTGTTCACAGTCAAACAGAAGGCAGATGGGACAGTAGACTGCTACAAAGCAAGGCTAATAGCTCGAGGATTCACTCAAACATACGGGATTAACTATCAGGAGACTTTTGCCCCAGTTGCGAAAATGACCATTGTCCAAATTATCTTAGCATGTGTTGTGCATCACCATTGGGATCTCCAACAGCTAGATGTGAAGAATGCGTTCTTACACGGCTAGCTAACTGAAGAGGTTTACATGAATTATCCACCTGGCTTCTCAAACCACATCAGCAGTGACAAGATGTATAAACTAAAGCGAGTGTTGCATGGATTGAAACAGTCTCCCAGAGCATGGTTTGGAAGGTTTCACAAGGCCATGATAGGATTCGGCTACACTCAAAGTAACGTAGACCATACACTGTTTATGAAGCACTCTGGTGGGACTACTATAGCACTGCTGGTGTATGCTTATGACATCATAGTCACAGGAAATAATGATGATGAAATCAAGAAGTTGAAGGCATTCTTAGGACAAGAGTTTGAGATAAAAGATCTAGGAAAGTAAAAGTATTTTCTTGGGATAGAGGTAACCCGATCTTCTAAAGAGATCTTTCTATCTCAAAGAAAATATGTTCTAAATCTCTTAACAGAGACTGGTATGCTTGGTAGCAGTCCGTGTAATACTCCATTAGACCCTAGCACTAAGATCAAGGAAAAGGATGGTGTGCCAATTGATAGGGGAGGGATCAACGTTTAGTTGGAAGGTTGATATACTTGTCTCATACTCACCCAGACATCGCCTTTGCAGTTAGTCTGGTAAGTCAATTCATGCATGATCCCTACACCAAACATATGAAAGCTGTTTACAGGATATTACACTATCTCAAGGCAACTGGATTTTGTTAACTCCAAATGATCACTTAAAAATAAAAGATTATACTGATCTTGATTAGGCTGGAAGTCCAGATAAGAAGTCCATATCTAGTTATTGCACATTTGTAGGGGGCAACCTAGTCACATGGCGCAGCAAGAAGCAAAATGTGGTTGCCAAATCCAGTGCAGAAGCAGAGTTCAGAGCTATAACCCAGGGCATTTTTTATGGTTACAAAGCCTGTTGAAGGACTTGAAGATTCAATATTCTTAACCTATGACTTTAAGTTGTGATCATAAAGCAGCCATCTGCATTGCTCATGACCCCATACAACATGACCGAACTAAGCATGTGGAGATAGATCAGCATTTCATAAAGGAGAAGTTGGAAAGTGGTCAGATTCAGATTCCTTTTGTCAAATCAACTGACTAACTTGCGGACATCTTCACCAAAGGACTACCTGGAAAACAATTTCATGTCATTTTGTCCAAGTTGGGCATGCATGACATATATGCACCAACTTGAGGGGGAGTGTTGTAAGTAATGAACCGATTCATGGTTCAGTTCAATTTAAGTGGAGGGCAATTCTGTATTTCATTTGAATAGTCTAGATATATCATGTCTAGGTTCGATGTATCTCCTATTTTATTTCCATTCTTTGTAACTTTATCTCTATAAATTCAATGGACCTCTGTCTATTCAAGACAAGTCAGACCATTATTCAACACAATAGGGGTATTATTGTATTTCTATTTTAATTATTTCATTATAAATAAGATGTTGGAGTGAGGAGAATACAACTCACTCATTATTTTCTGATCCAACACAATTAAATGGGATCGGCTACGTGGATCCCTTTTTTTCAATTAGCTTTATCCAAACTCCAAAGCAATACTTGCATATCTTTCTTCACAACTTCTTTTAGAGTCATTTTAGGCCTTGCCCTAGTTCTTTTAGCTCCTTGAATTTGAATGAAATCACCTCCATATTGGAGCATTCAAAGGCCTCCGTTGCTCATGTTCATGCCATCTCAAATGACTTTCTCGCAACTTATTATGTATTGGAGGCTTAGAGCTACTCCTACATTAACTATAATTTGCTCATTCCTTATTTTATCCCTTTTAGTTTTTCCACTTATCTATATAAACATACACATTCCAGCTACACTAAGTTTGTTTATATGTTTTTTTTGGGTAAGTAAGTTTGTTTATATGTTGTCTCTTCTTTGCCCAATATTCAGCCTTATACAGCTGGCCGTTTAACTATCCCCCCACCCCAACAGTTCTTACATTAGTCACTACATATTATATACATATCTTTAACCATGTCCACATATTTACTCAAAAAACATTTCTTATCTAACGATTGCCAAATTAACTCTCTAGGGATTCTACAATAAGCTTTTTCTAAGTTAAAAATACCATATGGAGATACATCTTACACTCTCTAAATTTTTCCATTAGTATCCGAAGAAAATAAATAGCTTTTAAAATTGATCATCCTAGCATAAAACCAAATTGGTTTTCAAAATTACGAAATTGTAGTTTCTCATCTTAGGCGGATTTCAATTACACTCTCCTAAAATTCGTAGTATGGACCATAAGTTTTTTTTTTTTTTTTTTTGGTTGAATCAGAGAATGGGAGAGAATTAATTATCTCTCCATACAACCTTCTTATTTATAATGAATACGATTACAAACTAACAGGAACTCTAGAGTAACTAGGAGTCCTAACTCTAGAGTGGTTAGGATTTTAAGGAAAGGAAATAAAACAAATATAAAATATAAAATTACAAGTATGTCATGCCCTTATATAATTCGATACTCCCCCTCAAGTTGGTGCATATATATCATGCATACCCAACTTGGACAACATCATGTGAAATGGTTTCCCAGGTAAACCTTTAGTGAAAATGTCAGTCAGCTGATCCTCTGATCTGACAAATGGAATTTGAATCTGACCACTTTCTAACTTTTCTTTGATGAAGTGACGATCTACCACAACTTGCTTAGTCCTATCATGCTGAACTGGATCGTGAGCAATGCTAATGGTTGCTTTATTGTCGCAAGACAAAGTCATAGATTGAAGACACTTGACTTTCAAGTCTTTGAGTAAGCCCTTCAACCACAATAGTTCATATATTCCCTGAGCCATCGCTCGAAATTTTGCTTCTGCACTGGAACGGGCCACCACATTCTACTTCTTGCTGCGCCAAATAACCAAATTTCCACCCACAAAAGTACAGTATCCTGAAATTGATTTCCTATCTGGACTACCTGCCCAATCAGCATCAATATAAGCCTCTACTCTAAGATGATCAGTTGGTGAGAGTAGAATCCCTTTCCCTAGAGCAGCCTTTAGATAGTATAGAATTCTATAGACTGCCCCCATATGTGATGTATAGGGATCGTGCATGAATTGACTCACCAACCTCACTACAAATGCAATATCAGACCTGGTATGTGATAGATTGATCAGCTTTCCAACTAACCGCTGGTACCTACCTTTATTTGTTGGTGTTCCTTCTTTTTCCCTGAGCCTAGTATTAGGATCCAAATGAGTATCACATGGACGACAGCCTAATAATCCTGTCTCTGAAAGAAGATCAAGAACATACTTTCTTTTTTATAAAAAGATGCCCTTTGTAGAAAGAGCAACCTCAATCCCAAGAAAGTACCTGAGTTTTCCAAGGTCCTTAATTTCAAACTCCTTCCCCAAAAATGACTTCAGTTTTCTAATTTCATCATCATTATTTCCAATAACAACAATATCATCCACATATACAAGAAATGCAGTGAAGATACCTGAGTTATGCTTGATAAACAAAGTATGATCAGCATTACTCTACATATAACCAAATGTTGTCATAGCTTTGTGAAATTTACCAAACCATGCTCTAAGGGACTGTTTGAGTCCATAGAGAGCGTTTCAACTTGCATACCTTTCCATCAGTGCTTGCATCTGTAAAACCAGGTGGACAATCCGGGTGAATCCACGAGCAACCAGCATTCCTTATACCTATCCACTGTGCCGTCAATAATCTGTTTAACTATGTACTCCCACTTAAACCTTACTGGTCTCTTACCAGGTAGAAGAGGGACAAGGTCTCATGTATCATTTTTCTTCAAGGCTTTCATTTCCTCCATCGTTACAGTTTTCCACCGTTCATCTGTAATTGCATCTTGCCATTTATGAGGAATAGAAACAGAAGAAAGCGAAGACACAAAAGCACGGAAGGTATGAAACAAAGAATTATATGAAACAAAATTGGAAATTAGGTGAATTGTGCAAGACCTAGCATCTTTCAGAATGGCAGTGAGTAAACCACAATCAGAAGGAGGAAGTTCCGTACTAGAGATAACTCAATCTCTGGATCCAGGGTTGACGAAGGGACATGTGAAGTTGCGTTGATGGTAGTGGTCCTTCTTTCCTTCCTTGATTCTGGCACGGCTGCGGCTGTAAACTTGCAGAGGTTTGGCATTAGGACTGGTTGTGGGAATAGGTGTAGGTGTAGAAGTATTGTGTCATGGTCTGATGTTGATTCTGCCTCTGGAAAATACAGAACCGGAATAGGGTCCGTGACTCTTTCTTGGACTCGAACCGGTTCCTCTGGCATATCTTTAAAGATAGGTACATCTTTAATTTCAGCACTATCCTGCTCCCCCTGAAGATGTGACGGGTAATACATCAAATGCTCAGGAAAGAGAACATCTCGAGAAATAAAACTCTTCCGGAAAGGAGGATGGTAGCACTTATAGCCTTTTTGTGTGGCAGGGTAGCCAATGAAAATACACCAGAGCCCCCTAGGATCAAGTTTGCCAGGATAATGATGATTGCGAGCATAACAAATACAACCAAAAATCTTCAGCGATAGCACAAAAGTAGTATTGCCAAAAAGGAGATCCAAAGGGTCCTTCTTGTTAAAAATCTTGGAGGGAGCCAATTGATAAGAGACGCAACAGTCATCACAGCAGCACTCCAAAAACGTGCTGGAACATGGCCATCAGACATGAGAGCTCCAGCAGTCTCAAGAAGGTGACGACGATTCTTTCTCTCTATGACCCCATTTTGAGCAGGTGTATCAACACAACTTGTTTGATAGACAATGCCATTGTCTTACAAATATTGCTAAAATGTGCCATCAAGAAATTCCTTTCCGTTGTCACTGCGAAATACCTTCAGCTAAGCCTAGAATTGAGTCTCTATCATATTGTGGAACTGGCAGAAGCATTGAAACACATCACTTTTATTATCATGAGATAGACCCAGGTAGTCCGCACAATCAAGAAAAGTTACAAACCATCAATGACCAGAAATAGAGGAAGTCCTAGCAGGACCCCATATATCAGAATGCACTAAATCAAAAAGACCATTGCTTCTATTAATTGAAGGAGAATAAGTTGTACGAGCCTGCTTAGCCAAAACACAGGCTTCGCATAATAACTCATTTTTATTACAATGCTTAAATAAAGAAGGAAATAACTGAGACAAAACTATTGAAGATGGGTAACCAAGGCGCCTGTGCCACTGCTGGAGAGTACTGACGGCGGAGTAAAAGTAATGTGGAGTAATCGGTGGTGAAGGTGAAGGGGCTGATGTAGGTACAGAAGGACCATCATCAAGCAAGTAAAGACCACCATGCAATCTACCATGTCCAATCATCTTCCCGCTCACCAAATCCTGAATGACACACGATGAAGGAAAAAAGGTCACTTTACAGTTAAGAGATTTGGTAAGATTACTAATAGATAACAAATTTGTAGAGAAACTAGGAACATGAAGAACAGACAGTAAAGTAAGGGTAAATGAGCAACGTATGGATCCCTTTCCAGCTATAGGAGAGAGAAACCCGTCTGTCACTTGGACTGTATCTTTCCCATTAAAGGGAGAGTACAGATAAAATGAGATGGCTGATCCAGTCATGTGATCAATGGCACCAATGTACATAACCCAAGGGCCAGGGACAGCAGATGTACAGTAACTCTCCTGAGAATACCTGACTAAACAAAGTAAGAACCTAGAGTGGCAAATGATGATGTAGGAACGGTAGCAGCTTGTCACGGCCTTAGTGTAACTAAGCCAACCGTGCGGCACTTAGTCGCTTGCAACCCTTCTTGAAGCACTAAGTCAGCCTAACCCCTTACTAAGAAAGAGAGCACACAATAGAGAATTATGGAAGATGAACTTGTATAGCAAAGGAACTCTTACAATGCTTGCTTGATTGAGTGCCTTGGCCAAATGAGGTCTTCCTTATTTATAGGCACCAAGGGGTACAATGAATGGTTAAGATTTGTACAAGTGTTATACATCCAACGGTTGGGAACATGCTAGTATAGAGGTCTAGAATACTCTCACCTCCTTAGAAAAGTCTAGAATAAGTCTATATAAGTGTGGAGGTTTCTAAAGAACCCTACTTAAGCCCAAGTGTAGAGAATTGTGTAGAGAATTCTAGAATATGGGCTAACCCATCAACCCATGTGTCCATCCATGAACCTTGTAGACAGAGCGGGTTGCGGGTCATGACATTCTCCCCCACCTAAGTTGGCGACGTCCTCGTCGCATTTTCCTTATGGAACTTTTGTATCATGTCTTGGAACTGCCAAAGGGCATCTAATGGTTCCCAGATTGTCTCGCTCTCTGGTAGTCCCTTCCATTTGACTAAGTACTCCCTACAAGGAGGGATGCCTTGTCTTCGAGTCACTTTCTCAGCTTTTATGCTTTCAGCCTCCCTATCGTAAGGAGTAAGTACTCTCGTAGGTGCTTGAGTCGAGGTCCCATGGCTTGGGTTTTCCATGTCTCTATGATACAATTTTAATGTCCTTGCATGGAAAATCGGATGAATCTTGAATTTGGAGGAAGGTTAACCTCGTAGGACATTTTACCAACCTTCTTCACAATCTCGAAAGGCCCTTCATATCGGCGTTCCTTCCTTGTGAGCCTCACAAGCACCGAGTCGCCTACTATAAACTTTGCTGGTCGCCTCCTTTTGTTAGCCCACCTCTTTATCTTTTTTGTGGCTTTTTCAAGGTAAGACTTGGCAACCTTGAATCGCTCTTGGTTTGTCACCTCACTTCTAGGTGGAAGCCTCTTCGTCAGATCAGAAGGCATTATACCCTTGAACTTTTCAAAGGCCTTCTTAGTAGGCTTAGGTAGCACCTCTTTAGACCTTTCTTTTTCTCTTTTCCTGGCCCTGTCTTCCAACTGCATTATTGATAGCAACTTAGGGCCATCCTTAGTCCTTGGTATTGTTGGGATCAGGCAAGAAGCTCCCTTTTCCATGATACATACTGTGCTAATGGAAGGCATAGAAATTGCATTTACCTTCCTTAGGAAATCTATACCAAGCACCACTTGGAAATCGTCCATAGGTACCACCGACAAATCTACGGTACCTTTCCATGTCCCGATATGCATCTCGACCCCTCGAGTCACACCATGGATGGGTCGAGCTTGGGAGTTGACGGCCTTGAGTCATCCCGTCTCCTTGGTCACCTTCAAACCGAGTCTCTTTGCCTCGTCCGTCGAGACAAAGTTGTGGGTTGCGCCTGTGTCAACCATAGCATATGTGGGCTTGTCGTTGATGCATGCCTCCACGTACATCAAGCCTTTTTGTGAAGACGTGGCTTTGACTTCCTTTGTCTTGGCCTTTATAGCAGCCAATTGGAGCGAACCCATATGAGCTTCCTCTTCTTCATCTCCTTTCTCGAGCAGGGCTGTCAAAGCCTTCTTTTTAGGGCACTCACTCGCCCAGTGTGGACCATCGCAGAGAAAACAAGCAGTCTTTCGTCGATGTCCATTCTTCCGATCATCCCTTGTCTTACTCTCTCTAGGTGATGAGGTCTTATCTATGCTTTCCTTGGGATAAGTTTCTTTGAATGCCGATACTCCCCCACCTTTCTCGTAGGATGGCTTCTTGGGCTTTGAGGAATCTTCTCTCTTATACTCAATGATGGACTCCGCCGCGGCTATTGCTGAAGCAACATCTTGTACACCCCGTCGTTGCAACTCTTGCGCAGCCCAGTCTTGGAGACCTTCCATGAAATTGAACAATAGATCTACTTCGGTCATATCCTGGACATCTAACATAAGTGTAGAGAATGCCTTCACATAATCTCGGATAGACCCCGTCTGTTTGAGCCTTTTAAGATTCCTCCTAGCCATGAATGATGCATTCTCGGGATAAAATTGTTTCTTTAGTTCCTTCTTGAAACTATCCCAAGTGTCTATGGTGCACGTACCTCTTTCGATGTCGCCGTGTCGTCGTCTCCACCATAGAGTTGTTGTGTCTTTAAGATAAAGGGTGGCAGTTTGTACCTTCATCTGCTCGTCTTCAAGGAAGATTGCTTTGAAATATTGCTCCATGTGCCACAAGAAATTGTCTACTTCTCGGGCATCTCGTTGTCCATCATAGGACATAGGTTTAGGCACATCCACTCTAGGTGCCTCTCTTGAGGTCGTACCTCCCCCAATCATTGCCCTCTTGCATAGGGTTACATCAGCTCGTACCTCGTCTACGCATGCTTGTAAGTTCGCTATCATCTCCAACACTTGAGCTTTGAAGGCATCAAGCTCCCCTTGTGGCTGTGCTGTGGTGTTGCGTAAGGACACATCGTGCTCATCCACTCGGCCAATGATCCCCTCCAATTGACCTTTGAGCTCTTCCTCGCACCCTTCTAACACGTCGACCCTCTCTTGAGTGTCGGCCATGGCTAACTCCACTCGAGTTAGCCACGCTTCCATGGCAGCCACAATATCTACGGACTTGTCCTTGCTCCGCTTGCTCCTTGTGTTGGTATGGCCATCCCTTTCACGACCATGCTCTCCTTCCACGTTGTGATCTTCCACACTAGACATGGTGACGATGTTGCTTAAGCGTCTCCCTCGTAACCACGCTCTGATACCACTTGTCACGGCCTTAATGTAACTAAGCCAACCGTGCGGCACTTAGTCGCTTGCAACCCTTCTTGAAGCACTAAGTCAACCTAACCCCTTACTAAGAAAGAGAGCACACAATAAAGAATTATGGAAGATGAACTTGTATTGCAAAGGAACTCTTACAATGCTTGTTTGGTTGAGTGCCTTGGCCAAATGAGGCCTTCCTTATTTATAGGCACCAAGGGGTACAATGAATGGTTAAGATTTGTACAAGTGTTATACATCCAATGGTTGGGAACATTCTAGTATAGAGGTCTAGAATACTCCCACCTCCTTAGAAAAGTCTAGAGTAAGTCTATATAAGTGTGGAGGTTTCTAGAGAACCCCACTTAAGCCCAAGTGTAGAGAATTGTGTAGAGAATTCTAGAATATGGGCTAACCCATCAACCCATGTGTCCATCCATGGACCTTGTAGACGGAGCGGGTCGCGGGTCGTGACAAGCTACAGTAGATGACCTGAGAAAGTTTCGGAGTGTCTGAAGTTCATCTATGGACAGCATAGGTGGAGCCCCAATAGGAGGGTCTCTGTCTGATGAGCCTGTGGTGCCTTGAAATTCTTAGATCTCCACATTCCTCTTTCACGCCTCTTGGCCTCAAAATCGGCTGGTTTGCCATTCAATTTCCGGCAAGTTTCTTTGGTGTGTCATTCCTTTCCACAATAATCACACTGAACTAGTTTGGGTAATGCAGAGCCACTTGGCTGAGTGGTTTGGAGGGAGGACCTTTCTGCTGGTAGTGGGGGCATCATAAAAGTACGACGCATATCCTCAGACTGAACTAAGGCATAAGCCTATTCTAAAGATGGGAGAGGCTCCTTACTGAGGATTTGAGCACGAATCTGATCAAACTCAATATTGAGTTCAACCAAAAAATTGTAAACCCGTAGTTTGTCCTTTGCAAGTTTCATAGCAGCAGCATCATTAGAGCAGGCAGCAGTAAAGGTATCATAATAATCTAACTCTTGCCATAAACTTCGTAGTTTAGAATAATATTGGGAGACTGTAATGTCCCTATTGCTTGGTTGCACCAATCTTCACATGGAGATCGTAAATCAAAGAATAGTTGCCAACCTAAGAATAAGTCTCCTTGGTAGCCTTCCAAATTTTTGTAGCATTAGGTAACAGTACATACCCCCGGCCAATTTTGGGCTCCATAGAACCAATTAAATAGGCCATCACAATGGAGTTCTTAGATGCCCATTTATCATATAATTTATCTGTGAGAGAAGGTGCCTTCTTTTTACCATTAATGTAACCCAATAGGTCTCATGCAGAGATCACCAAGTGTGCCGTTTTAGACCACATTAAATAGTTGGTCCCATCCAACATAATTGGGTTAAGGGCAATAGCAGTGAATTCGATCTTGGAAATCTCTGTGTTAAGATAAACAACTTCAGAAGAGTCAACCATGGGGATGATCACAACCCACAACCCAAAGATGATCTGACTAATAACTAGAGTAGAACAAATCAATATATGTTCAACAATATAAAATACTTGTAACAGAGATGCCTCAACAATATGTCATCACGCCAGGCACGGAAAACTTTTTCCAACTCTCCTTTGTATAAATAATGCCTCTTGGAAACCACAATAAAATTGCAAGAGACAGTCTGACATGTAGAGTTGCAAACCGGGATCAAAAACCCCTTTGTAGTGACATGAGTATCTGATATTTTTTTTCCTTTCTTTATAAAAGAAACACTTCTAGTTAATCGCCCATAAACGATTGAAGAGGGGGTCAAGAGGCCGAAGAGAGTTTAAGGAGCCGAAGACCTAATCGCTCACATAATCCGACGACGATGATAATCGAAGGGGTTCAAGAAGCTAAAGGCTTAACCAGGTGAAGGCGATGTGCAAAGCAGGTCGTGGGTAATGGCGGATGGCAGTAATGGCGATGTGCAAAGAAGGCTTGGTGGTAAATGGTAATGGCGGATGGCAGTAGGGTGAAGGCGATGAGAGGAAGGATGTCGATGGAGGCAATAGGGGTTAAGAGTGAGGTGTCGAGGGCAGTAATGGAGTCGTAAGGTGCAGGGGCGATGGCGGTAAGAGGTAAGAGGAATGATTGCAGGGGCGATGGCGGTAGGAATGGTTGTAGGGGCGATGGCTGTAATGGCAATAGAGAGTCGATGGGAAGTTGCAGGCGAAGGCGATGGAAGCAGGCGGTGGTTGCAGGCAATGGTAGCAAGCAGTAAGCGATGATGGTTGGAGGCGATGGTTGCAGGCGTCGGCAATGGTAGCAGGTGATGGTTGCAGGCAGCAATAGGAGTAAGGATGCTTCTTTTCTTCTTCTCAGAGCTCTCATACTCTTTATTTCAGTCAAAGAGCATCTCTACTTTCAATCACCGTGGGAAAGACACGTGGTATTGGAGGATGGTTTGTTGAATCAAAGAATGGGAGAGAATTAATTATCTCTCCACACAACCTTCTTATTTATAATGAATACAATTACAAACTAACAGGAACTCTAGAGTACTTAGGAGTCCCAACTCTAGAGTGATTAGGATTCTAAGGAAAGGAAATAAAACAAATATAAAATTACAAGCATGTCATGCCAATATATAATTCGACCTTTCTTTTTTTTTTTTTTTTTTTTTTTTGATACCTAAAACAATAATTCCTTTGCCGGGACACATGTGGATCATAAGTTTTATTCCACTATAGTTATTGCAGTTTTAAACATCACCTTTATTTTTATAAACTTGGAATCACAATGCTTCTACTCCATTCAATTGGCTTTTTTTCTTCTTTTTTTTTTCTGTGCTCATAATCTTATTAAACAACTTAGTTAGCCAAATTATTCGACTAAATCCTAAGCTCTTCCACACCTCTATTGGAATAACATCGGGACCAACTGCAGTGTAAATTTTCATCTTCTTTAAAGCTTCCTTTACTTCAGAAACCCTAATTTTCCACATATATCTACATTGTATGGTTTCTTGGTTATAATTAAAACCATCTAAAACACCAATATTTGTATTATTTTCATTTAGTAAGTTGTAGAAATCCTTTTCCACCTCTGTTTTTAATATCTTCATCATTTATTAATATGTTATCATTTTCACCTTTAATGCATCTAATATGGTTGAAATAACTACTCTTTCTTTCTTTCATTTTAGCTAGTTTATAGATATCTTTATCCCCCTCCTTTTTGCCCAAAATGTATAGAGATACTCAAATTTCCTAGTCCTTACTTTCCTTTCTATCTTCTTAGCTTCATTACTAGCAAATTTATACCTTTTTAAATCCTCATCCCTAGTCCTTTTCCACGTTTTATAACCAAATAGATCTGCAATTGACTACTTTTTTCATAGGTATGGTCCAACACCCTCCCTGAAAAAAGGGGGGAAAAATCAAAGAGCTATTCTCTTATTTTCAATTTGACAAAATCACAGAACTCACTTCCAGTAGGAGTATAAACAGATAGCAAGATCAACATCGCAAAAAAGCCATAAAAGTCTTTCTTTAAACTAGAGAAGCTAGAGACATTATGAAATAAGTTTTTTTGTAATATTTTGTCACTTGGAAGCTCAGGAAAGAAATTATGGTGCTAATCTATCAAATTTAGGCGTTCACACTCAACTACCAACCTTTACCAAAATACAAGGCATGCATCAACCTATTCTTTTCAGATTTAAGTTTGCAAATAGACCTCTAGAGAAAGTAAAATATGGAAATTATCATGTTCATCTGCATCAGCACAAGATCACATACCTTCAAAATGACATATGAATCCCCTGTAAAAAACTTGCCACAAGAGTCCTTGGGTACAGGCACAGGACAGAAATTTTCGATGTGCCATATCTCTATTCCACTAGGCATTGTTAAGGATTTTCAAATATTTTATGTAGACAAACCCAAGTAAGAAACATCAAAATTTTAGAATATTAAAACAACAATAACAGTAGTCCACAATCACTATTCATAACATATGTGAAAAAATATATTCTCAACAATAATTTATTCAGAAATAATGATTATGATCAGTAAATAACTGAGCACCACAATAAAGGATCACTTCGATACACATCATTTCCTGAGTGATAGTGACCTAATGATGGTACAGGCGAAGCATTGGAATATTATAATAGCAGAACAATGATATTCTCCCAAGCAATAAATTTAGATGATATATCTCACGGTAGGTGAAGAATTTAGTAGTGAAAAACAAATAGGCGGATCGGATGCATTGAAGTGGGTTCTACATTCAGTTAATGCAACATTAGTTGAGAAGTTTCTATACTGATGGGATGTTCAAATTGTTATGAAAGTCAATTATGCCTTTCGAAGTGGATGTAGCGTATAATGCACTTTCAACATTGACTCCTCTTTGTAATAGGCGGCACAGTAGGTTATGCAGCTCATGACCTTTCTCAGTGTGGACAAGATGTGATCCTGACATAGGCAATGAATTTGGGGATTGTTGGAGCATACATCAGGGAAAAATTGTATAAAATACCTAGGAAACACATGCAACAACATTGAAACAATTTTATGTCATTCTATTACTTCAATGCAAAGTCCAATGAATACAAAATACCCTCCTTGATTAACTATCAATTATGAGGGATCTAACCAAATTTTAATATGGACTACTTTCAGACTAATGCAAAATATCCTCCATATTTAAAAATAATCATTAACAACCTAAACAAATTTTAATACAGAAAATTCCCAAAAAAAAAAATTATCCCAGAAAAGCAAACACTTTCTCCAATATCTCCACCAGGGATTGAAGAATCGGAATCAGAATCAGATCGCTAATTCTGGCGAATCGGATCAGAATCGGCAGGATCCGACTCCTGGTTAATAAAACGAGCTTTTTTTAGGGTTCAGAGTTCAGACCAATTTTGCTTACTTGAAGTCTTGAACCATGATCTCCACTGAGAAACCAAGGATCCAAAGCACAACTTTTTCAATCTGCAGGTACTTGGCATTAAAAAAAAATCCTATTCTCCAAAACTGGAGCACAAGAATCTAGTCAAATCTCAAGCATCACTCTGTCCAGCATGTCTGCTGTCTCTTAAAAGATACTGCTCAGAATCATGTCATATATAATCACCAACATGGAGTGAAAACCCACACAAAGTGGAGCTAAGTTTCCCAATGATCCACCTGATCCTAGAGCAGTTTATGAATCACAAGTTCATAAGTGAAATACTAAATATTTGTTCTTGAAAGTTTACACAGGCAGCAAATCTCAAAATCTTAATTTATCAACTATCATCAGAAAGCTCCAACTAAAAATCCACCCTCTCCAGATAAACCATGCTTATTATTATTGATCTAAGTAATTGAAGAGTATAAGAATCAACCAATTGAATCATTTTCTATGCAAGTGCTGCTAGTGTTATTAACAGAAAAACTACGAGTTGTTCCAATTCTTATCATCCAACTGCAGCTCTTCTAAATCATTCATTCTCGACGGCCTCTTTCTCCAGAATCCAAATTTTAGTCTCAATAACTAATCTGAATATTGGCTTAGAAACATAAAAAAAATAAGCTTGTCTAGCATGGAATTGAGGTGATTTTCCCATGTACATGTAGGCCACTAAGTGCTCCAGTAAGGAAGAGATATCACAAACATTAGAGGAAGAACAAGGAGTACACCAAAAATGACCTTGGGAAAACTGGTGAGAATAGATATGATGGATTTGAGGTAACCACAAATATGACTTCAAATAAAGTTGAATGGTTAAACAGTTAGGATAGGGCTTGGTTTGAGTTGCATGGACCCAATATCCAGGAAATAACCATCAAAAGAACACATATGCCACTTCCCTAGCAAATGATTAAGTTCTGAGTTATAACAAAACTGTCTGTGGCATGAGATCCCAAGTAATTTGCCTTCCACTTGATCTTTAAACAAATGAATAACGAAAAAAAAAAAAAAAAAAAAAAAGGATTATTTTGAGCTAATAGAACTATAAGTTGCAAAATATCTATTCAATGAACTTTCCATGTTAGTATAGTAACAAGAACAGGAATAGGAGAGGAGTAGGGACTCCAGAAATTCATCTCATTGTAAGCTTTTCCTTATTTATGTTTTTCAGCAAACGTAATCTTTTATATTTAATTATCTTCAATCAAACAGAAAACCGTTTGAATGATTCTCTTCAGAATGCGACTGCATGAGTCCTGCAATGGCATACTTCTCAGTCAAAAATAAAAAAAAGAGGCTGAAAGCAACCCAAAAAATTTAATACCAAAGGGCCTATACAGTGCACAAATCTCCCACCACTGCAGGATCTGGGGAGGGCCTGATGTACGCAGCTTTTACCCCACTTTGCAGAGAGGCTGTTTCTAAATTCGAACCCATGAACACCATGTCACAATGGAGAAACCTTACCGTTGTGCCAAGGCCCGCAACGGTAAGGACCGTAAGGTTGCTCCAAAAAATTTCATACTAAAAGTAACCCAAAATAAGGATACGCCTTTTGTCCGGCTCCTTGGAAAGCAGGATCCAAACCCCTATTTGAAACAGCCATATTGTTCTTAGGCTTTAAGACTTTACTTTCTGAACAGATCAGGTTGATAGAGTGAGTAGAAATATCCTGTAGAACAATTTTCATCAGCAAAATGAGCATTAGATTTATTAAGTATTCTGGTTCAGATGCATAATGGTAATTCAACATAAACTGGAGAAGAAGGGGGCACATCTCACTAATTATGGATCATGCCCATCAATTATCATACAACTGGTCCAGTTCCGAACATCATCAACCATCTAAGGTATAATGTGTGAAATCAATTTATTTGAAACTAATATTCAGATTATTTGATGAAGGTTTGCATTCTCAGACATGGTTGACTTCTCAGTTAAATCCCCTATTTAAAGCTGCAGATGTGCATAACTGAAGCTAGAATATACTAGAATGTTCACCCAAAAATGCCCAAATCAATGATGGACTCACTGCAAGTAATCGGGTCTGATAACCTTAAAACATTTGGAAGCAGCAGAATACAATATCTCTCTATATCTTTATACTGATTCCAATTTAATTTTCTTCTATTCCAAATTTTCTTATATTGGCAGCTCCTAGAACTTGATAAGCAGTATTGCCTAACCCCAACCGTTATAACTTTAAGCTTCAGGGTCATTTCAACAATCTCAAAATGCATTTCATGCTACTTTTTCAATTTGAACCCACGGCATTTGGAAGACATCTATCTTTGCCTTGTAATGCTCTCCATCCTCAAAATAATCATATAATATAAAATGTGAACTACACAAAAGAGGAAAAAATATCTTTAATTGTTATCATTTTCCATATGCATTGGCTCGTGTTAACCGAAAAGAGCATTTTATAGTTGTGATCCTAACAATATGTTTCTTTTGATCAAAAATGATAAAGAACCTAATAAGTACCCAAAATAGACAAATAAAAACAGCAGATAGACATGGCACTCAAAAACAAGTACGCTCCTAACAAGAATGATCATTAACAACCAGCAATTAAGGAACATAGACCAACCATTAACTAAAGGGAACAGCTCCATTATAGAAGCAGAATGTTTAGGATACCAAATATGAGAAAGCAGATTGCAAGTCAATCCTAATATGATATGGCTTGTCCTGCTTTGAATAAAAAGCTTTGGATTTTAGACACATAGACTCAGCAGAATGAAGAGAACATACGCCCATAAAACAGATGGGGAATTTCGTAAAATAAACAAAAAAAAAGAATTGAGTAACAATGTGAAATAACAGAACAGGTATATACGTTAATTATGAAGAACATACAAAATTAGAGAGAGAGAGAGAGAGAGAGAGAGAGAGAGGGGGGGAAACAAGGGGAAAAGGGGACAAAGAAAACGTATGATGTATGAGAATCGAAAAAGGGAAAAGGGGGAACAAAGAAAAATTATGATGTATGATAATTGAACAATTAAAGAACTTCAGTTAATAACCATGTCACATCTCAAATGAAACTCTACCAAATTAGAAATTGGAAACAGAGCAAAGGAAATATCAATTAAAATAGAACAACTAAAACTGCTTCTTTTTTTTCTTTTTTTTAAATGACTTCAGACCCCATCAACATATAAAAATATTCAAACGGGCATCATAACACCACGCATTTTGATCAGAAAACATCAGAGATCAATGAATTCTGCATTAAAGTACAGGTGTAGCTCCTACCTGAACTGCAGAAACAGGGTTCGTCATCCGAATCTAATGAGAATTGAATGAAACAAATCAAGCAACAAAGGTATCCAAACCAGACCCAAAACAGAAGAAAATAACCAATCCTTTCGCCTTTGTCCCCAAAACAGAATCTCAATTTAAAATCAAAAAAAAAAAACGAATGCCAATAAAATCAACTCCTTCCCAATTCAAGACCCAAAACAATTCCGCACAGAGCCACCTCTACAAACACGTTCTTGTTGACCCAACATGTAAACATAATCCTTTCCCCCATACAAAACAACAAATTAAAAAATAAAATATTTAAAAAATTGAAAAAAAATTATAATAATAATAAAGAGCAGGTTTTCTTACTCCCTCGTACCTGGAATAGGAACCAGCCCCCAAAAGAAGAACCACCCAATACCAATCTGACTTAGAATGAAACCCTAGACCAGAAAGTTACATCAAAAGGTAAGAAATTGATGCGAGAAAAAACAAAAAGTAAAAGTAGAGGACGAAGAACACCAACACCAGGTAAATAGGGAGAGGAAGAAAAGGTCTTAGAGAAAGAAAGTCAGAGGGAATGACGATTGACGAGTACCAGACGTGCTTATCACTAAAGGAACAAAAAAAAAGAGGGAGATTGAGATGATGAACTGTGATGGACTGTAATTGAAATTAAAATATTAACTAAATTAATTATTCCTCACCTTTTAAATCAATCAGTAGAATTTTTTATGGGAAAATTCTATCAAGTTGAATTGAATCCAATAATTTCTTTTTTCTTTTTGCTCGTTTCCCTCCACATTTGCATCTACACTACCATGATTTAATTTTCTGTTCACTCTTTCGTTTCTTTCTTTTTTAAGGGTTGTGGTGGTTGGTGCTTTTAGACACATTTTATGCGTAGCTTTCGCCTTTCCGTGGGACGGCTCTGAGACTGACTGGAAGATCGGTTACCAGCCATCAACCAAGACTAAAAGGTAGCCGCAGGTAGGCGCAACTGTGGACCCCTCTTTAGACCTGTTATTAGGGTTTTATCCATGTTTCTCAGGAAAAAAAATAATAATAATAATAATAATAGAGTGTTGGGGATTTTCATGGCAGGAATAGGAGGAGTTTTCGGATTTTGAAAGCGTCTCCCTCCTCCATTGGAGGCGAGGATAGGGGTGTCACTCAAGACCAAGGTTCGAAAATCAGGTATCGATATCAGTTAATGTGTAAAATCCATCCAATGAGAATATGTATGAATTCAAAGGAAAATTGATATGATCGACAGAATATATAATAAAATTAAAACAGGATCAGATATATATATATTTTTTTTTTTAATCTTATTAATATTTAGAAATTTAATATTAAAGAAATTGATCCAGACCACAAATTGGTCCGATCCTAAAAATGTTGGTTTCCACCTCATTCCGACCGATCTAGATCGAATTAGTATGGCCGATATGGATGGATAACCTAATCCATGGTTCTACCTTTACTGGGTCAGAGCTAGAATAGTCTGGTTAACTAATTAATCACGTTCAAATTTAGGAATCAATGACAATTAATAATGGAATGACTAGTCACAATCTATCTCAATTTTTAACTGGAGAAATTATTTCTATTTCAAACTTTGGCCCATATTTACCAAAACTCTTTTATACCAAACCTTTTTCTAATTTCCCAAGAAAAAAAATCAAACTTCTAAGTTCTATCTCTTTCTCGTGATAATTGAAAATTTCTAACTAGGTTTTGAGTTGCTTTTCTTTTCCGCCCTCTGCATGTCTCCTTCCACATAATGTGAGCCTTTCCCTCTGCAACCCAATCTCTAGTATCTCTCATCCTCGTTGACATACCGTTCTCTTTCGTCTTGCTTTACTGGACCCTTCCTTCTTCCATTAGTTACCTTTGATAATTGCTGCTGGATGGATCTGAATAATTACATTACCTGAATTCACCCCCTGATAAAAATTTTACTACAAACCCTACCCTATCTACATAACCATCACAACCAGAACCAGTGTCTAGGCAAGCTCAAACTAATCTTCCAAATATTCGTGTCGAAACCTTACATTTAGAAGATGATGCACAAACCATCTGCGATAACTTCGGCCAACTTACACTGATCGGGAAAATAATTGCAGCTAAACCA
Organism: Protea cynaroides; assembly: GCA_028583415.1. Taxonomy (NCBI): domain Eukaryota; kingdom Viridiplantae; phylum Streptophyta; class Magnoliopsida; order Proteales; family Proteaceae; genus Protea; species Protea cynaroides. Next base: position 48,774,302 of record CM053276.1, read on the forward strand.
TATCGCAAGCAAGCCGTATTTGAAGCTCTCCCTATGGCATGGAACCACAAACACTCGTTGGAAGTCTCATCTTTTGTTGAAGATATCTACACATTCAAGTTTAATCATCTGCTTGACCTTCAAAATACTTTTAAGGAAGGACCATGGACAGTCTCTGGCAAGTTGATTATTCTAGAGAGATGGAACGATCTCCACAATTGGGCTTTCGATAAAGTGGACATATGGATTTAACTTCATAACATACCAGTGGAACTCTTTTCGAAAAGATTTGCCCCAAAACTTAATTCTATGCTTGGGCTAGCATCTCAGATAATGATAATTGAATGATTATCCATGGGACAGAAAATTTAGTATATCAAAGTAAGAGCAAGCTTAGAAGTATACAAGCCATTAAAGACATCATTCAAAATCCAAAGGAAAAATGGATTGGAGCATTTAATCCTGTTCAGGTATGAGAGACTCCCAGTATATTGCTACTTTTGTGGTTTAATAGGTCACGATCAACTTAGGTGTGACCTCAGCTTGGAGGCTGATCAACTTCATCAGAAAGATTTTGGCTGCAATGTCACACCTTGAATTTACAATATGTAAAATTTCGGCAGCAACTGGACTATCCGATTATTTTAATCGCAATCCACCCAGGATACACATTAAGTAGATACCAAAATCAAACCACCGTTCTTACCATAACACAAAGTCAGAGTAATTTAATCATAGCGAAAATGTACTAAGTAAATGAGCTTTAATGTTAACTTATTTTAAATAAATAAACTTGTGTTTGTGTTCAACAATTATTCAGGGTTTCAATCAAATAAGGAAAAACATCTCTGGTTAGCCCTATAACAATGGGCATTACTTACTACTAAATGGAAATACTATAAACTATTTCCTAATAACAAGTTTATAATCTGGAGCCGTCTTTTACTTCAGTACGCTTCCCTCATGTTCACGATCCCTGCTCTTTTCGTCGTTTCCATGACTACTCCGACAATGCATCCTAGACCTGGTTTGGACACCGTCACGATCTACCTCCATGGTACCTACAGTCACAACTAAAAGAGTGGCAATGCAAGGATGAGTTCTCCAATTTAAGCTAGTGAGAAATAGACAAGCAAATAATCGTCATGAATCAATTTATGCACACAACAAAGGTCAGGTCAGCACTACAACAATCTTCATTTTTGGTGATGGAAATTGGCGACGGTATCCAAATTCCCGTAGCCAAAAACCATTTTAGCCGATGGGATTTAGATTTCCGTAGCCAAAAATCATAGAGTTTATAGATGGGATCTAAATTCCTAAGGCCAAAATCATTTTCGTCGACGGGATCCAAATTCCTATGACAAAAAATCATAGAGTTTATGGACGGGATCTAAATTCTTGTGGCCAAAATTAGTTTAGCCGATGGAATTTAGATTCCTGTGGCAAAAAATCTATCACGCCCCGTTCCTGACGTATCAGTACTATGAAATGCAACGGAATCTCTCCATCATTTTCGGATACAAAAAATCCCCTTCCAAGATCACACATCACGAAATTTCACCAAAACAATCCTGACTTATTATTTATCAGAATAGAAATTTACCTTCTTGTTTTAAAAGCAATCATTTATATCACAGCGAGTAAATTAGCAGAAGACTTACAAATCAAGACTACTTAAGCAAGCTAACCAATTACTCAATACTTATTATATTTAAACTCAAGTAGTATTTAACTTTCAAATGTTCCAAATAACAAACCAAATTAAAATTTGTTTCAAACTAATTATCCAACTTTAGATAAAATATTATTCAAAGTTTATTTGCTTCGTAAACCCAAAATGAATATAATAGTCCCATCTAAAAGAAGTAAACATAGGCACAGCCTAAGCCCTTGCTCAGCTCTACGAATTGCTTCAAGAATCAGATAACTCCTCCTCAAATTCAGAGTCCTTGTCCTCCACACCAGGCAGACTACAATCAGAAGAGTCATGAGAAGTACCTGCAATATCTAAAAGAGTTTGTGCACATAGGGTAAGCTCAACCACCAAGCTTAGTAAGAAAACTAAACGTACAACAAACAATATGCATGCAACTATCAACTATGGTCAGGTACATGACTGTAAGTGTCACACCCCAATTCCGTACTATTCAGAACGGTGTGATGAACCGCTAATAAACCAACGGTTCAACCAGGATCTCTAATAGGTTGTGTCATTTAACTTAAATCATACACATCCACAACCATAATCAGAATAAATACACAATAGCGGAAGTCTTAATATTGAATGAACTGAGAATCTAACTGTGATAATCATAAATAAAATATCCAATTATGTTGTATCAACCGAGACATAAATAAATAAAATATCAAATTACATTTCCTTAATAGTTCAAATAAAAATCTAATTGAAAACGCATGAGTTGCACTCACATGATGAGTCATGTGTTTCCACTATATTCAGCATCCATTGCAGCAACGTGCCCGTATGCAGGAGCATTCATATAATCTTTCATAGTAGTACCTACATCATCAACTAAAAATATTCGAATTCGAAAGGGTGAGCACACATCACGGCTTAGTGAGCAAACAAAACAATGCAACAACCATATGCATGCATTCACTTCATAACTGTGGTCTGGTATATAAGTTTGCAATGTGCTATAGAAAGGTTCGGAGGCCGCCTCACCTCTATACACGAGTGTGTGGAAACGCCCAATGAAAACGGCACTGTCGACCCCACATGCACCCACTATGGCACAATATACCCCAACGAAAATGGCATTGAAGTACTGGTTGATACCATACCAACACGTAAGCCCCTGTTGGCGAGGGCTTGCAAACTGGGCTCACAACTAACCAATCCTAATGTCAAACAAGGTATCCAAGGCCTCTCCCCAGCATCCCTCAATGCATCCATAGAGATAGTGTAGTACCTACATGCAAATTTCGGGACGAAATTTCTTTTAAGGGTGGTGGAGTTGTAAGACCCGCACTCTGAAAACCCGGTCTAAACCTTGGTTTTCTGTCGTGACAGGTCTTTCGATCATCACCGAGTCAGACGGGGCAAGCAGATAACAAACAGGTACGAAATCGGACCGAAGTCGACCAATATACCTGATTTTAGGTATACCGGTCGATGGTACCGGATGATGGTACCGGTCGACCGGTATGGCCTGCACAGCTATGTGCGGGAATTTCGAAATTGGTCTCTGCGGGTCCCGCTTTCCTGATTTCGAATCCTAGAAGTTTCCTAATCCTAGTAGGGTTACTAAACCCTATTTCTAGCCTATAAATACACCCTTAAACCCCTCAAATCCTTTCCATTGTCTCTCACAAACCCTAGAGAAGAGAAAGAGCTTGGAAAGGAGAAGGAGCTAGGAAGAAGAAGGAGGTGCCGCCATTACCGTTTGACGAAGCTCTCGCTACGCCTGTCAACGGTAAGTGTTTGAATCCATCTTCTTAACCTGTGATGGTTGTGTGGGTGGATCAATACCATGCAAAGTAGGTATTGATCTAAAACCCTAAATTGGCCAATAAACCCTAAGTTGCCGTCAAACCCTAGATTCGAGTTTCGAGATGTTATTCATCGAAACGAGACTTGAATGAGTGGGGGATAACTCTAACTCAAAGCCTAGACTTAGAATGGATAGGAGAAACCCTGAAAATCCATGGAGGATGATCGACGGCAGTCGAAGAACCCATGTATGGTCTTTCGGAGACATACCGGTCGACTATACCGGTTGCACATAGTGCGACCGGTATGTTGCGACCGCTACCTCTCGGGAGGTTATCTGTGGGGGACCGGCTGACCATACTGGTCGCCAGTCTTTCCCACAGAGCTGCGACCGGTACATGCCACCGGTCAGCTCTGTGAGGGTATTTTGTAACCATGTTGGTTTCCGACCAACATGAAACCTTAAATAATATATTCTAATGAAACCCTAATATTATGTAGGACGCTGTGACTTATCGTTTGGATCTTGCGATGGAGCAAGTTATTGAACGAGCGTCAGGTAAGGGAATCTGACCTAAACCTAATAATTAATGGACAGTAAATCGTTGTTAATCATTGAATATCTATGATGTGATGTTTGTGCATATTCACATGCCATCCTTTACTTTCAGTTATTATTATTATTGTTCATGCATTCATAGGATGTGATTGTTAGGCATGTGATTGTTTTCGTTGGTGTGTGGAGTGGGGCATGGGCCTGGGATCGCTCTTCACACTGGCAACTTTTGTAGTATTCTATCTTAACATGCTTGGTACGGGTGGGGTATCAGGGGAAGATCGTGGTACGTTGGTCTCCGATATTGATGTTGTCCTGACCATCGTTGGGTGGTACTCGAGGATTCCGAGTCGACGCTGCCTTGTCCACGATGCTTTAGCTCTATCTCTATGCCGTAGGGAGTTATGTTGGGATAGGGTCTACTCGCGTATTGTTTCTATCCTAGTGGGTTAGTTACGGATAGGGTATCGGGGGAGGTGAGGTTTGGTGGTCTCCGGCCCGGCCCGCACGCTCTAGCTCTATCTCTATGCCGTAGACGGTTGTGTTGGGATAGAGCATACATTGTTGACATCTAGGATTGGTTAGTTGCGAGCCCGGTTTGCGAGCCCCGGCCGATAGGGGCTTAGGTAGTGGTATGGGTATAGTATCGGGGAGGTGCGGGTATACCTTAGCTCTATCTCTATTCCATGATGGGTGCATGTGGGTTGGTGGTAGTGTGATTACTGTGCGACGCCACACACTCGTGTATAGAGGTGCGGGGGCCACCAAACCTTTCTATAGCACATTGCAAACTTAAAACCAGACTACAGCATAAAATGATTGTTACTCATGCATAATCTTGTGAAACTGTCTGATTGTCTTACTGAGCTGTGTTGTGTGCTCACCCTTTGTATATGCATTGTTTTTAGATGTTGATGCAGGATACACTGTGGACGATTATGTGAACGCTCCGGCGTATGGAGGTGTAGCTGCTTTGGACGTACAGGCAGGGGAGGACGAGCATGATGCCTCCATCCGAGTGCCCTTTCTGCGTGTACTCGTGATGGATTTTATTTAGTTGTTTCGATTATTTTTGTTTGTTATTAAGAGATGTAAAAGATTATTATTTTATGTTTGAATTTGAATAATGGGATATTTATTTAAATTATCAATAGATACTCAGTTCATTCTATTTAAAGTCTTCCGCTGTAAATTTATATTCTGATTGTGGTTATGTGTAATTGGTTTGTATGGGTGAACACGGCCTATTCGAGATCCTGGTGTGAACCGTTGGTTCAATGACGGTTCACTCACACCGTTCTGGTTGGATCAGAATTGGGGTGTGACAGATAGAGCTAAGGCCCCCCGACAGAGTAGAAGACTACACGGTCCGAGACCACCTTCCCTGATGCCCTACGACGTAATAGTTCTGCTAAGGTAATGGCGATACGACGATGTCAGTGGACAAGACTTGAATAGAGCTATGGTACAATATACCCAATGAAAAAAGCATTGAAGTACCGGTTGCACCATCCCCTACCTGCATCAAGTACACTAACAAAACACAAACATTCACATGCCTATTCCTATCATCATCATCATCACCATGTTATAAACAACGAAGTAAATATGCATGAACAGTAATAATAGAAATATTGGATGACATGTTAAATGCACATTACACGCATACAAGCATGGAATCATACACAGTGTTGGACTCAATAAAATAAAATAGTTTATTATTAACCAATTAGTTTAGGTCTTGTTCTCTCACCTTTGCTTGAGTGTAAATCCTCTTTCAAGCTTTAAGAATCACCTTTATATCAATAGGAAAACCTAACAAGTCGATAGATTTTAATTAGAATTCATTTCGACAGTTTTAAGCTTACTGTAAAGCTAGGGTCGCATGATGGGTCGCAGGTTGGGTCGTAGGTTTCTGCAACCCCAGGGTATAGGGTCGATGCTAGGGTCGGTTGTCCCATCGACCCTAGGTGCGACCGCAACTTCCCTGGACTTCCCGAGAGCTTGGGGTCGATCCTGTGGTCTGGTAGGGTCGGTTCCCAATCGACCCTACGTGCGACCGCACGTGGTTTGAGTCGACCTTTCATTCTACAGTCTCTTCTTTCATGTTTGGGTCCTTTGACTTACTTCCATAGTCCATTTTATGCTTGTTCTATAGCTTAAAACTCCAGGTTAAACACTTACTTTGTTTACCATGATTCTCTCCATGGATTTCATTGAAATCTTCCCATGGATGGATGATTTGGATTTCTCCTAGATCATACCCTCTTCATGAACTATTCTAAGGTCTTAAACAATTCATGAAAAACATATCCATACCTGAGGTTTGCTGAGATTCAGAGGTTTCTCTGAATTTCTTCTCCTTAGTCTTCTTCTCCAACTCTCCTTCTCTTCTCCTTCTCTTCTCTTTCTCTCACTTTCAATTAGGGTTTCAAAAGGAGTGAAAGAGGCTAAGGGACATCCTATTTATAGATTAAAACCTCCCAAAATAAGTCCCATTGAGATTAGGAAAGAATCCCCTTGAATTTTGGAAAGTTTCCTATTTACGGTTTCTGTCGGTGATCATAGGGTCGATGCTAGGGTCGCAGATCCCGTCGACCCTAGGGTTTCAGTTGTCCGACCCTAGGACTAAAAGTCATGGGTTTGTCTTCTGATGAGGTGGGGTCGACCCTACCTGTTTAGGTATGCGACCCTACCCTCTATTTTACTGTTTTTGGGTCAATTTCATACCTGGTCTTGCGATTTCCTTCACGTACTTGGTCCACTTAGCTCGACCATGATAGGTAGACCTTGTACAAGGTGGTAAGACCGGTTAGTTCAATACGGGTTTTACAGTAAGTGCTAGCTCAGGACAACCCACACACAGAGTCTCCAAGCTACACGGGTTATCCCCCATCAGAACGATACTGTCCCACACACGGGCACAACACGTCACCCAAGTATGGGTCCGTCGTTGAGGTACAAGTCCGTATTCTGCCGGTCGCCAGTCCACAACTCATCCCAAGTCCACAGTCCATCGAGCATTTGAGGAGATGGTAATCCGACAAATCGACTCACTAGCCCATCCACACTACGTCGGGTATGGAGAGCATCGCAACTATGTTCATACCACCTTTTTATTGAACCCGTGCCATTACATAACCCCCAATGGCTAGGGGTACAGTTATCAGGATAATTATGTTCGACCAGTCATGTTTACCTAATTAATCATGTTACTATAAAGTAATTTTTCCAAGCTTCCGACCCCGTCCAGTCCCCACTTAAGACATCGTAACTTGGCTAAGTTACATATGGTTAAATGCAAAGCAGCACCAGTAAGAAGTGGTGCAAGCGTCCTATTCCACCCGTCTTCCTCCTTATTGACTTAACCAAACATCATGAAACAACAAGAACAGCTCTACCTTTCATGGAGAGGTCACGAGACGTCCCATTCCACCCCACTTCCAAACCACTACGGGTTTGACTGATTACACACAAGAGAATGCATATGTATGAGCGAACAATACAGTTTATTGGATGACATGTTGTCAATCTTAGAACATCACTCAACATAATTCAAAGAACTAATCTACCAAATAAAAGGTTTAGTTCCCTTCCTGTCACTTTGAGAGTAGTCCTCAGCAAGTCGTTCGAGTAGTCGTCTACCAACGTTCTCGTCACAAAGGATTCAAAATCATAAACAATAAAAATTGTTAATGCATTATTTGATAGAATTAATTAGACTTCTCTTTAGATTCATTATTCGGGTGTTCATAGCTTAGTAGCTCATCCAATGTTCGATACCTTCCATTTATTGTTTGCTTATCATGCCATAGCATCTAAGGTTCATGTCACACCCCAATTCCGCACTATTCAGAATGGTGTGATGAACCGCTAACAAACCAACGGTTCAATCAGGATCTCAAGTAGGTTATATCCGTGTTATCAAAACTCCCATACATCCATAATCATAATCAGAGTAAATACACAATAGCGAAAGTCTTATAGTAAAACGAACTGAGAATCTACTGTGATATTAATAATTAAATAGCAAATTATTCTGTATCAACTGACACATAAGTAAATATCAAATACAAGTCTTTAATAAATTCAAATAAAGAAAACTAGAAAATATCTAATCGAATACACATGAGTTGCACTCGCAAGAGGAGTCGTGTGTATCTACTTCAGCTTCAACCTCCATTGCTGCTACGTTCCCGTACACTGGAGCATTTACATAGTCTTCAACTGTAAAACCTGCATCATCAACTAAAATATTCGACGTCGAGGGGTGAGCACACATCACGGCTCAGTGAGTAGACAAAACAATGCAACAGTACATATGCATGCAATCAATTCATATCTTTGGTCTGGTTTAAAGTTTGCAATATGCAATAGAAAGGTTTAGGTAGTCAAAGGTCGCGTTTATTGACCCTGCCTCTATACACAAGTGTGTGACGCCGCCCAAAGGTAACGTTTATCGTCGACTCACAAGCACCCAATCATGAACATTATATAACAAAGGTTAACGTTTATTGCTATATAGTGTTATACCAACACGTAAGCCCCTGTTGGCGAGGGCTGCAAACTGGGCTCGCAACTAACCAAATCCTAATGCCAAACAGTGTATCCAAGGCCTCACCCCAGCATCCCTCAGAATGTCCATAGAGATAGAGCTAAGGCCCCCCGGTAGAGTCAGAGACTACAAGGACCGTGACCACCTCCCCTGATACTCTACGACATAATAGTTCTGCTAAAGTAATGGCGATACGACGATGCTAATGCACACGACTTGAGTTAGAGATAGAGCTAAAGTGTTGAGACCCGCCAAAGGTTAACGTTTATTGACGTCCTCATCACACCTCCCCTGATACTCGCTTGCATCAAGTACACTAACCACACACATACCATCACATGCCTATTCCTATCATTATCATCATCATCATGTTATAAACAATAAAATAAATATGCATGAACAAATAATAGAAATATTGGATGACATGTTGTATGCACATTATAAACATCTTCGCATAGAATCAAGCATGGCATTGGACTCAAGAAAATAGAAAACAGTTTGTTATTAACCAATTAGTTTAGAGTTCTGTTTCCTCACCTTAGCTTGCTAATAGATAATTTTTCAAGCTTTATAATCACCTTTATATTGTTATTGTATTGCTAGAAGACCTAACAAAGTCGATAAAATTTAATTAAAATTTATTTGAAATTTAAAAACCATTCTGTTAACTGAGGGTCGGAGGTAGGGTCATGATCGACCCTGGGTGCGACCCTCCCCAAACTCTGAACTTCCCGAACACTGAGGGTCGATAGTTAGGATCACCTAGGGTCGGATGGTCATCGACCCTCGGTGCGACCCTCGGTGTACTTTGGTCAATTTCTCTCTTTTAGTCCATTCTTCGTGCTTGGGATCCTATGGCTTGCTCCTACATTCCATTCTACATTCATTCCATGGTCTGAAACCATGAATCATCCACCTAAAATAGCTTTCATACATTCTCCTATGGTTTCCCATGAAAACCTAACCATGGGTTGATGGTTTGGGTTTCTCCGAGATCACACTCTCATCCATATCTAGCCTAAGGTCTGTAGAAACTCATGGAATTAGTATCCATACCTGAGAAGAATACTCCTTCTCTGCAACTCTTCTCTTTTGGCTAAATTCTCTTCCTTGCTTCCCTTCTTCCTCTTTTCCTTCTCTTCTCTTTATCTCAATTCAATTAGGGTTGTGAAAGGAGTGAAAGAGGCTTAGGGACGTCCTTTAAATAGAGTAGGAACATCCTGAAATAAGTCCCTTTGAGATTAGGAATAATCCAAATCGAAAATTAGGAAATTTCCTAATTTCGGTTTCGGAGGCAACTGAGGGTCGATGGGAGGGTCGATGATCCCGTCGACCCTAGGTTTCTAATGAGTCCGACCCTCCCTTCAAAACTGAGGGTCTGACTTTCTGTTTTGGGGGGTCCGACCCTCCTTGGCTGGGTATGCGACCCTCCCCTTAAATTAAGTGTTTTTGGGTCGATTTGATACCTGGGATCTCGATCTCCTTCACGCCCTTGCTCCATTTGACTCGACCATGATAGGTAAACTTGGTTCAAGGTGGTAAGACCGGGTTAGATTGACATGGGACTTACAGTTAATATTAAATTCATTAGTTACTGCTCATAACTCCTGAGTACATCTACACTTTTAGAAAGCCTGCTGTCCCTAGGAATCCAGTACTGTTCGTACCAATCCTCCATAAGACGGCACACTTGCTAGCAAGGATTTTCTTCTAAAAGTCTTAATACTAAGAACGACTTCTTATCAAGAAGTTAGGGGTTCTAGATTCTTATTCTTAAAGTTTCCTTTCATGTTGTCCAAAGTTACTTGTCAATTGAAATAATAAACAGCAAGTTACATTATGGGTAATGTCACACCCCAATTCCGGCTGAACCAGAAGTGTGAGTGAACCGGCTCTAAGCCACGGTTCACACCAGGATCTCAATAAATCGTGCCACCCAATCATTCCCAAGCAATCTAACAAAATCAGAGAATAATACATAGCAGCGGAAATAAATAAATGAGCCGAGATCTAATTGTAACTTAAAATAAATATCCAACTTATTCCATCATCCATCAAATTTATATATAATTATTACAATGCTTAAACAGAAAATAACCAAGTCACTGGGAGTAAACATAAAACGAGCACTCGCATGACGCATCATGCTTGTCCTCCACTGCCTGGGTATCAATGGCAGCTACAATGTCGTATGCTGGAGCAGCCACGAAGTCATCAATGGTGTACCCTGCATCCAAATCTGAAAAGAAATATATATATTTTGGGTGAGCTCACAACTTAGCTCAGTAAGTACAAGACCAATGCAACAGTACAATATGCATGAGATAATATTACAATTTGGGTCAGGTATAACTTGCAAATATGCTATGGTAAGGTTTGGCGGCCACCGCACCTCCATGCACGAGAGTGTGAGCACACCCAACAGTCAAGCGCCTACCACACTACTGCTGTTGCCCCACATCACTCACTCCGGTATGGAGATAGGACTCTAGTCTGACAGGAAGAACCACAATCCCACATCCTCCCCCATATACCCCATACCGTACCAATACCTAAACCCCTATTGGCAAGGGCTTACAAGTGGGTTCCATTTCTAACCAGTCCTAGATGTCAACACAGTATCAATGGTCCTACCCTAGCACGGCTCCCTGCGACATAGATAGGGCTCGAGTCTGGCGGGCAGGAAGAACCACAATCCCACGTCCTCCCCCTGATACCTTATTCACACCAAATCTGCTAAAGTAAAGACTATATAACCCTACCCTAGCACAACCCCCCTACGACATAGAGATAGGGCTCGAGTCTGGTGGGCAGGAAGAACCACAATCCCACGTCCTCCCCCTGATACCCTATTCGTACTGAGTTTGCTAAGGTAAAATGCGATACGAGAAAAGTGTTAGCTGTGGATATATCCAGGGCTGTCACACCCCAATTTTGGTCTAACCAGAATGGTGTGATGAACCGCTAATAAACCAATGGTTCAACCAGGATCTCAAATAGGCTATCCTCGCATTATCCAAACTTACAGGCATCCACAATCATAATCAGAGTAAATACACAATAGCGAAAATCTATAATAAAATAAACTGAACAATTAAGATGATATCATTAATTTAATAGCAAATTATTCTGTTCTCAACTGAGACATAAATATTTAAATACCAAATACATGTCTTTATAAATTCAATGAAAGAAACCTATAAAATATCTAGTCAAATACACACGAGTTGCACTCGCAAGAGGAGTCGTGTATATCATCTTCAGCTCCAGCGTCCATTGCTGCTATATTCCCGTACGCAGACGCATTCATATAGTCTTCAACGGTATAACCTGCATCATCAACTAAAATATTCGACGTCGAGGGGTGAGCACACAACACGGCTCAGTGAGTAGCCAAAACAATGCAACAGTACATATGCATGCAAAAAAATCAATTTATATCTTTGGTCCGGTTTAAAGTTTACAGTATGCTATAGAAAGGTTGAGGTAGCCAAAGGTCGCGTTTATTGACTCCGCCTCTATACACGAGTGTGTGACGTTACCCGAAGATCACTTTTATCGTCAACTCACATGCACCCAATCATGAACATTATATAACAAAGGTTACGTTTATTGTTATATAGTGCTATACCAACACGTAAGCCCCTGTTGGCAAGGGCTGCAAACTGGGCTCGCATCTAACCAATCCTAATGCCAAACAGTGTATCCAAGGCCTCACCCCAGCATCCCTCATAATGTCCATAGAGATAGAGCTAAGGCCCCCAGGTAGAGTCAGAGACTACAAGGACCGAGACCACCTACCCTGATACTCTACGACATAATAGTTCTGCTAAAGTAATGGCGATACGACGATGCCAATGCCCAAGACTTGAGTTGGAGATAGAGCTAAAGTGCTGAGACCCGCCAAAGGTTAACGTTTATTGACGTTCTCATCGCACCTCCCCTGATACTCGCTCGCATCAAGCACATCAACCACACACATACAAGCACATGCCTATTCCTATCATCATCATCATCATCATCATGTTATAAACAATAAAGTAAATATGCATGAACAAGTAATAGAAATATTGGATGGCATGCTGTATGCACATTACAGACATATTCGCATAGAATCAAGAATGGCATATGACTCAAGAAATAAAAAAACAGTTTATTATTAACCAATTTAGTTTGGGGTTAAGGTTCCTCACCTTAGCTTACTATAAGATACTTTTTCAAGCTTTAGAATCACCGTTATACTGTTATTATATTGCTAGAAGACCTAACAAAGTCGATAGAACTTAATTAGAATTAATTCAGAATTTAAAAACCATTCTGTTAACTGAGGGTCGATGCTAGGGTCGATGCTAAGGTCGATGGGTCTATCGACCCTCCCTCCATTCTGAACTTCCCGAATGCTGAGGGTCGATGGTCAGAAACACCTAGGGTCGGATGGTCTATCGACCCTCGGTGCACTCTGGTCCAATTTCCACTTTTAATCCATTCTTCGTGTTTGGGGTCCTATGGCTTGCTTCCTACATTCACTCAACATTCATTCATGGTCTAGAACCATGCATAAACCATCTAAATAGTTTTCGTGCATCCTCCTATGGTTTTCCATGAAAACCTAACCATAGATGGATGGTTTGGGTTTCTCCGAGATCACTCTCTCTTCAATAATTATCCTAAGGTCTGTAGAAACTCATGGAATTAGTATCCATACCTGAGAAGATTACTTTTCCTATGAAATTCTCTTCCTTTTTGCTAGGTTATCTTCCTTGCCTCTCTTCTTCCTCTTTTCCTTCTCCTCTCTTTCTCTCAATTCAATTAGGGTTGTGAAAGGAGTGAAAGTGGCTTAGGGACGTCCTTTAAATAGGCTATAAACATCCTAAAATAAGCCCCTTTGAGATTAGGAAGGAATCCAATCGAAAATCTCGAAGTTTCCTATTTTCTATTTTCGGTAGGATCCGAGGGTCGATGGGAGGGTCGATGATCCCGTCGACCCTAAGGTCTTAAGCTGTCCGACCCTCCCTTCAAAACTGAGGGTCTGACTTTCTATTTTGGGAGGTCCGACCCTGCTTAGCTAGGTGTGCGACCCTCCCTTAAAATAAATTATTTTTGGGTCGATTTGATACCTGGGATCTCGATCTCCTTAATGCCCTTGGTCTATTTGACTCGACCATGATGGGTAAACCTGGTTCAAGGTGGTAAGACCGGGTTAGATTGACACGGGTCTTACAAGTCCCCCCAACTTATAAAAATTTCGTCCTCGAAATTGTACGTACCTTCTGAATCAAATAAGTGTGGGTACTTCTTTCGCATAGCATTCTCTTCCTCCCATGTAATCTCTTCCATGTCTCTACTTTTCCAAGTGACCTTAACATAGTAGATATCTCTGTTGCGTAGACGTTGAACCTTTCGACTGGTGATTTTCGTTGGTGTTACTTCAAATGTCAAATCATCAGTCAATTCCGGCAAATCTACTGTCAAGACATGCGTTGGGTCTTTGACATACTTCTTCAATAGGGAAATGTGAAATACGTCATGCACACTGGACATAGAAGGTGGTAGTGCTAACTGATAAGCCACTTTTCCATGCTTAGCTAGAATTTCATATGGTCCGACATATCTTGGACTTAGTTTTCCTTTCTGTCCGAACCTCTTCAATCCTCGCATAGGTGATATCTTCAGAAATACTTTATCACCTACGGCGAACTCAAGATCCCTTCGTCAAGTATCTGCATATTGCTTCTGACGGTTCTGAGCTGTTCTTACTCTTTCCTTGATGATGTCGACCACTCGACAAGTCTCTTCAACAAATTCCGGTCCAACAATACTACGTTCTCCAACTTCATTCCAAAACAAAGGAGTTCGACACTTTCTTCCATACAGTGCTTCATAAGGTGACATCTGTATAGTAGCCTGATAGCTGTTATTGTACGCGAACTCGATCAATGGTAACTTTTCATCCCATGATCCTTTGAAATCAATCACACATGCTCGTAGCATATCTTCTAGAATCTGAATTGTACGCTCTGACTGTCCGTCTGTCTGTGGGTGGAATGCGGTGCTAAACTTCAACGTTGTACCCATAGCCTTTTGCAGTCCATCCCAAAATTTGGAAGTAAATCGTGGATCTCTATCGGACACAATGCTTTCTGGAACACCATGTAACCGAACAATATTATCCACATACAGCTTTGCTAACCTTTCTAGTGTATATTGGGGTCGTATCGGTATGAAGTGAGCTGTTTTAGTCAGACGGTCCACAATCACCCAAACTGCGTCAACTACTCGAGGAGTCTATGGTAGTCCTGTGACGAAGTCCATAGTGATGCAGTCCCATTTCCATGCTGGTTCTGGTAATGGCTGTAACAGTCCTGCGGGTCTTTGTCGTTCCACTTTTACTTTTGGAAAATTTAGGCATTGAGACATGAACTTAGCTACATCTGCTTTCATTCCCCTCCACCAATATAATTTTTTCAGATCATGATACATTTTTGTACTCCAGGATGTATCGAATAGATGGTGGTATGGGCTTCTTTCATCAGTCGGTGTCTAATGTCCATACTTTCTGTTTCGGGTACACATATTCTCCCTTTATATTTCAGTACTTTATCATCATCCAAGGAGAACTCATGGTTAGTCCTACCTTTCTCAATATCTTCTTGTACTGTTCTCAGATAAGGATCTGCTTTAATAGCTGTCTTTATTTCGTCCACTATATCCGGTATAATCTTCAATGCTGCGAACATATTCGAGAACCGATGAATAAACCCTTGGTTGGCTGATTCATTTGTTGTATCTATCACATACTGCTCGTTGCCGTGATTGAATACCCTTCCGGTAGTGCACATTGCCGCAGTCATGCTAACTTCTCCTTGAGATTTTATCATTGCTTTTCTACTCAATGCATCTGCTACTACGTTCGCTTTTCCTGGATGATACTGGATATCACAATCATAGTCTTTCAATAGTTCCAACCATCTTCTTTGTCTCATATTCAACTCCTTCTGATTAAATAAATAAATAAGACTTTTATGGTCCGACTTAATCTGGAATTTCTCTCCGTATAGGTAGTGTCTCCATATCTTGACAGCATGTACTACTGCCGCTAACTCCAAATCATGAGTGGATAATTTTTCTCATGTACCTTCAATTGTCTCGAGGCATAGGCAATCACTTGCTCTCCTTGCATAAGCACACATCCTAATCCCAATCCCGACGCATCGGTATATAAGGTAAATGTCTGTCATGGGATCGGAATAGTCAAAATCGGAGCGGCTATCAATCTGGTCTTCAGTGTTTGAAAACTCTTTTCACACTTATCCGTCCATACAAATTTTTCGCCTTTCTTAGTCAAGCTGGTGAGAGGTACGGCAATCCGAGAATAGTCTTCTACGAATCTTCGATAATAACCAGCTAAACCCAGAAAACTTCTAATTTCTGAAACGCTCTTTAGTGCTTCCCACTTCACAATAGCCTCGATTTTGCTGGGGTCCACTTTGATTCCTTCGGCGGATACTACATGGCCTAGAAAGGCGACTTCACTTAGCCAAAACTCACACTTTGAAAATTTGGCGTATAACTTCTCTTTCCTTAAACGATGTAGGGCTGCGTTTAGGTTCTTGACATGGGTTTCCTTGTCCTTGGAGTATACCAATATGTCATCAATAAATACTATAACCGACGTATCCAGCATATCGTGGAAAACTCGGTTCATAAGTTCCATGAACGTTGCCGGTGCATTAGTTAATCCAAATGACATTACTAAGAATTCATAATGTCCGTATCTTGTCCTGAAAGCTGTCTTCGGAATGTCACTTTCTTTAATCTTCAGCTGATGATAGCCCGATCGAAGATCGATCTTTGAAAATACTTTTGCTCCTTGTAACTGATCGAACAAGTCATCAATCCTGGGTAGTGGATATCGATTCTTGATTGTCAGTTTATTCAATTCCCGATAGTCGATACATAATCGAACGCTACCATCCTTCTTTTTTACGAACAACACCAGTGCCCCCCATGGAGATATACTGGGTCGAATATAACCCTTGTCCAGTAGTTCTTGTAGTTGTACTTTTAATTCCTTCAGTTCAGTAGGAGCCATTCTATAAGGTGCTTTTGATACGGGTGCGGCTCCGGGTAGAAGGTCTATTACAAACTCTGTGGCTCGGTCGGGTGGTAATCCGGGTAGTTCCTCCGGAAATACCTCGGGAAAATCTCGCACGACATCAATATCTTCCATTCGTGGCACGTCCTTGGTTAGGTCGACCACAGATACTAGATATCCGACCGCCCTTTTCTCAAGGCACTTCTTAGCCTTTAATGCTGAGATTATAAGCTTTCGTCTCCTGGGAAGTTTGGTTCCCGAGAAACTGAATTCTGCTCCTTCTTTGTCTTTGAACGTTAGCTTCTTTTCGGCGCATAACAGATTTGCGGAATGCCAAGCTAACCAGTCCATTCCCAAGATGACATCAAAGTCCGCCATCTCAAGTTGTATCAAGGTTGCATCCAAATTCTGCTCTCCAATGAGAACTGGACATGGTCCATGACCTTTCTCTAATTCCACTTCTAATCCCATCGGTGACCGTACAAGTAATTTGTAGTCTAATGTTTTGATGGGAAATTTGGTCTTCTTTCCAAACGACACAGATATAAATGAATGAGTAGCTCCTGAATCAAAGAGTACTCTGGTGGGTATGCCATTGATAGGTACGATACCTGTGACCACATCGGGTGATGCGGCAGCATCTTCTGATGTAACAGCATATACCCGTCCTTGATGTAATTGCTTCTTGGGTTTTGGGCACTCGCTTGCCATATGCCCTGGTTGATTGTAGTTAAAGCACTTCGGGAGTTCAAAATTTGACTTTGGATGTTGTTGAGCTGCTGAAGTAGACTTCGATGGAGTAGCCAAATTCTGAGAACGAAAAGGTTTATACGTCCTATTATTGCCTCCGTTGTAGGTGTTTCCGGCTGGTCTCTTGATTCCTCGGTTCGGGGAGAAATAGCTCTCCTTCTGGCTCGATTCAATTACTCGAGCGATCTAGACAGCTTCATTGTAAATCTTTTTCTCTAAGCCCAGAACATTTTCTCTTATGCTTCCTCTTAGTCCCGTGACGAACCTACGGGTTTTTGTATCTTCTTCTTGCATACTCGCCGGTGCGAAGAAAAACAGTTCTTCGTAGCGCTGTTGATATGCGTCTACGGTCATCTGTCCCTGGTACAAACTCAGGAACTCTTTCTCCATTGAGTCTCTGAAGCTTCGTGGGACATATTTCTCGGAAAACGCTTCTTTTTATATGGCCCATGTCAGTAGGGCATGTCTGGTCAATAAGTATGTTTTTGTGGATTTCCACCAATGGTGTGCGTCGCCCTTGAGCATGAAGGTGGCACACAATACTTTCTCCTCTTCTGTAATAGTCATCATCAGAAAATTTCTTTCCATCTCGTTTATCCAGTGTGCTGGCCATAATGGATCAGACGGCTTGCCGTTGAATTCTCTGGGCTTCATCTTCAAAAACCTCTCGACCAGTCGAGAGTGATCCATCTAGTTTTGATATGCCCCAAACATATGGGGTGGATACTGATAATTAGCCTTGTCTTTCGGGACCCCTGACCGGAATCTGTGCGGCCGGTTGCTAAGGTGTCTGAGGAGCTGGGTGGTTACCCACCGGTGCTACACTGGCTTGCCCCATGTGCATGGGTGCAGCCTGAGTGGCTTGAAACATTATTCCCATGGCAACCTGCATCTGAGCTTGCGCGTGTTGCATCTGCTGCAGCTGCTGTGCCAAATTCATCACCACTGTTGCTAGCTCTGGTGGTGGAGGTGGCAAGTTTGTAGGGTTTATCGATTCTGGATTTTTCGGTACATGGTTATTCTCTTGACTAGTCTCCTCCACGGGTGGTGGTGGTGGGACTGTGTTTCGGGTTTGTCGGGTCAATCTACGTCCAGACATATTTTCTTCTGAGATGGGTGGTGCCTGAAAATCATCAAAATCAGTGAGAAATCATTTATACTTCATGTAGGCACGCTAACCGATAAAATTCAAAATCCTCAATTCATTCTGTGAAAAATACTGTCTTTTCTATGTAGGGTCGATGGTGAGGGTCGATGGTATGTCCGAACCTTGGTATTCGACCCTGGGAAATGACCTGTTCTTCCCGAGAGCTGAGGGTCGATGGTGTCAGTCGAATTGTCCGACCCTCGGACCAAAAATTAGATTTTTAAGATCCGATTTTGGGTCATTTCTCACTATTCCTCCTCCGTTTCGACTCGTCTCTACTCTCTGAGTTGCTACAGTGCCACTCTACTATTTTTCGTCGGTTTAACTCCGGGTTTCGACGTCCACGTCATCCCTACAGGTTTGTCTTCCCGTTTTTACCAGTTTTTAGGTTTTCTTTTCTAGATTTTTGCCCGTTTAACTCCTATTTTTCAAATTAAATTTTTTCCAACCGTAAAAATTCGATTTTTGTAGGGGGCTTTTATTATTGGTGTCTCGAGGAACGAAAGCCCTCAAAAATTTCAGAGTTTCATCGGTTGGTCATTGAGAAACTTGAAATTTTCTCTTTTTGCCCTAATTTGTCGACATTTTTGATTTTTTTTTTTGAATTTCTTCAAATTGGACTTCGTCAGTTAAAATTTCCTACTGCTTGTGGGTTGTAGGATATATTTTAACCTACGTAAGTTGTTATGCCGACTTGTATGGCGAGAAATGGGGCGTTATGGTCAACTTACGTCGTTATTAAATCAAATTTCGGATTTTTATCCTATTAACTCCTTGTTTCCTTCCTCTTTCTTATTTTGCAGATACTATGGCTCATACCAAAGTACCCAGGGTGCGTGATCCACTTCGCTTCCGTTCGAATGAAGCCGAGGCACAATATGCTGACTATGCCCGAAAGAAGGTTGAAGGGGGTCGCATGGTGAACTTGGCTGAGCTAGCCTTGTTCAATGTAGAGGGAGCGTTTGGTGATATGGGGTGGCTCCCTGTCATCACATACGACGCGTGCACATGTCCTGACTTGGTACGCCAGTTCTATTGTAATCTCCAGGTGGTGGGGAATTACAATGATGTTGAGCACGGTCAGGAGTTGCGCATCACCAGTTATGTCAAGGGGGTGCACATTTCCTTTGATTATCGGTAACTTGCCGATCTGTTGGGCATTCCCTATGATGGCCCTATGGTGTACTGCAAGATTATCCAGCATAATCTGATCCCGCAGAGTGGGCACTATGAGAAGGTGTCTCAGCTGACCCAGTTCTTGATCTACAACATCTGCACTCGTCAGCCGGTCTGCCTTCCTTACATCATCATACGGACGATGATTAGTGTCACATTGTCCGGTCATAGGGGTAATCTACCCTATGGACGCATGATTACTTGTATTCTTGACCCGTGCTGGGGTGGATCTGGTAGATGAAAAAATTCAGGAGAAGACCTTCTCGTCGCCTCTAGATTGGGAGGCTATCTGTAAGATGGGGCTGCGAGATGCTGAGGTTAGCGATGAGGAGAGGAACGCGATGGTGCGCCCTCACACTCGAATCGAGATGGCTGATGCTGAGGCTGCTGCTAGAGCTCGTGGGGATCCGGTCGACGATGACGATCGCATGTATATGGATGTCGATGCGATACCCCCGCCATCACCCACACAGGCAGAAGGAGTTGGTACATCTTCTGCGGCGGCTCCTGCACCTGAGGCTGGTCCTTCCCATTCGGCTGATCCTTCACTTCCACCTTCAGCCATGATGGAGATGCTGCAAGAGATCAGGGATGCTCAGCGCAGATCTGATCTGAGGATGGAGGAGTTGCTAGATGCTCAGCGTATGAGGGTGGATGAGCTGTTATCGGTCCAGCGGGCGACTGATAGGAGGGTAGCCGACCTAGCAGCTAGTCTCCAGACGACCCAGACACAGGTGGCCTGGTTGACTAGAGTCTATGCGGAGGACTATAACCGAGATCGTGAGGCACCGCCTCCTCCTTCACCTCCAGCTTCTTGAGTGTACTTTTATTTTCCTTGTACTACAGAGTAACTGTCCGGGTTGTGGACTGTACTCTGCTTTAGTGATGTATATACGTTTTGTTTCTCTCACTCATTGTATGTAACTTGTTTTCCCTTTAATAGATGCATTATTCTCTTTTTAATTTGGCTTCAATCATCACTTGGGCTTACAGTGTGTTTGTATTAAAGCTTTTAATATATCCTATCTCAGTTCACAATGGTCTTGAATGTGTGTTAGTTCGGCGGGCAAGGCCTGAGACGCTCTGATACCAAGTTTGTCACACCCCAATTTTGGTCTAACCAGAATGGTGTGATGAACCGCTAATAAACCAACGGTTCAACCAGGATCTCAAATAGGCTATCCCCGCGTTATCCAAACTTACACGCATCCACAATCATAATCAGAGTAAATACATAATAGCGGAAAATCTATAAGAAAATGAACTGAGCAACTAAGATGATATCATTAATTTAATAGCAAATTATTATATTCTCAACTGAGACATAAATATTTAAATACCAAATACATGTCTTTATAAATCTAATGAAAAAAACCTATAAAATATATAGTCAAATACACACGAGTTGCACTCGCAAGAGGAGTCGTGTGTATCATCTTCAGCTCCAGCGTCCATTGCTGCTATATTCTCGTACACAGACGCATTCATATAGTCTTCAATGGTATAACCTGCATCATCAACTAAAAATATTTGACGTCGAGGGGTGAGCACACAACACGGCTCAGTGAGTAGCCAAAACAATGCAACAGTACATATGCATGCAAAAAAATCAATTTATATCTTTGGTCCGGTTTAAAGTTTACAGTATGCTATAGAAAGGTTGAGGTAGCCAAAGGTCGCGTTTATTGACTCCGCCTCTATACACGAGTGTGTGACGTTACCCGAAGATCACGTTTATCGTCAACTCACATGCACCCAATCATGAACTTTATATAACAAAGGTTACGTTTATTGCTATATAGTGCCATACCAACACGTAAGCCCCTGTTGGCGAGGGCTGCGAACTGGGCTCGCATCTAACCAATCCTAATGCCAAACAGTGTATCCAAGGCCTCACCCCAGCATCCCTCAGAATGTCCATAGAGATAGAGCTAAGGCCCCCCGGTAGAGTCAGAAACTACAAGGACCGAGACCACCTCCCCTGATACTCTACGGCATAATAGATCTGCTAAAGTAATGGCGATACGACGATGCCAATGCACAAGACTTGAGTTGGAGATAGAGCAAAAGTGCTGAAACCCGCCAAAGGTTAACGTTTATTGACATTCTCATCACACCTCCCCTGATACTCGCTCGCATCAAGTACATCAACCACACACATACAAGCACATGCCTATTCCTATCATCATCATCATCATCATGTTATAAACACTAAAGTAAATATGCATGAACAAGTAATAGAAATATTGGATGGCATGTTGTATGCCCATTACAAACATATTCGCATAGAATCAAGCATGGCATATGACTCAAGAAATAGAAAACAGTTTATTATTAACCAATTTAGTTTGGGGTTAAGGTTCCTCACCTTAGCTTGCTATAAGATACTTTTCCAAGCTTTAGAATCACCTTTATACTATTATTATATTGCTAGAAGACCTAACAAAGTCGATAGAATTTAATTAGAATTAATTCGGAATTTAAAAATCATTCTGTTAATTGAGGGTCGATGCTAGGGTCGATGCTAGGGTCGATGGGTCTATCGACCCTCCCTCCATTCTGAACTTCCCGAATGCTGAGGGTCGATGGTCAGAAACACCTAGGGTCGGATGGTCTATCGACCCTCGGTGTGACCCTCGGTGCACTCTGGTCCAATTTCCACTTTTAATCCATTCTTCGTGTTTGGGGTCCTATGGCTTGCTTCCTACATTCACTCAACATTCATTCCATGGTCTAGAACCATGCATAAACCATCTAAATAGTTTTCGTGCATCCTCCTATGGTTTTCCATGAAAACCTAACCATGGATGGATGGTTTAGGTTTCTCCGAGATCACTCTCTCTTCAATAATTATCCTAAGGTCTGTAGAAACTCATGGAATTAGTATCCATACCTGAGAAGATTACTTTTCCTCTGAAATTCTCTCCCTTTTTGCTAGGTTCTCTTCCTTGCCTCTCTTCTTCCTCTTTTCCTTCTCCTCTCTTTCTCTCAATTCAATTAAGGTTGTGAAAGGAATGAAAGTGGCTTAGGGACGTCCTTTAAATAGGCTATAAACATCCTAAAATAAGCCCCTTTGAGATTAGGAAGGAATCCAATCGAAAATCTCGAAGTTTCCTATTTTCTATTTTCGGCAGGATCCGAGGGTCGATGGAAGGGTCCATGATCCCGTTGACCCTAGGGTCTTAAGCTGTCCGACCCTCCCTTCAAAACTGTGGGTCTGACTTTCTGTTTTGGGAGGTCCGACCCTGCTTAGCTGGGTGTGCGACCCTCCCTTAAAATAAATTGTTTTTGGGTCGATTTGATACCTGGGATCTCGATCTCCTTCATGCCCTTGGTCCATTTGACTCGACCATGATGGGTAAACTTGGTTCAAGGTGGTAAGACCGGGTTAGATTGACACGGGTCTTACAAGGGCACACCCCCCTTCACATTCCACACACTAACGAAAACATACACATGCCTAAACATACAACAATCCTAGCATATGAAATGCATGATTATAATAAGATAAAAGAAACGACTACATGACATGTGGGATGCACAGACATCAAGAAATATGTATTTTCAGATACCAAATTATATTACAAAAGTTTACTGTTATTTAGTTATTTAGGTTTGGGGTCTTGTTCCTTACTTGACGCGTGATAATGATCCCGTTCTGCGTCAGAGAGCTTATTCACGTGGTCTACAGATCCTACATATTCATATCATTAAGTTAGAATCAATTTATTTAGGTTACAGAGGTCAGAACCAGGTTTGGCCAAGCAAACCAGGCTCGAAAACCATACCGGTCTCACTATACCGGTTGCAGCATAGTGCAACCGGTATGTGCCACCAGTATGTATACCGGCTGCACTATACCGGTTGCACATAGGTGAGACCGGTATGTGCAACCGGTATATACCGGTTGCACTTACCGGTCTCACTCAGATCTCACTGAGTGAGTTTTGTATGTGCCTGTGGTATACACCGCAAGTCCATACCGCTGGACCTATAGTCCATCCGGTATACCCCACGGTTTGGATCCGAGAGCGAGATCTCGGATCTCCCCTCCTTGTCGGCTAACGGTTAGGTCTCTAGGGTTTCCCCTATCCTTTACTAAGGTTCAAACCCTTTAGTGGCCTTCGGATTTCGGCTAGAACGCCGTATCAAACCTAGGTTAGATCCGAATGAGGGAAACAATGGAAACTATAGTCTTTTTGGATCGTTGCGCCGCTACGCGGCTCCGATCCGACATCCTAACATTACTAACAGTATAGAGCACTTACCAGCATTGTCGGTTGGCGGTGTGCTCTTCCTTCCTGGGCGGCTTCCTCCTCCTTGCCCCTTCTCAGCTCTTCTCCAGACAGCTATAGTGTTTGAGAAGGAGCAATGGAGTGTCTCCTTTTCTATTAATAGAGGGAGGCCATCCATGGAAAGTTTTTCCTTAGAATGGAAACTTTCCAAGTTTCCATTCTGAGAGAAAGGCTCACTGGAGTCTGTCTACAGCCGGAATCAGGCATACCGGTCACACATACCGGTTGGAGAGCCCGCAACCGGTATAGTCCAATCGGTATACGATACCGGTTGCACATACCGGTTGCACTATACTGCAACCGGTATAGTGAGACCGGTATGGAGTTTTAGGCATTTTTTATTCTTTTTCTTACCTAAAATTTGAGTGGCTTGTCACTCGGCTTCGCCCTCCGGTCCGGTTATAATTGGGACACCTGTCATCATATAAAACCATGGTTTAGACCCGGTTTTTGAATACGGTTCTTACAGGTAACAGGTTGAAACATCCTACACAACACCTATGAGCATTGATTTTGAAAATCTATACCTACAGGTAGGCTCACAGACCAAAGGTGGTCATTAACAGAGTTTTGTATCTCGTGCAGCATGTAGTCGACCGCAAGATCATTGGCCACTAGGTGTACAGCACTAGGTCGATCGCACGTTGAACCTTGGCTATTTGGCGCTGTTGACTTTGTAAGACCCGCACTCCATGAACCCGATCTAAACCTTTAATTCATGTAGTAACAGGTCTTCCAATCATCCTGGGACCAGACGGGACGAGCGGATGACAACCAGGCATGAAAATGGACCTAAAAGTTTGATATTTTTCATACCGATCTATGGTACCATTCGATGGTACTGGTCGACCGGTATGTTTGCGCGGGCAGACTAGTTAGATCCGGAAATGGATCTCTACGGGTCCCACTTTCCTATTCTCGAGCCTAAGGACTTTCCTAATGTAAGGAAACTTCCTAAACTCTATCCTAGTCTATTTAAGGACCCTTAAACCTCCTTAGAACTCTTTGATTGATCCTCACAAACCCTAGAGTGGAGAAAGAGATCGAAGAAGGAGAAAGAACTGAGGAAGGAGGGAGAGGAGCCGCCGTTTGTCGTTGGACGAAGAACACCATAATTGCGAACCAACGGTAAGTGCTTGAACCTTCCTCTAAGTTAAGCATTATAGATAATTAGTCATGATTTGATCAATACCATGCAAGGCGAGGTATTGATCTAAAACCCTTAAATTTGTCGTCAAACCCTAATACAGTCGATGAACCCTAGATTCCCATTGTAGGCTAAGGATCATTGAAACTAAGACTTGAATGGAACATGAAACAACTCTAACTCATTGCTCAGGCCTATAATGCATAGGAGAAACCCTAGAACCAATAGGGGGTGACCGACGGAAGGTGAATACCGAGTTGATGGTCTTCCGGAGGCATACCGATCGACCATACCAGTCGCACCATATGCAACCGACTGTGACCGGTACCTCTCCGAGACTGGTCTGTGGGGGACTGGTCGACCATACCGGTCGCATCTTTCCCCATAGTGTCGCGACCGGTACCTGCCACCGGTCTGCACTGTGAGGAGTGTTTTGACCCAGTTGGTTTTTCGACCAACGTAAATCCTAAGAAAATTGTTCTAACATAACCCTAACATCGTGTTGGACCTTGTGACAGCAAGTTTTGATTCTATGATGCGGAGCAAGTTATCAAACAAACGTCAGGTAAGGGAATTGGACCTAAACCCTAATAATTTAATAACAGTAAAACGTTGTTAATAATTATGATTCTATGGACTAATGTTTGTGCATACTCGTCTGTCATCTTTACTTTCAGTTATTATTATTGTTCATGCATACTCGCTATGCTAGGATGTGACTGTTAGGCATGTAATTGTTTTTGTTGGTGTATGGAATGGGAAGGGCCTGGGGTCTGGGATCATTCCTCACACTAGCACCTTTTCGTATTGTTCTATCTTAGCATGCTTGGTGCGGGTAGGGTATCAGGGGAAGGAAGTGGCACTGTGGTCTCCGGCCAAGCCACTAGACTCTAGCTCTATCTCTATGCCATAGAGAGCTGTGCTGGGATAGGACCTACTGTGATGACATATAGGATTGGTTAGTTGCGAGCCCAGTTTGCAAGCCCTCGCCAATAGGGGCTTACGTGTTGGTATGGGTAGGGTATCAGGGGAAATGTTGGCTGTGTTTGATCCGGACGCTTTAGCTCTATCTCTATCCATGGTGGGTGCATGTGGGACGATAGTGATATTTGATCCATTGGGCGGCTTCACACATTCGTGTATAGAGGTGCGGTGGCCGCCAATCCTTTCTATAACACATTGAAAACTTAAAACCAGACCATAATATGAATGTTATTCATGCATGTGTTTGTTGCATTGTCTGATTGTCTTATTGAGCTAAGTTGTGAGCTCACCCTTGTGTATACACTATTTTTAGATGTTGATGCAAGTTATACGGTGGAGGACTACTTGAATGCTCTGGCGTACGGAGCTGTTGCTGCTTTGGAAATGCAAGCAAGAGAGGATGAGCATGACGCTTCATGCGAGTGCCCTTTCTGTGTGTACCTCTAGGATTTGATTTATTTTATTTTAATTATTTTCAGTTGGAGATACAGTTGATGTAAAGATATTTATCTATGTTTTGGTATTTGAATAATTGGATATTTGATTAAATTTATCAATAGATCACTCAGTTCATTTTATTTAAAGACTTCCGCTGTATTTTATTATATTCTGATTATGGTTATGTGCAATGGTTTGTATGAGTGGACACGGTCTTATTGAGATCTTGGTGTGAACCGTTGGTTCAGTGACGGTTCACTCACACTTCTGGGTCAGCCGAAATTGGGGTGTGACAACTTGGTATCAGAGCTCTTAGGCTCTGTCTAACATACCATAATTGCATTTAACTGAGTCGATGAACTGAGATAGGAAGAATTTAAAAGCTTTAATAAGAACACACTCTAAGCACTTGTTTGATGCCTGAGACTAAATATGAAAGAGCATAATGTACTATACTAAAGGTGGAATTAATAAACAGTCATGCTCTAGATAGGAACCTTAATGACAGGTGAGAAAAATCATAAACTTCTATTAAATGGAAAAGCAAACTGTATCAAGAGTGAAAATAAACATAAACATCCAAAGAGTAAAAATAGATTGTGCTACAGGGTACAGTCCACAAGCCGGACAGTTACCCTGTTATATAAAACCATGCCGAGAGAGAGAGGAAAATAAGGGGTCTATCATGGGGTTGGGGGCATAGGAGGAATAGGATCAGCGATGTCTTAATCACGCTCGTATGCTACCCTGAGCCAGTGCACCTGCTCTTGTGTGACTCTGAGGCTGCCAGTAAGGCACCCTAGGTCACGGCTCATCTCTCGCTGGGCATCTCGGATCTCTATGAACATACCCATCACGATATCGGGAGGAGGCTGAGATGGTCCCGCTGCATGCGTGGGCTGTGATGTTGGTGCTGGAACATCCTCTATCTGATCATCGTCACCCTCATCATCATCCCCTGCCTCTTCTGCATGAGCCACATTGGCTGCGACTGCTGCGGCTGCCGTGCTGCCACCCTCCTGAGTGGATGAGGACGGGCCTCTAACTCCTCATCACTGATGGGAAGATTGTCCATCTTCATCCGAATGATGGCATCCCAGTCAATGTCAGAGGTCATGGTGTCCTCAACTACAGTCTCACCTCTCATGTCCACCCGGAATCGCTGCAAAAGAGTAGTAATGAGTCGGCCATATGGAAGGTTACTGGTCTGATCAGGCAGAGTAGCCTGACGCATGGTCCTGATAATGATGTAGGGGAGACAAACCTGCTCCCCGATGCAGACGCAATAGGTCAAGTACTGAGTGAGCTGAGACAACTCACTCTAGTGGCCACTCTGGGGAACGATGTCGTACTGGATGATGCGACAATATACCCAGGGAACAGGCCTCAAGTTAGCGGCTTTCATAGGCGCTCCAGGGTTAAGTATCTGCTCTGAAATCTCTTAGCGCAGATCATCAGTGAGAAAGCCCTTCACCTTAGGGGCGCAGTAGACCAAGTCCCCATCATTTGGGATCCCCAGAAGATCAGCAAGCTGGTGTGTGTTGAAAGATATAGGGGCACCGAGACTGGTAAGGCGGAGTTCCCTGCCTTGGCTGAAGTCATTGACATTTTCCTCTATCTCCAAGTTGGCATAGAAATGTTTGACTAGGTTGGGCGAGTGGTCACAGTATACGTGATGACAGGCAACCACCCAAGTCTACCAAAAGCTGCTTCAACGTCAAACCGCTGCAGCTGCTCCAGGTTCACCCGTCGCCTTGACTCAATATTCTTCTCGTCAAACCAAGGAAAGCAGGCTGGCGCTGCCTCGGAACAAAACCACCGCTCATCGAGCTGTGGAACAAGAGGATGCGGACGATTCATGCCAAGACCAAATGAACGTTTACCTGCACCTCTGCGTTGAGACATGATGAGCTACAAAACAAAGACAAAACAAGGAGAAATGGGTTAGAAATTTTCGAAATTTCGGCGGCATAACGAAAGTAATTTAATCAAAAGCCTCAAACTCACCCAAAACCTGGGGAAGAGGAGTTACGTTATCACCCAAGACCACATGGAAACCAATCATACATCAATCAAACAAGAAATTTAGGAATTTTCAGAAAATTTTGATTTTTTGTAAAAACCTAGGTTAAAAATCTAAAAATTCGATTTTTTTGAAAACCATTCGGTGGAACCTCAAATTGGTTGAGGGCTTTTGCTCGTAGAGGTCCCTAAACCCTTTCTATGCCGAAGAAAAAGAGTTCCTATGGTTAGAATCTTCCAAACTAAGAAAAACTTAGTTTTTGGGTATGAAACCATGAAGAAACGATGTAAAAAGTAAGAATAGAGGGAAGGAACTTACTTGGAGGCAATGTTCTAGGTCTTGATTGGAAGAAAATAGCTTCTAAGACCATCGGTTGGACTATAGCAACTCAGCAAGCCAGAGAGGAATCGCCACCGGAGAGGAAGAAGAAAGGAAAAGTGAGAAAAATTGCACTTTTCCCGATTTTAAAGAGGAATCTGGGCATACCGATCGACGGTTTTGCCCACACCGGTCGACCGGTACCCCCTGGTAAAGTTGATCGGTACCTATCGGTCAAGAGAAAATCTTGACCGATCGACTATACCGGTTGTGCCATACCCTACAGGGTAGCGACCGGTACATCAACTGGTACCTCTCGGGAATCTGAGAAGTTTGTTCGCCTGGACATACCGGTCGCACTACCATATACAGTGCCACGACCGGTATGTTGCGACCAAACAACTATTCGAAGCCTAGAAAATTTTGAGAAAAATTTTAAAAATTTCCAATTTAAGTTTCCGTTACGATTTTTCGCCTTGCATTTGTTAAAGACTAACACTATTATGACTATTCGATTGTACCTCATGTGTTATGTCTTTTTCTCAGATCCAAATAGACTAATCTGAGATGACAGGCGGAAACGGTCGTAGATGCTCCGAAAGTGTCACCACTCCAAGGTGCGTGTCACACCCCAATTATGCACATTTCAGAATGGTGATGAACCACTAAATAACCAACGGTTCAACCAGGATCTCAAATAGGCTATCCCCGCGTTACCTGAACCTTCATATACTCACCATCATAATCAGAGTAAATACACAATAGCGAAAATCTTATAAATAAATGAACTGAGAACTAAAATGATATTCATAAATAATAGCAAATTATTCTGTGTTTAACTGAGACATAAATAATTAAGTACCAAATACATGTCTTATAAATCCAATAAAGAAACCTATAAAAATATCTAGTCAAATACACACGAGTTGCACTCGCAAGAGGAGTCGTGTGTATCGTCTTCAGCTCCAACTTCCATAGCTGCTACATTCCCATACGCTGATGCGTTCATAAAATCTTCAACTGTATAACCTGCATCATCAACTAAAAATATTCAACGTCGAGGGGTGAGCACACAACACGGCTCAGTGAGTAGCCAAAACAATGCAACATTACATATGCATGCAAAAAAAATCAATTTATATCTTTGGTCTTGGTTTATATTTTGCAATGTGCAATAGAAAGGTTGGGTGGTCAAAGGTTAACGTTTATTGACACCGCCTCTATACACAGGGTGTGGAAGCCCGCCCGAAGGTCAACGTTTATTGTCGTCCCCATCCACCCTACCATAACATTATACAACAAAGGTTAACGTTTATTGCTATATAATGCTATACCAACACGTAAGCCCCTGTTAGCGAGGGCTTGCAAACTGGGCTCGCAGCTAACCAATCCTAATGCCAAACAGTGTATCCAAGGCCTCACCCCAGCATCCTCAACATCCATAGAGATAGAGCTAAGGCCCCCCGGTAGAGTCAGAGACTACAAGGACCGAGACCACCTCCCCTGATACTCTACGACATAATAGTTCTGCTAAGGTAATGGCGATACGACGATGTCAATGCAAAAGACTTGAGTTAGAGATAGAGCTAAAGTGCTGAGACCCGCCAAAGGTTAACGTTTATTGACGTTCTCATCACACCTCCCCTGATACTCGCTCGCATCAAGTACATCAACCACACACATACAAGCACATGCCTATTCCTATCATCATCATCATCATCATGTTATAAACAATAAAGTAAATATGCATGAACAAGTAATAGAGATATTGGATGGCATGCTGTATGCACATTACAAACATATTCACATAGAATCAAACATGGCATAGGACTCAAGAAATAGAAAACAGTTTATTATTAACCAATTTAGTTTGGGGTTAAGGTTCCTCACCTTAGCTTGCTAATAGATATTTCCCAAGCTTTAAAATCACCGTTACATTGTTATTAGATTGCTAGCAGACCTAACAAAGTCGATAGAATTTAATTAGAATTAATTCGGAATTTAAAACCATTCTGTCAACTGAGGGTCGATGCTAGGGTCGATGGGTCTATCGACCCTCCCTCCATTCTGAACTTCCCGAATGCTGAGGGTCGATGGTCAGAAACACCTAGGGTCGGATGGTCTATCGACCCTCGGTGCGACCCTTGATGCACTCTGGTCCAATTTCCACTTTTAATCCATTCTTCGTGTTTGGGGTCCTATGGCTTGCTTCCTACATTCATTCAACAGTCGTTCCATGGTCTAGAACCATGTATAATCCATCTAAATAGTTTTCGTGCATCCTCCTATGGTTTTCCATGAAAATCTAACCATAAATGGATGGTTTGGGTTTCTCCGAAATCCTACACTCAACCATATCTAACCTAAGGTCTGTAGAAACTCATGAAATTAGTATCCATACCTGAGAAGATTACTTTTCTCTGCAAATTCTTCTCCTTTTTGCTAAGTCTTCTTCCTTGCCTCCTTTCTTCCTCTTTTCCTTCTTCTCTCTTTCTCTCAATTCAATTAGGGTTGTGAAAGGAGTGAAAGTGGCTTAGGAACGTCCTTTAAATAGACTAGGAATGTCCTATAATAATCCCATTGAGATTTGGAAAGAATCCCAACCGAAAATTAGGAAATTTCCTAATTTTAGTTTCGTGAGAAACCGAGGGTCGATGGGAGGGTCGATGATCCCGTCGACCCTAGGGTCTTAAGCTGTCCGACCCTCCCTTCAAAACTGAGGGTCTGAATTTCTGTTTTGGGAGGTCCGACCCTGCTTAGCTGGGTGTGCGACCCTCCCCTAAAATTAAGTGTTTTTGGGTCGATTTTATACCTGGGATCTCGATTTCCTTCATGCCCTTGGTCCATTTGACTCGACCATGATGGGTAAACCTGGTTCAAGGTGGTAAGACCGGGTTAGTTTGACACGGGTCTTACAGTGCGCCCCAACGAGGATAATGTGGAAAAGGAACTGTTGATGAGCTAAACCTGAACTCAGAAGGTGGAGAAAGGCAGATTCCCATAGCACAAACAAATTTACCAGGCCCTCCTCATACTAACTCGGAGACAATTGTAACAAACTTAGTTTATCAGATGGAAGCTCAACCTCCCCGCTATCCGCCATTAAGTGATAGGGTTCCAAACCTTAGAAGGTGTTCCTGAACGAGATGCTGAAGATGTTCAGGCCACCAGGATATATCCCTACGGAAGGTACGCCTAAGTCTGGAAGAAATGACACCACACTGCCAATGGATGGTAGTACTGGGCCAATGGGCCAAGGATAGAATCTACAACCACCACATCAATTTCCATCATCATCTGCCTATCAAGGAATCAATCCGTACCCACCACCATGGTATGGAATGAATGCACAGGGGCAGAATGACCTAAGCCAAGCGGTGGATAGGTTCTTTAAACTAAAACCCCCTACTTTCACAAGGAAATCAGGGAAACCACTATGGCCTGCACAGTGGGTTGCTGAAATAGAGAAGAACTTCCGTCTGATGACTTGTACGGAGGATGAAAAGGTACTGTTTGCTACGCACATGCTTAAAGAGGATGCAATTGCTTGGTGGAATTCTACCCGGTCATACTTAGAGGTAAAGCACACTCAGATCAATTAGGCAATATTCAAGGGAGCCTTCTTTGATAAGTACTTTTCGAAGAGCTTTCGTGATCAAATGGAGATGGAATTCTTGAACCTGCAACAATCCCAGTCGACTGTTGATGCTTACCAACAGAGGTATGAAGAGTTGTTCTTCTTCGCTCCGACAAGCATGCAAGAAGAAGAAACCAAGACCCTTAGGTTCACCATGGGATTGCGAGGAAGTATCCGAGAACACGTCTTGGTTTTGGAGAAGAAGATATATAATAAGGCTGTGCAGATTGCCAGGGTAATTGAATCCAGCCAAAGAGACAACTTCTTTGCTCAAAACAGGGGACTGAAGAGGCCTGCTACTGAGACTTCAGGTGGAGGCAATACTAGACCATTCTGCCCATATAGGGCTCAGTTTGTTGTGGTGTTTGCAAGGAACACTATTGCACCACCACTGCCACAGTTTGCAGGACAGAACCCAAATATTAAATGTTTTAACTGTCAGCAATTGGGTCATTATGCGAACACCTGTACTCTACCCAAGAAGCAAGTGCCACAGCAAGGAAAGATATTTCCAGTCACCATTGAAGAGGCAGCCACATCACCGGATGTGGTTACTGGTATGATTTCATCCCTTTCTATTTGGCTTACTGTTGTTGTGTTTGAACATGTAGAACTAAGGGATAATTAAATTTCAGGGACTGTAAATATAGCTGGTGTACCCGCCAGAGTACTCTTTGACTCTGGGACCACGCACTCCTTCGTTTCTATTTCTTTTGGGAAGCGAATGGAATTACCTGTCAAGTGTTTGAACCCAAGCTTGATAGTCCGCTCTCCATTGGGAGTCGAAGTGGCGTTGAATGAATATTATGGGTTGTGTACAGTTAGTATTGAGGGCCGAAACCTAGAAGCAACTCTAGTTCAACTCGAGATGGCAGACTTTGACGTCATCTTGGGAATGGATTGGCTAGGCCATCATTCAGCTAGCTTATTATGTGGTGAAAAGAAACTTGTGCTTAAAGATGAGAAGGGGAAAGAGTTTAGCTTCACTGGGACCAAGTTGCCTAGGAAGCGGAAGCTGATCCTCTCCGCCCTAAAAGCTAAGAGATACTTAGAGAAGGGAGGAGTGGGGTACTTAGTGTCTGTGGTCGACATAACTGTTGAGGTGCCAAAGATGGAAGATCTATATGTGGTACGAGAGTTTTCTGATGTATTTCCAGAAGATCTACCAGGTCTACCTCCAGACAGGGCTACAGAGTTCGTGATAGACTTTATGCCAGGGTCGGCGCCGGTGTCTAAGGCACCGTACAGGATGGCCCCTACCGAATTAAAGGAGTTGAAGACCCAATTACAAGAACAACTAGATAAGGGCTTCATACGACCAAGCATATCACCATGGGGAGCACCTATATTGTTCGTTAAGAAGAAGGATGGTAGTGTACGGCTATGTATCGACTACCAAGAGCTGAACAAGTTAACCATCAAGAACCGATATCCTTTGCTTAGGATCGATGATCTGTTCGATCAGTTGCAGGGTGCAAAGGTTTTCTCAAAGATTGATCTTAGATCCGGGTATCACCAATTGAAGATCAAGGCCGCAGATATTCCGAAAACTGCTTTCAGGATAAGGTATGAACATTATGAGTTCCTTGTAATGTCATTCGGGCTGACTAATGCTCCAGTGTCGTTCATGGAACTGATGAACCGAGTGTTTCATGACATGTTGGACACTTTGGTCATCGTATTCATTGATGACATAATGGTCTACTCACAAGACAGGGAGACTCATGCAACACATTTGAGAGCAGCCCTACAACGGCTGAGAAGAGAGAAGCTTTACGCCAAGTTCAAGAAGTGTGAATTTTGGCTGAAAAAAGTGGCCTTCTTGGGTCACGTAGTATCTGCAGACGGTATCATGGTAGATCCAAGCAAGATCGCAGCTATAGTAGGATGGGATGCACCGAAATCAGTTGCCGAGATTCGTAGTTTCCTTGGATTGGCTGGTTACTATAGAAGATTCGTGGAAGACTACTCAAGGATCGTTGTTCTACTTACCAAACTAACCAAGAAAGGGGAAAAGTTCATATGGACGGATGAGTGTGAAAAGTGTTTTTAGACCTTGAAGTCAAGACTAGTCTCTGCACCTATCTTGACCATCCCAGCACCAGGCTTGCCGTTTACCTTATATACGGATGCCTCAGGGTTAGTCTTGGATGTGTGTTGATGCAATGAGAATAGGTGATTGCCTACGCATCAAGACAGTTGAAAGAGCATGAGAAGAACTATCCTACGCATGATCTGGAATTAGCAACAGTTATTCACGCAATCAAGACTTGGAGACATTACCTTTACGGTGAAAAGTTTCAGATTAAATCAGATCACAAGAGCTTAACTTACCTTTTCACTCAGAAGGACCTGAATATGAGACAGAGGAGATGGCTGGAATTATTAAAAGATTATGATTGTGACATCTAGTACCATCCGGGTAAGGCAAATGTTGTGGGCGATGCCTTAAGCAGAAAGTGGGCATTGAAACCTGAGGCAGGACCTAGTACAAATGCTGCATTGTGTGCTGCAGCCTCAAGCTCAATAGAGAATGATGAAGAGTTTTTATTAGAGACTGTAGGAGATCCAGTGGAATAGGGCTTTATTCATAAGCTTACATTGATGTTCGCAGCCTTAAAAATCTCATCAGATATAATAGATGAGGTCAAAGTAGCAATCCTACAGGATCCACACCTCAAAACTGTGTTAGAAGATCTTGATAAGGGTAAAAGCAATCCTGACTTTACCTTGGATTTAGACAAAGTACTCTGGTATCATGGACAATTATGTATACCTGAGAGTGAGAACTCAAATATCAGAGATCGAGTTATGACAGAAGCTCATTACACCCCATATTCGGTACATCTAGGAAGCACCAAGATGTACCATGATTTAAGAAGATTATATTGGTGGAGGGGTATGAAAGCGGATGTAGCTTGGTTCATATTTCAATGTCTGAATTACCAGCAAGTTAAAGCTGAAAGGCAGAGACCCGCAGGTTTGCTACAACCACTATCGAAGCCAGCATGGAAGTGGGATTGTATCACATTGGATTTCGTCACTGGCCTACCCTTGACACCAAGGTCAATGGATGCAGTATGGGTTATAGTCGATCGACTTACTAAGACAGCTCGATTCATCGCTGTCAGACCTCAGTATACCATGGAGAAGCTAGCCAAGCTATATGTGGATAATATAGTCAGACTTCATGGCGTCCCAGAAAGTATAGTGTCTGACAGAGATCCTCGTTTTACGTCAAAGTTCTGGGAAGGATTACAGAAATCTATGGGAACCAAGTTGAAGTTTAGTACAGCTTTTCATCCTCAGATGGACAGGCAGTCAGAAAGAACTATTCAAATTTTAGAAGATATGCTCCGAGCATGTGCCCTAGATTTCAAAGGAGCTTGGGACGAGAAGCTATCGCTCATCGAGTTTGCTTATAACAACAGTTACCAGGCTACGATCCAAATGGCTCCATATGAAGCGCTTTATGGGAATAAATGTTGTACACCTCTGTTATGGAATGAGGTAGGAGAGAGAAGGATTGTAGGACCGGAGTTCGTCGAAGAAACTTATCGAGTGATTGATTAAATTAAGGAAAGAGTGAAGACAGCTCAAGTTCGACAAAAGCATTATGCTGATAACCGACGTCGAGATCTGGAGTTTGCAGTGGGTGATAAAGTATTCTTAAAGATATCACCTGTGCGAGGTTTGAAACGGTTTGGTAAGAAGGGGAAGCTATGCCCCAGGTATATGGGACCATACGAGATTTTGACCAGACGTGGCATTGTGGCATATCAACTAGCTCTACCACCATCCATGTCAAGCGTTCATGATGTGTTCCATGTGTCTTTATTAAAGAAGTACGTCAAGGATCCATCGCTCATCTTGACCGCAGACCCACCAGACTTGACAGAGGACTTGATGTTTAAAGTTGTACCTATGATGCTCACAAGTCGAAAAGTACAACATCTCCGAAACAAGGATATCCACTATGTGAAAGTGCATTATAAAAGCCAAGATGTAGAAGAAATTACTTGGGAGGAAGAGAATGCAATGAGAAAGGAATACCCTAACCTTTTCGACGACCAAGGTATGTTCAAATTTCAAGGCCAAAATTTATTTTAAGGGTGGGGGAGTTGTGAAACCTACATGCAAATTTCAGGGACGAAATTTCTTTTAAGGTTGGGGGAGTTGTAAGACCCGCACTCCATGAATCCGATCTAAACCTTTAATTCATGTCGTAATGGGTCTTCCAATCATCACTGGACCAGACGGGACGAGCGGATGACAAACAAGTATGAAAACGGATCGATTTAAGTATGAAATAATTCATACCGGTTGATGCTACTGGTCGATGGTCGACCGGTATGGCCTGCGCAGCATGGATCCAGAAATGGATCTCTGCGGGTCCCACTTTTCAAATTTCAAACCGAAGGACTTTTCTAATGTTAGGAGGCATCCTAAACCTAACTCTAGCCTATATATGGACCCTTAAACCTTCTAAAACCTCTTCCATTGATTCTCACAAAACTATAGAGAGGATAAAGAGGCTGAAGAAGGAGAAGAAGCTAGGAAGGAGAGGGAGGAGCCGCCATTGCCGTTCGACGAAGAACACATTGCTGCGAGTCAACGGTAAGTGCTTAAACCCCCCCTCTACATTAAGTATTCTATGATGGTTAGTTATGATTGGATCAATACCATGCAAAGCAGGTATTGATCTAAACCCTGTTTGCCGTCAAACCCTAATCTAGTCTGTAAACCCTAGATTTAAGTTCTAAGTCGAAGATCATCGAGGCTAGGACTTGAATGGAGTTGGAAACAACTCTAACTCAGTATTTAGACCTAGAATGTGTAGGAAAAACCCTAGGATCAATAGGGGGTGACCGACGGAAGGCGATAACCAAGCGTATGGTCTTCCAGAGACATACCTGTCACACCCCAATTCTGCGCCATTCAGAACGGTGTGATGAACCGCTAATAAACCAACGGTTCAACCAGGATCTCTAATAGGTGGTATTAAGGGTGTCAAAAATGGGCCCGGACCGGTAGCATGGACCGAGCCAGCCCGATATAACCCGAACCCAACCCGGACCGAACCTTAATGGACATGTTTCGGTCTCAGCTTGTAAAGCCCGACACCGTTTCTGCCCAAACCGAAACCAAACCGGACCAGCCCGTTAAGAAGCCCGAACCAATAATACCTAACCCAAACACCGGAAAGGTCCATTTGGACCCAGTTTCTTAATTTTAATGCTTTAAAATTTTGATGGATTATATTACATTGTTATAGTTCATTTCTTGATCGAAAAGATTATATGAATCTATAGTTGAAAAGAGTATGTTAATTGTTACAATTTACTGAATTACATGCATATAGAATAAATGATTCTAATTTTATAGATATAAATAATAAAATAGGCCATATATCTTACACATAAAATAGGCCCGATAAGCTTGATAAGCCCGGTCCGGACCGAACCAGTCCGAAATCACCTCAATAAATCCAACCCGATAACAAACCGACACCGGACCAGCCCGATTGTTATTGTGTCCAGTGCAGCCCAACCCAGCCCGAACTCTTAATGGACATGTTTTGGGTTGGGCTTATAAAACCCGACACCGATTCAGCCCGGACCAAAACCGGCCCGGACCGGCCCGTTGACACCCTTAGGCGGTATCCATTAAAAATGAAACCATGCACATCCACAACTATAATCAGAATAAATACACAATAGCGGAAGTCTTATAGTAAATGAACCGAGAACTCTAAATGTAATAATCATAATTAAAATATCAAGTTATTGTTGTATCAACTGAGACATAAATAAATAAAATACCAATTACATCCTTTTATAAATTCAAATAAATCCTAATAGAATACGCATGAGTTGCACTCGCATGAGGAATCATGCGC
This sequence comes from Protea cynaroides, assembly GCA_028583415.1. Taxonomy (NCBI): domain Eukaryota; kingdom Viridiplantae; phylum Streptophyta; class Magnoliopsida; order Proteales; family Proteaceae; genus Protea; species Protea cynaroides. The sequence continues at coordinate 48,812,758 of CM053276.1, forward strand.
ATCCTCTAAGTCTTCAGCGTCCATTGCAGCAACACGCGCATACACCGGATCATTCATATAATCTGCAACTGAAGTACTTGCATCATCAACTAAAAAAAATATTTGACGTTGAGAGGGTGAGCACACATCATGGCTCAGTGAACGAACAAAACAATGCAACAAACATATACATGCACTCATTCATATCTTTGGTTTGGTTTATAAGTTTGCAATGTGCTATAGAAAGGATAGGTCGCCGCCGCACCTCTATGCACGAGAGTGTGGATACGCCCAATGAAAACGGCATTGTCGCCCATAGCACCCATAATGGCACAGTATACCCCGATGAAAACGGCATCGAAGTACCGGTTGATACCATACCAACAAATAAACCCCTACTGGCTAGGGTTGCAAACTGGGCTCGCAACTAACCAATCCTAATGTCAAACAGTGTATCCAATGCCTCACCCCAACATCCCTCAGAATGCCCATAGTGATAGGGCTAAGGCCCCCCGGCAGAGTCAGAGACTACATGGTCCGAGACCACCTCCCCTCATACACCATGACGTAATAGTTCTACTAAAGTAATGGCGATACGAAGATGCTAATGCACAAGACTTGAGTTAGAGATAGAGCTAGAGTGTTGAGGCCCGGCCTATGACACCCCCCTGATACTCGCTCGCATCAAGCACATCAACTACTTGCTTAATGGACATGACTTGACTAGACAATGGCACAATATACCTCGATGAGAATGGCATGGAAGTACCGGTTGATACCATCCCTACCCGCACCATGTACACTTGCCAAACACAAACATTCACATGCCTATTCCTATCATCATCATCATCATCATGTTATAATCAATAAATTTAAATATGCATGAACAGTAATAATAGAAATATTGGATGACATGTTGAATGCACATTACAAGCATACACGCATAGAATCAATCATGGTATTGGACTCAAGAAATAAAACAATTTATTATTAACCAATTAGTTTAGGTCTTGTTCCCTCACCTTTACTTGATCGTAGGTCCTCTTTCAAGCTTTAAGAATCAACTATATATCGATATTATATCACTAGAAGACCTAACCAAGTCGATAGAATTTAATTAGAATTAATTCAGACTTTAAAAAGCATGTTGTTAACTGGGGATTGATGCTAGGGTCGGAGGTTCTATCGACCCTGGGTGCGACCACCCACAGTCTGGACTTCCCGAACACTAGGGGTCGATGATCAGGGTCTAGTAGGGTCGATAGGCCATCGACCCCCCGTGCAACCCCCTGTGGGTTTAGTCAATTTTTCCTCCTACAGTCCATTCTTCGTGTTTGGTGTCCTATGACTTGCTTCTACAATCTATTCCACAAATGTTCTATGGTCTAGAACCGTAGTTCACTCACCTATATGGCTTTCATGATTTTCTCCATGGTTTTCCATGAAAACCTAACCATGGGTGGATGATTTGGGGTTCTCCTAGATCATTCCCTCTTCTCTATCTATTCTAAGGTCTGTAGAATTACATGGAGATATTATCCATACCTGAGAATTAGGCTTGTTTCTCTGAAACCTTCTCTTTGATCTTCTTCTCCACTTTCCTTCTCTTCTCTTTCTCTTTCTTGTCACACCCCAATTCTGCACTATTCAGAATGGTGTGATGAACCGCTAACAAACCAACGGTTTAACCAGGATCTCGAGTAGGCTATATCCGTGTTATCTAAACCTCATACATCCACATTCATAATCAGAATAATACACAATAGCGGAAGTTTTATAACTTTTCTCC
>CM053276.1:48815025-48965639 GCA_028583415.1 Protea cynaroides
CTCTAGCTCTATCTCTATGTCGTAGGGAGCTACGCTGGGACAGAGCCTACTGTGATGACATATAGGATTGGTTAGTTACGAGCCTAGTTTGTAAGCCCTCGCCAATAGGGGCTTACGTGTTGGTATGGATAGAGTATCGGGGGAGGTGTTGGCGGTGTTTGATCCGGACACCTTGGCTCTATCTCTATTCCATGGTAGGGTGCATGTGGGACGACAGTGGTGTTTGATCCATTTGGTGGCTTCACACACTCATGTATAGAGGTGCGGTGGCCGCTAATCCTTTCTATAGCACATTGCAAACTTAAAACCATAGCATGATGTAAATGTTACTCATGCATATGTTGTTGAATTGTCTGATTGTCTTACTGAGCTAAGTTGTGAGCTCACCTTTGTGTATACACTATTTTTAGATGTTGATGCATGTTATACGGTGGAGGACTTCTTGAATACTCCGGCGTACGGAGGTATTGCTGCTTTGGAAGTGCAAGCAGGAGAGGACGAGCATGACGCTTCATGACCCTTAATGCGAGTGCCCTTTCTGCGTGTACCTCTAGGATTTGATTTATTTTATTTTAATTATTTTCAGTTGGAGATACTGTTGATGTAAGGATATTTATCTATGTTTCGGTATTTGAATAATTGGATATTTTGATTAAATTTATCAATAGATCATTCAGTTCATTTTATTTAAAGACTTCCGCTGTATTTTATTATATTCTTATTATGGTTATGTGCAATGGTTTGTATGAGTGGACACGGTCTTATTGAGATCCTGGTGTGAACCGTTGGTTCAGTGATGGTTCACTCACACTTCTGGTTCAGTCGGAATTGGGGTGTGACAAAACCAATTTTAAACCGTGGGTCCACTTTCAGTTGGTTCCCAACTCGATTCCTCGCACAGGGGGTGTGGCTGGACCATACGGTCGGTAGTCCACCACACGCCCTTTGCATAGTGCCGGACCTCATTTTGGTCTGCCAGTTCTAGGCGCGTGCATGTCAGACCTTTGGGGTTCGTATAAGCGTGGTCCGAGAGACTTCTTAGCATTCTTTGGTGCACTCTACTGCCACAAAGGGATTCAATTAATAACTTGGAGTCGTTTCTCGTTTAATTCCTTACCTTTGATCGTGTCAATATGATACGCTCGTACGTGGGAAGACTCGACTCATGCCCAAAATAGATGTATCATAATGGGATTTGGGCACGGGTTTTACAAAAATCATAGAGTTTACAGACGAGACCTAAATTCCCGTGGCCAAAATCATTTTAGCTGAAGGGAATCAAATTCCTGTGGCCAAAAATCATTTTAACTGACAGGATTTTGATTCTCGTAGCCAAAAATCATGGAGTTTACGGATGGGACTTAAATTCCCGTGGCTAAAATCATTTTAGTTGACGGGAATCAAATTCCCGTGGCCAAAAATCATTTTACCGGACGGAATTTTGATTCGTGTGGCAAAAATCGTAGAATGGCGATTGATAAACACAGTTCAAGTTTTGACTCCCATAGAGTGAACCGTTCCAAAAATGTCTCTGGGAGCTAAAAAACTAGAGCTAAAAAAACTTACTTCTATTGCTCCGGAGCTATTACCACTACTGACGGCCATCACCACCACCACCACTAACACTGCCATCATCACCACCACTCCTCCACTGCCACCATCCCCACCACCACCCACAACCCACAACCGCCACCACCACCACCATCACTGCCGCTGCCACCACCACCACTCACCACTTGCCATCGATGCTGCCACCACCTTCCACCATCGCCGCCACCACCACCCACCTCCTTCCACCATCACCGCCACCACCACAACCGTCGCCACCACCACTCACCTACCACCTACCACTACTGCCGCCACCACCACTACCACCCACCCACCACCTACCACCACTACCACCACTGCGGCCACCGCCACCACCCACTACCACCGCAGCCACCACCACCCACCAGCACTATCACTGCCACCACCCACCAGCACCACCACCACTACCACCCCCCCACTGCCACCACCACCATCACCACCACCACCACCACTTAGCATTTTGAAAGCATAGTCTTTTGATTTTGGAGCAGCATTATCAAATAGCATTCTATTTCAAAAATCCTGACTCTCGAGAAGAAGTAAAAAATAACTCCTAATCAGAAGTAACTCCATGGGAACTGGAGTGTTATCAAACGGGCCTTAGGCTCCTGCGGGCCAAAAATCATAGATTTACAGGTGAGACCTAAATTCCCATCGGTGTAAAATGAATTTCTCCGTTGTGAAATGAATTTCTCCCTCCCTTTTCTCTCACGTCTCACCAACCCATGTCCCAACAACCATCTCGCGCTAGAAGCACAAGCTTTTCCTCGCCCAGCTCTCTCAACTTCTGTCTCGCCTCTTAGTTCTCTCCTCTTTCTACTCTGTGCCTCCCAGCTCTCTCCGAATGGTGCAAGACGAAGAAGCTCTGTCCCAGCTCTTTCCTCTCTCCACTGTTTCTCTTCGTCTTTCTCTCTTTTGATGTACTTTCGATCGTCGAAGAAGCTTTGAAAAGATCATCGTCTTCACCAGTAGCCTTTCCTGATCGTCTTCTTTGCGCTACTGGGTTCGATCATTGATCGTCTTCACCAGTAGTTTTGAGAATATCGTCTTGCCTTTCTAGATCTACGATCGCCTTCACCAGGTTCGTTCCTCTCATCCTTATGATATAATTTCTTGTTCTTTCTTTCTCTTCGTCTTGCCCAGAAAGCCCTAATACTCTTATTTCTTTCGTTTCTCATAATGTGACAATAGAAATCAGAGGTGCATGTCAATCAGAAATAAATTTTTTTATTGTTTTGAAAATAGAAATGAAAGGTGCATGTCAATGTACATTGGTTAGTTACGGTGGCATCCTACTACAGCCTAATAGAATTAGAAACAACATCGTATGGTGGGACTTTTATTTTTCTGAGTGTAGGGGATTGACTATCTTTGTTTTCAAAAATCAGTGGGAGTCATTTACTGGATAAATGCCAGTTGCCAGGAGATGTTGTTTTTTGCTTAAAATATTTTCTAAAAGCTCTGCTTCAGTGAGCTTGTTTAGTATTGATTGCCTCCTTTTTCTTCATTTTAATAAAGTTCTTCTGACTTATTGTAAAAGGCCGACATATATAAACTTGAAAATTGAATAAGAAAAACTTTTCTAGAATGTCAAAAATGAAGGCGTGGTATTTTTCAATTAACAAAAGACTTTTATTTGTGTTTTTCAAAATCTGTATAGTTGAGCTCCTATTTTTCACAAAGTCAGTTGGATTGAAATTTGTTGTGTATCATTATCTTTATTGTGCAATGCATAGAGAGTCCTATAAACTATTGTTTCCTCTACATTTTTTTGTCTTTCAACTTCATTACTTCTAATTAGATAAAGGTACATTTACTCCATGATTATAAATGGGTTCCTATTTCTATTAGGTAAGTTAAATTGAACGGAATCATTGTGTATTACCATTTTTATTGGGAAATGCATAAAAATGAGAAAAACATATGGCTAGCTCTTTTATGGTCTGTCTTGCAACTTAATCACATACAACTGTATAAAGATAACTTGCATATATGTTCATATATGTGGGGAAAATCAATATTCTGGTGATTTACCATGCATCACATTATTTTGATTCTTATTGTATTATATTTTGATTCTTATCGTATTACTGGAATGATGCCAAACAATACATAAAACATGTTCTTGACCAATTGACTTCAAATACTTGAAAAAGTGAAAAGCAGTGACATGTAACTTATGTCTCTACAACAAGGGCACATGTAGTGTCTCACTTTGATAGGAGGTATCTGACAAATGACAACTTTTAATTTCGAGATGCTGATGCATTAATTCATATCTATAGTAGTTTTGTTTGTCAGGTAGAGAATCACCTAGGTGTGCCTACAATTATATTTTCTTTTCATGCCTAACGTTTATTTATGTTCGTCCCCCACCCTCCCTTTTTCTCCTACAAATGTCTCTCCCCTCTCACTAGAAAAACATGCGAACTGTCTAGGAGTGTATATAATGCTAAAATTATAATTTCCACCTAAGCTGAGTCTCTTGCTTCAATGGGTTTTAAGAGAACACAAATCACCTCCCCTGGGTTGGCTGTAAAGGCTCACTCAATCCCTTAACACCCTAAGTTTTGTAGGGAGCAACCATCAACAATGAATTTGATGCTCTTCCCAAGAAAGTATGAAAAGAAAGTCTTCTCATCTTCTAGTTGAAAGTGGGACAATTGTAATCCTTATGGAGTCTTTTTGAAATATACCCAACTTCTGCATCTTTAGTGATTGCTCAGAATGTAGTCCAAACTTTGGTAGCATTAGTAGTCACTTGAATGATAGCTGTCTTGAAAAGCTCTATTTCTTTGTTCAACCTAGATGCACTAGATTTTATCCTCTAATTTTTTTATTTTATTTAACAGAAAGTTTATTGAATGTATGGCCTAAAGTTTTTGTTTGTTGTTGGAATTATGTTTCAATAGAATACCTAAGAGTTGGGTTGAAGCTTCAACGGATCCACGTTTTAAGTTGACTTCAGAATATAGACAAGAGGTTAACAAATTCATAAAATATACATTTTCTAGTGCATCATGCAAAAGGGGTCATATTGTATGCCTATGTACAAATTGTCTAAATCAATGGAGGATTGCACTTAAAGTGTTAGAACATCTGGTTTGTGATGGATTTCTATGTAATTACACAAAATGGACTTACCATGTCACACCCCAATTTTGGTCTAACCAGAAGTGTGAATGAACCGTCAACAAACCACGTTTCAAGCCAATATCACATAGGATTGTGCCAACAATCAAACCAATCCATCAATCACAATCAGAGTAAATAAGAAATAATGAAAATTGATATTAATAATGAACTAAGTATCTATAGTGATAAAGTATAATTATCCAGTTATCTCAAACCAAAACATAAACTATTAAAATGACTTTACAAGTCTTATAACTCAAACTTAAACTAAAATGAAATCCTAAGAATAGACGCAATAGAAGCACTCGCATGATGAGTCATGCTCGTTCTCCATAGCTTATGTATCCATAGCCGCCATGTGTCCAAAGCATGGCGCACTAACGTAGTCCTCTACCGTCATACTTGCATCATCAACTAAAAAGAAACAAATTAATGGGGTGAGCTCACAACTTAGCTCAGTGAGAAAGAAAACTATACAACAGACAATATGTAGGATGTGGCATTCAATACTTCAGTCTAGATTAAGTTTGCAATGTGCTATGGTAAAGTAGGCTTCGTATCACACAACTAATCCTAACTTCTATACACGAGAGTGTGAGCACACCTAAAGTTCAGGCACCCACCAAAACCGTTGTCGCCTTATAACACTCACTACAAGATAGGGATAGAGCTAGAGCCTAACAAATTATACACCGCCAGCACTTCCCTTGATACTCTACCCCATACCAGTACGTATGCCCCCTACTGGCGAGGGCTTACAAACTAGGTTCATCACTAACCAATCTTAGATGTCATAGCAATTGTACCTATTGCCATACCCCAACATCCTTGAATACGTAACAGAGATAGAGCTAGAGTCCAATGATAAGGCTATGGCCAACACCACTAGGACCCCCCTAATACCCGACTACGTACTAAGCACGCTAAGGTAATGGTGGTACGACGACGATGCCAATGTAATGAATGGCTTGAGGCTACTACATTTCCTCACTCACCATACCGACTCCACACAATCACATGCCTATCCTCATCATCATCAAAACTGAAATAATTAAATATGCATGAACAAGATATATAGTAAATATTGGATGACATATGAGATGTACAAAGAAGCATACAGCAGCATACAGTAGACATGGTAGTTTCTTAATAATCCAATTAAGTTTGGGGCTTGTCCCTCACCTGTTGAGTGTTACTGAATCTCTTCCAGAACTTGAAAGTAGCTTGAGTTAGGTTCAAGTCCTAAAATCAAATAAAATTAAGTTAGGTTCCACTAGGTTAGAAAATCTGGAGTCCAGACTGACTGTCTGGTCTGGCATTTTAGCCTTCCAGACATTGTCCGGTCGACTATCCGGTACTGTATAAGGTGTGACCGGACAACAAACCAAACAACCCTGAGATGCTTCCTGAGAGCATCCGATCATTTTTCTGGCCCCTATTTCGGTGCTTTCGGACAACATAGAACGGATAACCTACGGAGCATTCTCTAGGCTGTCTTCTTGTCGCACCCCAATTCTGGACTAACCAGTGGTGTGATGACCCGTCAATAAACCAACGGTTCAACCAGGATCTCGTATAGACCATACCCACCATATCAAACCAAACATATTCCACGGTAATAATCAGAGATAATAAGTTAACAAGCGGAAGTCTTTATAAATAATGAACTGAGGTTTAACAATGATAAATAAGTAATTACGTCCAATTATCTCCAAACGACTCATGACATAAAGTAAATAAACCATTACATGTTCCGATACTCAAACATAACTAAACTTAATAAAAAACACATTGATTGCACTCACATGATAGATCATGCGTTTGTTCCACAGCTTCTACGTCCATAGCCACCATGTGTCCATACGACGGCGCGTTCACGTAGTCTTCTACAGTAGGACCTGCATCAACTAAAAATATTCGATGTCGAGAGAGTGAGCACACATCACGGCTCAGTGAGCAAACAAAACAATACGTAAACATATGCATGCATTTAATTCAATATCTTTTGTTTGGTTTTAAGTTTCCAACGTGTTATAGAAAGGATTGACAGCCACCGCACCTCTATACATGAGTGTGTGAATCTACCCAATGGATCAAACACCATTGTCGTCCCACATGCACCCATCATGGAATAGAGATAGAGCTAAAGTGTCCGGATCATACACCGCCAATACTTCCCCTGATGCCCTACCCATACCAACACGTAAACCCTTATATATATATATATATATATATATATATATATATATATATATATATATATATATATATATATATATATATATATATATATATATATATATATATATATATAATGCCAAAATGAAAGTAAGAAAAATGTATATCTGAATCAGAGTTCGGTTCATAATTTGGACAATTACTTTGTAGTATAAACGAGAGGAAAATAAAAAGAGCAATCATGGAGCTGGGGGCGCTGGAGGAGGAAGTGCCTCTCGGTCTCAATCATGGTCCTCGACGTACACCCTTGTGAGTCAGGCTACCTGTGCTTGGGTCGCCCGGAGACTCTCGGCAAGACTCACTACCTGCCCATCAGTCTCGCGCTGAGCATCGCGAATCTCACATAGTAGCACCATCATGTCATCTGGTGGAGGACGTGAAGGACCAGCCGTGTGAGAAGTCCAAGAAGGGCCGGCTCCTGCAGAATCTGCAGTGATGGAGGAGGTTTGACATTCACATCCATGAACATCAGGTCATCATCCTCCTCATCATCACTTTCGTTTGCCGCTGCCGCTACCGCCTTCGCATCTGCTGCTGCCACCTGAGTAAGAGGACCTCTCATGGCATTTCTTTTATCATCACTGACCTGTACATCTCTCATCCCCATCTTGCAGATGGCATCCTAATCAAGGTCAGCTGAGAAAGTGTCTTCATAGATCTTTTCATCCTCTAAGTTCACCTCTAGGTGAGAGAGCAGAGTGGTGGTCAACCGTCCATAGGGCAGGTTACCCCTCGAACTAGGCATTGGGGCTCTGTGCATAGTCTGGATGATAATGTAAGGGAGACAGACAGGCTGCCTAGTGCAGATACAGTATAGTAAGTACTAAGTCAACTAGGAGACCATCTCGTAATGTCTACCTTAAGGAACCAGATTATGTTGGATAATCTTACAGTATACACGGGCTTACGACGTAAATTAACCGCCTTCATCTCCCAGCAGTCATCACGAAGAATCTGACTGCATACCTCTGCGCGCATAGTAGTGGTTAAGAACTTGGGTTCCTTAGGAGCACAGTAGACCAAGGAACTGGCGCTTGAGATACTTAGAAGATCCGCCAGCAGTTGGGTATTGAAAGAGATGGGAACCCCTTTCACCCAACTAGGGATCCGAAGCTCTCTTCCACTGTCTATATCCTCTGGATCACCCTCAACTTGTAGGTAGCAGTAGAACTGCATTACCAAATCTGGGCAAGTGCAAGCCTCGTATAAGATCACAGGATGCTAGCCCATCTCACCAAACGCCCTCTCCTCATCAAATAGGGCTAAGTGGGCTAAATTGACACACCGACCCCCTTCCACCTTTTTCCTACAATACCAGGGATATTGTACCTCTGCTTTGATGGACTTGAAGCGACGAGGGTCATGGACTCGGGAACCTTGGTACGAACCATGATAACTGCGAGAAAAAGGAATAAGAAAACAAGTTAGAAAGTTAAAAATTTGAGCAGCATACTGGCGTAAAATGGAAAAAATCCTCACTTTTCACCCAAACACTTGGGTAGAAGGACTTATATGAGACACAAACCATCATGCAAGGTTTATTTAATCGAAAATTTTAACTAATTAGATTGAATTTGAAGAAATTTCAAAACTTGGGAAAACCCCCCAATTTCTAGGTCGAAAATTGGATTTTCAAACTTCTGACCAAACCAACCGATGAAACATGAATTTCCTTGAGGGCTTTCATCCATTGGGTGGCCAATAGCAAGGATCACCAATAAAAATCAATTTTTTACGGTTAAATGAATGTTAATTTGAAGAAAACCTTATAGATGGCGAAAACCTAGGTATAAAAGCTTAAACAGATGGAAAGAATAGAAAACGAACCTTGAAGAATAGAATGGAAGCTGTTAATCGAGGATGCAATCCCAAATTCATGCGGTTGACACTGTAGCAACCCAGTAGTGGCGAGCTGAGTTGAGACATAGGAGAACAATAGAGAATTAGAGGGAAAAGTCTCGATACAGGTTTAAAAACCTGATTTTTGAATCGTGCGGTCTCACAATTCAACCAAAACAGTCGACAATAAGATCCACCGTACGATCGGTCATAGGGTCTCGGGAAGTTGCCAGGGTTCGTATGGTCAAACCCAAGGTCGCATGTAATGCGACCGTACGATGTCGACCACACGATTGACTGTTGTCTGTTTTGGCTTTGCTTGACCTAATGCCTTGTAAATTTTCTCTACTTTTATTGTGGGACTAACAAAATACTACCATTCCATCTTGTCTCACATGTGTAGCCTTCCTATTACTATTTTACCCAAGAGTTTAAATGGCTGGGCGTAGATCAAGCAGAAGGAGACAGAATGCAAACCTACCTCCACCACCTATGGAGGTCAATGCCAATGAAAATCAAGAAAGACAAGAAGAAGATGCTGGGAATCAAAATATTACGCCTCAGGATGTTCACACCCAGGCCAACCTAACTAACTTTCCAACAGCACCAACAGATTTGGCCACTGTTGTGACGAATTTAGCACAATAGGTACAACAGTTGCATCAGATGCAAACAAATATGCAAGCTGCCTTGGGGATTGCACCACCAGCTGCAAATACCACACCAACACCTCCTGGTAGCCGCGCTATACCTTCCACACCTATTGTTAATAATACAGTGCCCATTGCACCTGTGGAGAACAACACCGTATCCACAGTGCAGCAAACTCCAGCAATGCAAACCCTAATCTAGAATCTCAGAGCACAACAGGGGACGAACAACTCAGGAAATTACCAGAATCAGACACCTGTATACGGCTACTACGTGCAAAATCAGCTTGACCGCTCCAGGCTAATCGAGCGTTTCCTGAAGATGAAACCGAAGGAGTTTACGGGTAAACCGTCAGATCCATTGTGGCCAGCTCACTGGATTGACGAAATGGAAAGAAATTTCATGATGATGACTATTACAGAAGAGGAAAAAGTATTGTGTGCAACATTTATGCTGAAAGGAGATGCACACCACTGGTGGAAATCCACTCAAGGCTATCTGTTGACCAAGTACACCTAGTTAACCTGGGCTATCTTCAAAAAAGCTTACTTCGAGAAGTATTTTCCCAGGAGTTTCAGGGATCTAATGGAAAAAGAATTCTTGAGACTATATCAAGGTCAGATGACTGTCGATGCTTATTAGCAGCGTTATGAGGAGCTGTTCTTCTTTGCTCCCGCCAGTATGCATGAGGAAGATACTAAGACCCATATGTTCGTCATGGGACTTAGGGGAAGTATCCCAGAGCACGTGTTGGGATTAAAAAAGAAGATATACAATGAAGCTGTGCAGATAACACGAGTATTGGAGTCTAGTCCAAAAGAGAGTTACTTTGCTCAAAACAGGGGTATCAAGAGGCTTAACGGAAATTTATTTAATGGATGAAATATAAGGACCTTCAAGCCTTTCCGTCCTCAAGGCTTCAATGCAGCAGCCAAGACTACCCCAACAGTCCAACCTCAACAGAAGCAGGGTAATACTGGAGTCAAATGCTTCAACTGCGATCAAGTAGGGCATTATTCAAGAGATTGCCCTAAGCCAAGGAAGCAGCTACAGCAAGGGAAGGTTTATGCAATTACTTCTGAGGATGCTGCCGCATCGCCTGATGTGGTCACATGTATGATTCAACCTTATGTTTTAGAATACCTTGTGTGAGCATGTAGACTAATTTAGGTAAAATCATAGGTATCGTACCTATAGCTAACATACCAGCCAGAGTGCTCTTTGATTCTAGAGCCACACACTCATTTATATCTGTCTTTCAGAAAGAAGCTAGATATACCCCTCAGACCTTTAGATTACAAGCTACTAGCACGATCACCTATGGGATTAGAAACAGAATTAGACCAAGGTTATGGATCATGTCCAGTTCTCATAAATGGACAAAGTTTGGATGCCAACCTGGTGCAACTCGAGATGGCAGACTTCGACGTCATCCTAGGGATGGACTGGTTATCCTAGCATTTCTCGAGTTTGCTTTATACTGAAAAGATGATATCATTCAAGGACAAGGAAGGAGCAAAATTCAGTTTTATGGGAACCAAACTTCCCTGTAAACGAAAACTCATTCTTTCTGCATTAAAGGCTAGGAGATGTCTCGAGAAAGGAGGAGTTGGGTACTTAGTGTCCGTGGTCGACCTCACCAAGGAAGCACCATGAATGGAAGACATTGAAGTTGTGTGTGAATTCTCAGATGTATTTTCCGAGGAATTACCAAGATTACCACCCGATCGAGCGACAAAGTTTGTTAGAGACCTTATACCCGGAGCCGCACCAGTATCTAAGGCACCCTATTGAATGGGTCCTACTGAATTGAAGGAACTGAAGGCACAATTACAGGAGTTGCTGGACAAGGGTTATATCCGACCTAGTATATCACCATGGGGAGCGCCAATATTGTTCGTGAAAAAGAAGGACGGTAGCGTTCGACTTTGTATCGATTACTAGGAATTGAATAAGCTCACGATCAAGAATTCGTATCCGTTGCGTCGAATCGATGACTTATTCGACCAGTTGCAAGGTGCCAAAGTGTTCTCCAAGATTGATCTTCGGTCAGGATACCATCAGTTGAAGATCAAGGAAGATGATATTTCGAAGACAGCATTCAGAACCAGATATGGACATTACGAATTTCTAGTTATGTCTTTTGGATTGACTAACGCACCCGCAACTTTTATGGAACTCATGAATCGGGTATTCCACGATATGCTGGATACATCGATCATTGTATTTATAGACGACATCCTAGTCTACTCCAAGGACAAAGAGACTCATATAACAAATCTTAGAGCCGCTCTTCAGCAACTAAGAAAAGAAAAGTTTTACGCTAAATTTACTAAGTGTGAGTTCTGGCTAAATGAAGTCGTTTTCTTAGGCCATGTTGTATCGGCTGAAGGAATTAAAGTGGATCCTAGCAAGATTGAAGCTATTGTGAAATGGGAAGCACCTATGAATGTTGCAGAAATTAGAAGTTTCTGAGGTTTAGCTGGGTATTATTGACGATTCGTGGAAGATTACTCTAGAATCGCCGTACCTCTCACCAGTCTGACTAAGAAAGGAGAAAAATTTGTTTAGACTGACAAATGTGAAGAGTGCTTCCAAACATTAAAGGCAAGATTGATATCGGCTACCATCTTGACTATTCTGGTACCAGGACAACCATTTATCTTGTACACCGATGCCTCTAGATTAGGTTTGGGATGTGTTCTCATGCAAGGAGAGCAAGTAATTGCTTATGCTTTAAGAAAATTAAAGGCACACGAAAAGAACTAACCTACTCATGATTTGGAGTAGCAGCGGTGGTACATACCGTCAAGATATGGAGACACTACCTGTATGGAGAAAAGTTTTAGATTAAATCGGACCATAAGAGTCTCACTTACCTCTTCAATTAAAAAGAGTTGAACATGAGACAGAGAAGATGGCTGGAATTACTAAAGGATTATGATTGCGATATCTAGTATTATTCAGGGAAGGCTAATATAGTTGCTGATGCACTAAGTAGAAAAACGATGACAAAATCTCAGGAAGAAGCTAGCACAAATGCTATAATGTACGTCGCAGGAAGAGTATTCAATTGTGGCAATGAACAATTCGTGATTGATAAACCGGGTGGATCGACCGACCTAGGGTTTATTCATCGATTTTCAAACATGTTTGCTACATTGAAGATTGTACTTAATCTGATAGACGAAGTGAAAACGGCAATCCAATCGGACCCCTACCTAAGGACAGTGCAAGAAGATTTGAAAAAGGGTATGTCTACTCCTGATTTCACTCTGGACTTCGAAAAGATACTAAGATACAAAGAAAGAGTGCGTGTTCCTGAAAGTAAAGATTTAGATATCAGACACAGACTAATGAAGGAAGCCCATGCTACCGCTTATTCGATACATCTTGGGAGTACAAATATGTATCATGATCTGAAGAAACTATATTAGTGGAAAGGAATGAAAGCGGATGTAGCTAGACATGTGTCTCAATGCCTAAATTCAGTGGGTAAAGGCAAAAAGGCAAAGACCAGCAGGCTTATTACAACTGTTACCTGAACCAGCTTGGAAATGGGACTGCATTACTATGGATTTCGTCACAGGGTTATCATTGACTCCCAGAGTACTTGATGCAGTCTGGGTGATTGTAGTTCATTTAACTGAGATAGTTCGTTTTATAGCTATACGACCTTAGTATACCCTGGAGAGGCTAGCTAAGCTGTATGTGGATAATATTGTTAGATTACATGGTGTACCTGAAAGCATCGTGTTTAACAGAGACCCACACTTTACCTCAAAGTTTTAGGAAGGATTATAGAAGACTATGAGTACAACGTTGAAATTTAATCCCGCATTTCACCCTCAGACCGATGGACAGTCGGAGCGCACCATTCAGATTTTAAAAGACATGCTCCGAGCTTGTGTGATTGATTTCAAAGGATCATGTGATGAGAAATTATCGTTGATCGAGTTCGCTTATAACAACAGTTATCAAGCTACAATACAGATGTCGCTCTATGAAGCACTGTATGGTAGGAAGTGTCGAACTCCTTTATTTTGGAACGAGGTTGGAGAACATAAAATTATTGGACTAGAATTTGTCGAAGAGACTTGTCGAGTAGTCGACATCATCAAGGAAAGGATTCGAATAGCTAGAACCGTCAGAAGTAGTATGCAGACAATTGATGCCAAGACCTTGAATTCACCATAAGTGATAAGGTTTTCAAAAAATATCCCCGATGTACGGTTTAAAATGGTTCGGACAGAAAAGAAAGCTATGTCCCAGATATATTGGATCTTATGAGATTCTGACGACGCGTGGAAAAGTAGCGTATTAGCTAGCACTACCACCATTGATGTCTAGTGTACATGATGTATTCCATGTTTCACAGCTGAAGAAGTACGTCAGAGATTCAACACACGTTTTAACGACGGATCCACCAAATTTGACTGAAGATTTGACGTTCGAAATGACACCTTTTACAATTACCAGTGGGAAGGTTCAACGTCTTTGAAATCGTGATATTTACTATGTTAAGGTTACCTGGAGAAGCCAAGATGTGGAAAAAATCACATGGGAAGAAGATAATGGTATGTGGAAATAATATCCTCATCTATTCGACTCGGATGGTATGTGTAAATTTTGAGGACAATTTATGTAAGGGGGGGAGTTGTAAGACCCGCACTCTACTAACCCAGTCCAATCGTGTCGTGCTAAGTCTTCCCATCATTTCTGGATCGAGTGGACCAACCGTGTGAAGGAAGACCACGAGACCAGGTAAGCGAATCGACTCAAATACACTTAAAATTATGTGTATGGCTGACTACCTGAGTAGGTATGGTCAACTACCTGAGTAGGTATGGTCGACCATATGATGAGGAATGAAGACCAGTGATAATTAACTTATGATCGATATTTTTAATTGTAGGGTCGACGGATTTTGCAACCGTACGTCCTACCGTACGCACC
Organism: Protea cynaroides; assembly: GCA_028583415.1. NCBI lineage: Eukaryota > Viridiplantae > Streptophyta > Magnoliopsida > Proteales > Proteaceae > Protea > Protea cynaroides. The sequence continues at coordinate 48,829,432 of CM053276.1, forward strand.
CAAATCAGACTTCGGAGTTGGAAACTTTCCAAATAAATGGAGGATCCTTTTCTTATTGTTAGAGAGCTTTATATGGAGAGTTTTTTTCTATATAAAGGACGTTCCTCAACCCTTTTTCACTCTTTTGGAACATTATCAAACCCTAGATCTAAGGGAGAAAGACAAGGGAAGAAAAGGAGAAGAAGGCTAAGAGGAGGGTTTTGCAGAGAAGGTTCTAGTTTTCTACTGTAAGCCAATGTATGAAACATATCTCTGTAGATGTAAATCCTATTGAATAAGGTTTTATATTGTGGATTGGGGATGTCGAACCATTATGATCCATGTGATCCTTTGAGTAAATCTCAATGATAATCATGAGGGATAGATTAGGGATAATGGTTAATGAGTAACTGTAAATAATGACCATAGGATAATCTTAGGATGAACCCAAGTAATGAGCCGAGAAATCGACTCTGGAAGAACTCGAATTGAAAGTAATATTGATCAGAAATAATATGGTCGCAGTTATGACCGACCATAGGGTGACCAGAGAGTCTACCACAACCATTCGGGAAGAATTCAAGAAACGTATGGTCGCAGGTGTGGTCGTATAGTACGACCGTAAGGGGGTCAACCGTACGTGGTATGGTTGACACAGGCATGAGACCATAGGACCAATCAATCACCTATCAATGGTCAGATTCAGCTTCCGACTACTGTAACATAATTCACATGAATCCTAACTTAAATTCACATAATTCCTAGGTTGTTAAATTGATTCAAAGTGGTTAGCAAGGCTTGGAAGGAGATCGACTATCGTATTGAATGTCGTTAACAGGTGAGGGAACAAAACCTAAACTAACTGGTTAATAACAAACTACTTTTACTTTATTGTGTTCAGTGTCATGAATGATTCTATGCTTGTATGCTTGTAATGTGCATCTCACATGTCATCCAATATTATTGCTATTCCTGTTCATGCATATTTACTTTATTATTACTACCATGTTGATTAACGATGATAGGAATAGACATGTGTTTGTGAGTGTGGTTGGTGTACTGATCCCTAAACCACGCTTCACATTGACATCGTCGTATCGCCATTACCTTAACAGAACTATTATGGCGTAGGGCATCAGGGGAGGTGGTCTCGTATCGTCTGGCCTCTGACTCTGCAGGGGGATCTTAGCTCTATCTCTATGGATATATTGAGGGATGCTAGGGTGAGGCCTTGGATACATTTGGATGGCATTAGGATTGGTTAGTTGCGAGCCCAGTTTGCAAGCTCTCGCCAATAGGGGTTTACATGTTGGTATGGGTAGGGCATCAGGGGAAGTGTTGGCGGTGTGTGATCCGGACACTTTAGCTCTATCTCTATTCCATAATGGGTGCATGTGGGATGTCAATGGTGTTTGATCCATTGGATGGATTTACACACTCGTGTATAGAGGTACGGTGGTCGCCAATCCTTTCTATAGCAAGTTGCAAACTTAAAACAAGACCAAAGATATTGAATTGAATGCATGCATATGTTTGCGCATTGTTTTATTTGTTTACTGAGCCGTGATGTGTGTTCACTCTCTCGACGTCGAATATTTTTAAGTTGATGATATAGGTCTTACTGTAGAAGACTACGTGAACGCGCCATCGTATGGACACATGGCGGCTATGGATGTAAAAGCTGTGGAAGATATGCATGATTTGTCATGCGAGTGCAATCAATGTGTTTTTTTTTATTAAGTTTAGTTGTGTTTGAGTATCGAAACATGTAATGGTTTATTTACTTTATGTCTTGAGTTGTTTGGAGATAATAGGACGTAATTACTTATTTATCATTGTTAGACCTCAGTTCATTATTTATAAAGACTTTCGCTTGTTAATTTATTATCTCTGATTATTAACGTGGAATGTGTTTGGTTTGATATGGTGGGTACGACCTATATGAGATCCTGGTTGAACTATTAGTTTATTGACGGTTCATCACACCACTGATTAGTCCAGAATTGGGGTGTGACACTTCTAGTCTGACTTCCTCTTTAGAGAAATTCTTAAAACTTCTTTCAGGATTCCTCCTACACTGTTATAAAGTCAAGAATACTTTACCATTAGGGTTTAAGGAACAACTAAATATTATAACCCTAAATCTACAACCCTACTGGTAGTGAACCAGATTGCTGCCTTCAACGGCTGTGAATCCAACCTAACACACACCCTAACTTATTAACAATAATGAAAGGACTTACCATTGGTTCCTTGAAAAAGATTGCTGGAAACCGATGGTAAGTTCTTCCTCTTCTTCCTTCTCCAGAGCCTTCTTCCTCTCCAAGCCTTCTTCTCAACTTTCTCTCTCAGATCTAGGGTTTGTGAATGATCAAAAGAGTGGGAGAAGGTGGAGGTTCATTCTTTTTATAGAGGGAAACCTTCTATTAGAGTCCTCTCCCAATTAGGAGGGTATACCCATACCAACTAGGAAACTTTCCTAAGGTTGGATTCTAAATTGGGATTGACCGGTCGCCTAATACGCAGATTGGACAACTTGGGTTATCCGATCGGACAAGCTTCGAATGGACAGTTTCACATACCTGGCTTTGTGGTCTGTCATCTGGTTGGTTCATCAGAACCGGTTATGATGGGAAGACCTATCACAACACGTTAACCAGGTTAAACCGGGTTAGTGAAGTGCGGGTCTGACAACTACCCCCCTAAAATAAATTTCATCCTTGAAATTTGCACGTACCTTCCAAGTTGAAGATGTGAGGATATTGTTTTCACATCGCTTTTTCCTCTTCCCAGGTAATCTCTTCCACATCTTGGGTTCTCCAAGTGACCTTGATGTAGTAGATATCACATTTCCGAAGATGCTGTACCTTCAAACTCATGAATTGGGCTGGTACAACCTTGAACGTCAGTTCCTCTGTCAGGTCTAGAGGATCTACTGTCAATATGTGAGATGGGTCTTTGACGTTCTTCTTCAATAGTGAGATGTGAAATACATTATGTACACCAGGAGGTACCGCAAGCTGATACGCCACTTTCCCACATAGCGCTAGAACCTCATATGGTCCCATATATCTAGGACATAACTTGCCCTTCTTACCGAACCATTTCAGACCTCGCATAGACGATATCTTCAAGAACACTTTGTCACCTACAACGAACTTGAGATCTCGACGTCTGTTATCTGTGTAACTCTTTTGTCGATCTTGAGCTGTCTTCACCTTTTCTTTGATCATGTTCATTACTTCGCAAGTCTCTTCTATAAATTCTGGCCCCATAATTCTTCATTCTCCGACCTCGTTCCAAAATAGAGGGGTCCGACATTTCTTACTGTACAATGCCTCATAGGGTGACATTTGTATGGTAGTGTTACGGTTGAAAATCGTCCGCCGGTCTGCAATCCGAGCAATCTGCAATCACAGAAGTTAAACAAGAGAGTTGAGCGACTGAGCCCCGGGTACACTCGGATGCCTAAGTCAGATTCCCAGTGTAAACAGTCAAGTGATAGCAGGAAGCTATCTCTAGTTTAAAGAAAGAGAGGGACGATGAGAGAATTTGAGCGTATGAGAGAATTGAGGGTGAATAGTGAGATTGTGAGTTTTTGAGATCATCTTACCTGAAGGGATCGTCCTTTACTTATAAAGATTGGAAAGAAGCATGGAGGTACCAGGACTCAGGGAAGTTGATTGCCAATAAGACTGTCAGGTGTCGCTTTGAGGGATGCCCATGTCATAGATTTCGAGTAGGAGTGGGAGACTATAGCCAAGGAAGCTAAGTCGGTAAATGATAAGAGTGACACGTGTCACTACACGGGTGGCCGTATGACCGTGATGATCGGCCTCGTATCGTACTAGGAGAAGGACTCCTCTGACGTAACCTAGTCGCCTTAGGACTCTGACCTCCGACGTAACCGAATAGGGTTATACCTCCGACCAGCACCGTGTCTTAACAGGACTGTAACTCCGAGCGGGGGTAAGCCGAGCACCAATCTATCATACATGGTCGGCTTCAAGGATATTGATTGCCACGTGTAAGGTTTTAATTGGATGATGTTTTTCCTCTATAATAGGTAACTTAATAGCTGTTGTTATAAGTGAACTTTATTAGTAATAACTTTTCATCCTACACTCCGTTGAAATCAATAGCACAGGCTCGGAGCATATCTTCTAGTATTTGAATGGTTTGCTCTGACTGTCCATCCGTCTGAGGATGGAAGGCTGTACTAAACTTCAACTTTGTCCCCATAGTTGTCTGTAGTCCTTGCGTAAACTTCGAAGTAAAGCGAAGATCTTTGTCTGACACTATGCTCTCTGGTATACCGTGAAGTCTGACTATGTTGTCCAAATATAGTCTCGGCAGTTGATCCAAAGTATATTGAGGTCGAATAGCAATGGATCGAGCCGTTTTCGTAAGGCGATCTATAATCACCCAAATTGCGTTAATCGATCTAGGAGTCATTGGTACTCCAGTGACGAAGTCCATAGTGATGCAGTCCCATTTCTATGTTGGTTCAGGCAATGACTGTAGTAAACCAGCGGGTCTTTGCCTTTCGGCCTTTACTTGCTGGCAGTTCAAACACTGGAGCACATGTCTGGCCACGTCTGCCTTTATTCCTCTCGACTAGTACAATCTCTTTAAGTCATGGTACATCTTAGTGCTTTTAGGATGTACTAAATACAGGGTGGAGTGGGCTTCCATCGTTATTCTGTCTCAAGGTCTGAGTCTTCACTTTTAGGTATACACAATCATCCTTTGTATCCCAGTACCTTATCAGCATCCAAGGTAATGTCAGGGTTTGGCTTACCCTTCTCTAAATCTTCTTGTACTGTCCTTAGATGTGGGTCTTGTAGAATTATAGATTTCACTTTGTCCATCAGGTCTGGTACTATCTTTAATGCCATAAACATAAGCGAGAATATAGATCAGTCCTTGCTCTATAGGATCATCTGGAGACTCCAGTACATGTTGCACTTCATCCTGGTCAGAAGCTAACACCGCGTAACATAAAGTGGAGTTCGTACTAGGTCCTCCTTAGGATTTTAGTATTCCCTTTCTGCTTAGAGCATCCGTTACTATGTTAGCCTTGCCTGGATGGTATTGAATATCACAGTCGTAATCCTTTAGCAGTTCTAACCACCTTCTCTATCTCATCAACTCCTTTTGAGTAAAGAGATAGGTGAGACTCTTATGGTCTGACTTGATTTGGAATATCTCCCTGTACAATTAGTGTCACACCTTAATTCTTGATTAACCAGTGGTGTGATAAATCGTCAATAAACCAACGGTTCAACTAGGATCTTGTATAGGTTGTATCCACCATATCAAACCAAACACATTTTACGGTAATAATCATAGATAATAAATTAACAAGCGGAAGTCTTTATAAATAATGAACTGAGGTTTAACAATAATAAATAAGTAATTACATCTAATTATCTCCAAACGACTCAAGACATAAAGTAAATAAATCATTATATGTTCCGATACTCAAACATAACTAAACTAATAAAAAATACATTGATTGCACTCGCATGACGGATCATGCGCATCTTCTACAACTTTTATGTCCATAGCCGCCATGTGTCTATACGACAGCGTGTTCACGTAGTCTTTTGTAGTAGGATCTGCATCATCAACTAAAAATATTCAACGTCGAAAGAGTGAACACACATCACGGCTCAGTGTGCAAACAAAACAATGCGCAAACATATGCATGCCAATTCAATATCTTTGATTTGGTTTTAAGTTTGCAACGTGCTATAAAAAGGATTGGTGACCACTACACTTCTATACACGAGTGTGTGAATCCGTCCAATGGATCAAACACCATTGCCGTCCCACATGCACCCATAATCGAATAGAGATAGAGCTAAAGTGTCTGGATCACACACCGCCAACACTTCCTCTGATGCCCTAACCATACCAACACCTAAGCCCCTATTGGTGAGGGCTTGCAAACTGGGCTCGCAACTAACCAATCCTAATGCCATCCAAATGTATCCAAGGCCTCACCCCAACATCCCTCAATATGTCCATAGAGATAGAGCTAAGGCCCCCCGACAGAGTCAGAGACCACATGGTCCGAGACCACCTCCCTTGATGCCCTACGACGTAATAGTTCTACTAAGGTAATAGCGATACGAAGATGTCAATGTGAAGCATGGTTTAAGGATCAAACACCCTTCCCTTCCCCATATAGCACACCAACCACACTCACAAATACATGCCTATTCCTATCATCATCAATCAACATGGTAGTAATAATAAAGTAAATATGCATAAACAGGAATAGCAGTAATATTGGATGACATGTGAGATGCACATTACAATCATACAAGCATAGAATCATTCATTCATGACATTGAACACAGTAAAGTAAAAGTAGTTTGTTATTAACCAATTAGTTTAGGTCTTGTTCCCTCATCTGTTAACGATATTCAATACGATATTCTATCTCCTTCCAAGCCTTGCTAACCACTTTGAATCAATTTAATAACCTAGGAATTATATGAATTTAAGTTAGGATTCATGTGAATTATGTTACAGTAGTCGGAAGTTCAATCTGACCATTGATAGGTGATTGATTGGTCCTATGGTCTCATGCCTGTGTCGACCATACCACGTACGGTCGACCCCCTATGATCGCACTTTGCGACCATATGTTTCTTGAATTCTTCCCGAATGGCTGTGGTCGACTCTCTGGTCACCCTATGGTCAACCATAACTGCGACCATATTATTTTTGATAAATATTACTTTCAATCCGAGTTCTTCCTGAGTCGATGTCTTGGCTCATTACTTGGGTTCATCCTAAGGTTATCCTATGATCATTATTTATAGTTCCTCTTTAACCATTATCCCTAACCCATCCCTCATGATTATCCTTGAGATTTACTCAAAGGATCATATGGATCATAATGGTTCAACATCCTCAATCCACAATAAAACCTTATTCAATAGGATTTACATCTACAGAGATAAGTTTCATACCTTGACTTACAGTAGAAAGCTAGAACCTTCTCTGCAAAACCTTTTTCTTAGCCTTCTTCTCCTTCTCCTCTTCTCCTTCTCTTCCCTTGTCTTTCTCCCTTAGATCTAGGGTTTGATAATGTTTTAAAAAAGTGAAAAAGGGGTGGAGGGACGTTCTTTTATATAGAGAGAAACTCTCCATATAGAGCTCTCCAACAATAGGAAAGAGATCCTCCTTTTATTTAGAAAGTTTCCAAACTCCGAAGTTTGATTTGGGTTCTTACGGTCGGACGTACAGTCGCAAAATCCGTCGACCATACGTTTAAAAGTATTGACCGTATGTTTAATTATCAGTGGTCTTCATTCCTTATCGTATGGTCGACCATACCTACTCCAGGTAGTCGACCATACACTTAATTTTAAGTGTTTTTGAGTCGATTCGCTTACCTGGTTTCGTGGTCTTTCTTCACCCGGTTGATCCACTAAATCCAGAAATGGTGGGAAGACCTAGCACAACACGGTTAGACCGGGTTTATAAAGTGCGAGTCTTACAATTAGTGTCTCTAAGTCTTGATGGCATGAATCACCGCTGCTAATTCCAAGTCATACGTTGGGTAATTCTTCTCATGCTCCTTCAGTTGCCTTGAAGCATAGACAATCACCTGTTCACTTTGCATCAGGACGCATCCAAACCCAGTCCAGAGACATCTATGTATAGGATAAAGGGTTCCCTTGGTGCTATAATGGTCAAGATGGGTGCTGATATCAACTTTGAATTTAAAGTCTGAAAACACTCCTCACACTTATCAGTCCATATAAATTTCTCCCTTTCTTGGTCAACTTGATAAGCGGCATAGCTATCCTGGAGTAGTCCTCTACGAACTGTTCTTATAACCAGCTAATCCCAAGAAACTCCATATCTCTACAACGTTCTTAGGTGCTTCCCACCCTACAGTAGCCTTGATCTTGCTGGGGTCAACTTTTATACCTTCTGATGACACCACATGACCCAAGAATGCTACTTCCTTTAGCCAAAACTTACACTTCTTGAACTTAGCGTGGAGCTTCTCCCTTCTCAGCTGTTGTAAGGCTACTTTAAGATGTGCTGCATGAGTTTTTTTGTTCTTGGAGTAGACCAATATATCGTCTATGAAGACGATGACCGAAGTGTCCAGCATGTCGTGAAACATCCGATTCATAAGCTACATAAATGATGCCGGGCATTGGTCAACCCAAAAGACATAACCAAGAACTCGTAATGTCCATTCCTAGTCCTGAAAGTTATCTTTGGAATATCGCTGTCCTTGATCTTTAGTTGATGGTATCCTGATTGTAAGTCGATCTGGAGAATACCTTGGTACCTTGTAGCTGATCGAACAAGTCATTAATCCGAGGTAATGGGTATCGGTTCTTGATGGTGAGTTTGTTCAATTCTCGGTAGTCAATGCATAGTCGAACACTATCGTCTTTCTTCTTCATGAACAACACTGGTGTTCCCCATGATGAGATGCTTGGCCTTATAAAACCCTTGTCGAATAACTCCTGCAGTTGAGTCTTCAATTCCTTCAATTCTATAGGAGCCATACGATAAGGTGCTTTAGACCGGTGCTGACGTTGGTAGAAGGTCGATCACAAACTCGGTTGCTCGATCAAGTGGCAGCCCAAGTAGGTCTTCTAAAAACACATTTGAAAACTCTTGCACTACTTCTATGTCTTCCATCCGTGATGCCTCTTTGGTAAGATCCACCACGGACAAGAGATAGTCGATCCTTCCCTTCTTGAGACATCTCTTTGCCTTGAGCGCAGAAAGTATGAGCTTTCGTTTCCTAGGCAACTTACTCCCATTAAACCCAAACTCTGTGCCATCCTTGCCTTTCAACGACAACTTCTTCTTGGCACATAATAGCTTCATCGAATGCTGAGCCAACCAATTCATCCCTAAGATGACATCGAAGTTTGCTATCTCGAGTTGAACTAGGTTCGTATCCAAGTTCTATCCATCAATTTGAACCAGGCACAATCCATAACACTCATCTAACACCACCTCTAGTCCTAAAGGAGATCTTACTAACAGTTTTTGGTCTAAAGGTCCGATGGGTACGCCCAACCTCTTCCCAAAAGAGACAGACACAAACAAATGGGTGGCCCCAGAATCGAAGAGGACTCTAGCGGATATACCAGCTATAATTACAGTACCTATAGTTTTTTCTAGGTTTAGTTTATATGCTCACATAAGAGTACTATAAATAAAGGTTGGGTCATACCTGTAACCACATCAGGTGATGTGGCTGCGTCTTCAGATGTCACAACGTACACCTTGCCTTGCTGTAGTTGCTTCTTCAGTTGAGGGCACGTCTTTGCATACTGTCCCATCTAACTACAATTGAAGCACTTTACATTTGCCAGTGAGTTGCCTTTTTGTTGCCCATTATTTGTAGTAGCCTTGGCTGGTCCTGCTATGTTCTGTGGCTTGAATGGACAAAAGGAACTCAAGTTTCCTCCATTCGAGGTGTCATTATTTGCTCTTTTCAGTTAACGATTCTGAACAAGGAAGCTTTCCATCTAGCTGGACTCCAGAACACGGGCGATCTGTACCACATCATTATATATCTTCTTTTTCAAACCCACACATGCTTTCTAACACTGCCCCTAAGCCCCATGGTGAACCATCGGGTCTTAGTATCTTCCTCTTGCATACTAGTAGGAGTGAAAAAGAACAGCTTTTCGTATCTCTGTTGATACGCATCCACCATCATTTGCCCTTGATACAGGCTCAAGAACTCTTTCTCCATATGATCCTTGAAACTTCTAGGAAAGTACATTTCAAAGAAGGCCTCTTTGAATATGGCCCACGTCACCTGTGCTTGCTTGGTCAGTAGGTAGGTATGAGTGGATCTCCACCTCTGGTTTGCACCTTCTCTCAGCATGTAGGTGGTGCACAGCACATTCTCTTCTTCTATTATGCCCATCATTAGGAAGGTCTTCTCCATTTCGTCAATCCACTATGTTGGCCACAGTGGATTTGATACCTTACCGGTGAATGTTTGAGGTTTCATCTTCATGAACTGTTCCACCAGCCTTGTCAGATCACCTTGTCCCGCAGCATATGTGCCATACCCTGGTGGCTGATATTGGTCTCCACCTTGATACATGCCATGGTTTTGTCCTGGAGAGTTAAATCTAGGAGTTTGTCGTTGGTGCTGCTGGGCTGAAGTATAAGCATCCATACCCACTGGTGGTGTATTAGTTTGACCTGGAGGGGTAGTCGTGGTAATTGGCACATTGGTACCTGTAAGCACCCCATTTTTGCCATCCCAGCTAAACAAAGTCCTGCTGGTGTGTGGACAACAAAAGGAAGAAAGGTGATCGAAAGTTTGGATTCTTGACTGTGAACTTGAGGAAGTTTTCAATGGATCTGTGAATTTGAGGAAGTTTTCAATGAGTCCACAGCAAGGTCATGGGTTATAATTTTGCATGGATGCGTAGGTCATAGAATTATCTTCGAAACGAGACGGTAATTGCTCAATTTCGATATCAAATGAGGAAGATATGACCATTTTAGTCAGATGATACATATGAGGGAGGTTTATGAAATTATTATAAATAATCCTAGGGGCCTTCATGCAAATTATCCTAAGTTGGATTGTTTGAATTTCAAATCATCATATCTTGATCATCCGACATCGGATTCAGATGATTCCAAGACCATTATTCTTCATTCATGATGTTCTACAAAGTGGACGTAAAAAATCCCGGGTAGAAGTCACCAGTGGGTCCCATGCAAGCTTGCATGCAAAATTATCGTCGAACTTCAAAGCCGCATATCTTTTCCGTTCTACATCGGATTCGGGTGATTCCAGTTCCTATATTCCTCATTTTTAATGTTCTACAAAATGAAGCGTAAAAAATTTGAAATAGAGGCCATCGAGAAAATTCCATGCGGGATGACAAATGAAATGACCCATGAAATGACAAGGAGAGAAAACCCGGTTAATTCCAATTAATCCGGTCAACTCGGTTCAAGCCGGTTTTGGTCCAACCTAGCTCAACCCATATCGGTTTAACTCGGCCAACCTAAGTCGGTCTCAACCCGTTTCGAACCGGTTCATTCATGTGCATAGATTTATATATATTATATATATTATATAATTAATATTTATATATATATATATATATATATATATATATATATATATATATGTATGTTATTAAATATATGTGTATATATGTATATAATATATATATTATTATATGTAAATGATAATCCAAAAGATTTTGAGAAGAAAAAGGAAAGAGGGGAGAGAGAAACGTGAAAGTGAAGGGGGATTTTGGTTTTGGAGATAATCCAAAAGATTTTTTGAAAAAAATGGAAAGAGGGGAGAAAAAACGTGGAAGAAAAGGGGATTTAGGTTTTTGAGATAATCCAAAAGATTTTGAGAAGAAAAAGGAAAGAGGGGAGAGAGAAAACGTGAAAGAGAAGGGGATTTAGGGTTTTGAGATAATCCAAAAGATTTTTGGGAAAAAAAGGAAAGAGGGGAGAGAAAAAACGTGGAAGAGAATGGGATTTAGGGTTTTGAGATAATCCAAAAAGATTTTGAGAAGAAAAAGGAAAGAGGGGAGAGAAAAAACGTGAAAGAGAAGGGGATTTAGGGTTTTGAGATAATCCAAAAGATCTTGAGAAGAAAAAAGGAAAGAGAGAGGAATAAAAGAAAAAAAAGAAAAGAAAAAAGGGGGAAAAAGATTCCCCTTCACGTTTTCTAGAAAGAAAACGTGAAAGAGAGAGAGGAGAAAGAAAGAAAGAAAAAAAGGAAGGAAAGAAAAAGGAAATTTTTTTTTTTTTAGAAAAAAGGATTTTCTAGAAAATGAGTGAAAAATTATAAATAGGCAAGAGGAGGATCCTTTTTTTCCAAGGCAGAGAGAGGGAAACGTGGGTGAGAGAGAGAAACGTGAGTGAGAGAGAAAACGTGAGAAAGGAAGAAAGAAAGAGAGAGAAAAGAGAAAAGAAAGAAAAGAGAAGAAGAAAAGAGAGAAAGAGAAGAGAGAAAGAAGCGTAAGAGAGGAAAAGGAGGATTCACATTCAAAGGGGATTGATACAACCCCCAATCACCCTTCATCAACGGTTTCGCTCGATTTGAGCCCAAGGTTAGTACTCTAAACAAATTTAGAGGTCGTTATAATGCCCGAATGCCAATTTTGCTTGAAAAAGGCTAATTTTCATGAAATCTCAATCATGAATGCTCTATTACATGCTTGTTAATGTTAGGATGCCTATGTCTAATATTTTTCATGAATGATAATTTGTCTAAGCTATTCAATGATGAATTTTTGATTGATATACAATGATGTTTGATGTTTTTTGTAAATTTCATAAAGTGATTTTCCGATCCGAAAATTCCAGATTTAGGGTTCAAACTTAGGACGTACATCATATGTATTTTTTCTAAGATTTTGAAGCCCAAAATTTTATGGGAGTCTCTCTGATATGATAGAAAACTACCCTAAAAATTTCGTTCCATTTGGAATTGGGGAAATATATCAAAAAATTTGTCTTTGACATTGCTATATTTCTCGGATGTAATGCAATCCTCCATCGGAAAGTCTCTAGACAAAGGCCTTATGGCCATAATCAAAAAATCCACTTAACATGAACTTTTTAGACATGAAAGTCTTCTAAAAAATGGCACTGGTTTCATATTTTTTCCATTTTTCGTTGAATTGATATCAATTTTTAAGTGCATAGTGCTTTGATTTCAGATCTGTCATGATGTGCTGATTTGCATGATTGAAAAGAGTCATTTTTCACAAAGAAAATATACTGTTTTAACTTGTTTTTCTTAATGAAATTTTATATCGACAGTTATCTACATAGATATACGTCTGTATTTAATTTTCATTAAGAATAGAATTTTATTTGGAATTTATGGTGCAACTGGTCAAAAATCTGGAACAGACTTGACCAGTGTATTTGCCTATACTTGGGGAATGTTTTCGACCTACCTATGTTCTCTTTTAGGATTAGCTTCCTTGAGACAAAATGTTGGCCTCTGAGTCTTCTTTCCAGGGATATCTTTTAAGAATTTTTTGAGTAAGTACAGTGCCTTATGTGCCCATTTTGGTCCAGCACGACAAAGCTGTCATCTTGCGGCGTGTTCCATCATGTTTTGATTGATTCTCATATGCTTTGGTTGTTTCTCACATTCCATATTTGATGTTATATTTGTTCACATGCTATGTTCGGATGCTCGTATGCATACACTACTATAATTGGAATGGTCACACTGCCATTATTGGAATAGTCACACTGCCATAATTGAAATAATCACATTGCCATGATTGGAATGCTACACATGCTTATTGCCATATTTGTCTACTACACTTGCTCACATATTACTGCCATGTTTGGATGCACACTTACCATGTTTGTATTGATTCACATGCTCACTTGCCATCTTTGATTGATTTGTTGCTAAATTTGAATATATTTCCAACATGCTATATTTGGATGCTTACACTGCTATATTTAAGCTCACATTGCTATGTTAGATTGTTTACATTGTACAACAACTAGGGCAAGATACACCCTAAAATGGAAATAATTGAACAATTAGGGTAAAAAAACCCTAAAAATGGAAAAATAGCAATTAGGGTAGAAAACCCTAAAAAATGAAAATCATAATAAAATGCTACAAGCATAATTGTAAAGGTGACCTTGTTTTATTTTTTTTTTTTTTAGGATTGTTTTTGGAACCCTAAAAACCTAAAAATGGAAACAATAAAAATAGTAGGAATTTAGGTCTCATCCCTAGATCCTATTCACAAAAATGGAAAGAATTTGGTACACATCTCAAATAAAAATGGTAGGAATTTAGGTCTCATCCCTAGATCCTATTGACAAAATTAGAAATAATTTGGTACACATCCCAAATAAAAATGGTAGGAATTTAGGTCTCATCCCTAGATCCTATTAACAAAAATAGAAAGAATTTGGTACACATCCCAAATAAAAATGGTAGGAATTTAGGTCTCATCCCTAGATCCTATTGACAAAAATTGGAAGGATTTGGTACACATTCCAAATCCGACTCTCACAAAATTTTCGAACTATGTCGTACCTGATTTCGAGGGCAAACCCTAGAATACGTAGGCAATTTGGGAATCCCAAATACGGTACAAAGCCACCCATTAACCATACATCCAGCATAAACTTCAACTTGAACAAAAAATCTAATTGAAGCACATGCATAAATCACTTCCATAATCTTTAATCACACAACCCATTTTCGAACTACGTTTTTGGACTTGATTTCCAGGATTGGAATACGTAGGCAGTTTGAGATGTTTTACACGTCTCAGATTCAGTCCAAGACCGAACCATCTTTGGTTCGATTCACTGTATAATATTGTACATTACATTTGCTTGTTTATTTACTTTAAAACATGATTGGCTGAACCCTAGGTTAGAACAACTTAGCAACTTGGTTTAGGACATCCCCCATTGAACCCTAGTCATCCAGTTGACCAAGCACAGTCAAAATTAGAATTTAAGGAAAGTTTAGGAGGCCGATATTGATCGGGCGGTTTGGGTGCCTAACACCTTCCCATAACCGTACCCTGAATACTTACCCGATCTCTTGCAGACCAAAGAACCGATACATTGGGTCACGAGTCAATAGAAGTCTTACCTTAGGGTGAGGCTACATTTTTAGAGGTCCTAGACCTTAATCTAGGTGGCGACTCCAACAGAATAAATCGATCTTCATCGATACAGGATACACATGTCCGTCCAGAGGAGGATCACGTCGATTTTCCATTGTCCTCACAGTACCCAATGCAGCTCTCAGTTCCATCAACATTTGGTGCTGTTCTTGCATTTGATAGGCTAGATTGTTCACCACTGTAGCCAAATCTATTGGAGGCCCAGGTAAGTTGTTCGGATTGGCTGGTACATTTGTCTTTTAACCTCCCCCTATTTGATTCCCATCATTCAGAGTTTGTCCATCTACATTTTCATTCCCATCCCTTGGCCCAGGTGGTGGTGGTGGGGTAGGGTTACGGCCCATTCGACTGCCTCTACTAGTACGATCGGCCATTTCAGACTAACAGCTGTTGGGTATTTGTGTAGGCAATATAGTATATGGCAATCTACAGGGTTAGTATCGCATGGTGCATGAAAATCTTGACAGAACAGAACAACATAGTATATACAAGATAGGAAATTTGTCCGGTTGACCTTGACCGATCACTAATTAATTGAATTTTCACCTATCGGTCAACCTACCGAACCTATTCGGACAGTTTTATAATTTTGTAAGATTAATTGTCCGATCTGGTCATATGCTCGATAGGTCATCGATCTGGACAATTTTGAGATGGTTCCCAAGAACTTTCGGTCGATTGATTGGCCGGTTGTCCAGTTGACTTTATAAGTTGAATTGTCTGACCGGACACCCAATTTTTGTTTTAAAACCCACGAGTTGGGTCTTTTCTTTTATTTCTTTTCTTGTTTTTTCTCTGAGTGGCGACTCATCTCAGTGCTGGTGAGTAGCTATAGTGCATCTGATCAATTTCAAGGAGATTCCCTCCGGTCCAAAGTGTGCGGCATTACTCCCAAGGTAGGCCCCTTCCCTTTCTACCTTCTCATTTTAAGTTTTTCTAGGTTTTCAAGGGGTTTTTATCATTTTTCTTTGATTAAAACTTTTTCAACCATAAGAATTGTAATTTCTTTGCTTAAAATCGATGTTGGGGTACCAACGGACGAAAGCCCTCAATCGATTTGAGTTTTCGTTGGTTGGTTTGTGAGAAATCACAAAAATTTGAGTTTAAAATTTGAGTTTTTGCCCTTAAAAATTGGGTTTTTTTTTTCAAATCTCAAAATTCTTCAATTTCTTCTAATTATTTATCAATTGATTATTTGTTTGATATGTGTGTTTGTTTTCCAATTGATGTAAGTCCTCCTGTCCATGTAATTGGGCAAAAGTGAGGCTTTTGACCAATTTACGCCATTATGCTACTGAAATTTCCAAAATTTTGACTAATACTCTTTTATTTGCTTTGATCCTTGCAGTTGCATTATGTCTCAACATAGAGCCGCTGCCAAGAATGCAGGTGGTCGTGGTCTACCCCCTCCTCTTAGGCCCTTTGACGCATTTTAGTTCTGTTCTGCCAAGGCGGAAGCTTAGTATCCTCGGTTTGAGGCCAAAAGTGTCGAGGTGGGACGCTTTGTGAATCTGCAGGAGTCAGCCAGGATTAATGTGGAGGCAGCGTTTGACGCTCTGGGTTGGCTGCCAATGACTCAGTTCCAGGGGTCCATACATCCTGACCTGGTGAAGCAGTTCTACTACAACCTTGAGTTGGAGGGAAACCCCAAGGACTTTGATCAAGGCAGGGAGCTCCGTATCACCAGTTGAGTGAAGGGTGTGCCGATTTCCTTCAACACCCATCAATTGGCTGATCTTTTGGGCATTTCAAAAGCCAGTGAGCTAGTTTACTGTGCATCCAAGGAGCACAAGTTCATGACTGAAGACCTGTGCCTCGAGGTGAGACATCAGATCATGTAGCCTGGACTCAAGGATTTGAAGGCGGTCCATTTCCGCTACCTTGCACGAGTTTACTACAGCATTGTCCAGCACCACATCATATCTCAGAGTGGGCATTACAACGAGGTATCCCAACTCACCCAGTACGTCCTTTACTGTATCTGTACTAGGCAAGCAGTATGCTTGACCTACATTCTCATTCGTACCATGCATCGAGGGACGACACCCGGTCTGAAGGGCAACCTGCCTTATGGCCGTATGACTACCACCATCCTCGACTGCCTTGGTATAAACATGGAGGGTGAGAGGATGTATGAGGAAAGGGTCATGGCAGATCTGGACTGGGAAGCCATCACCAAGATGGGCTAACACGAGGTCATCATTAGTGACGAAGAGTTGGAGGCGATTGCCCCGCCACTGCTTGGGGCAGCAGCGGTAGCAGTAGCAGCTGAGGGTGGTGGAGGGGACTACATGTACATGGACGTGGACGACATCCCCCCTCCTACACCTCAGCATCCCTCTGAGGCTTATCCGTCATAGCCCCCTCCTGTAGTTGGACCTTCTCAGTCAATGTCTGGTTAGATCCTATCCCATCTTCTGGCCATTCGGGTGGACCAGCAAACGTTGACAGAGGCACAACGGGCGACGGATTGACGAGTGGTGGATCTTGTAAAGAGCCTTCTTAAGACTCAGGAGTAGGTGGATTGGCTCCGGAGGACATATGAGGAGGATTATGAGAGAGATCGAGAGGCATCACCTCCCCCATCAGCCTAGTGACATGACTTTTCTTTTTCAGTTATTTGATACTGTCTTTTCTTTGGTTTAGGGTAACTGGTAGCGTATTGAATGCACCAATTTAATTAAATATTTCTTTACTGATCTGATTAATAAACTGTAAATATGATAAGCAAAGGTCGATCCCACAGAGAATGAATTGATTAAAATTTATATTCTACTCAAACAAAATATACTAATTAATGCTAATTAAACACAATAACAAAGGGGGGTTTGGTTGTTTGAATCAAATTGAAAGTAAACAGACAGAATTTAAATAGGAAGATAATTAGATGAGAATATTCAGTTGTTGGTTCAATATTCACCTACACATGCAATGAGTAAAATTAATTGCAACGTTAATCTCTTTCTTCCAATTAGAATTAAAGACCTTAGATAACAATAAACTCTGTTACTCGAGTTTTCCCTTAAGTATCTCTACTAAAACAAGCTCTTCAGAGAGATCTAACCATTGAACAACACTGAATAAGCTCTCAATGTTTAATTTAATGGTAGCATTAAGAGGGTGTAAAATAGATCAATCTAAGCAACAATCAAACACAAGCGGGGATTATTTAACTTAGGTTATATTATTCACAATGATGAGACGAAAACTTGGACATAATCATCTACCACTGTTTGCTACTTGTGATTAGAATCAGGACGATTACGTATCACAGATTCTAGATCTAGCAATTAATATTAATCTAACTGATTCAACAGGTCATTACTGAATTATTCAGACAAATATCATAATTAAAGAGAAAAGAATAACATAAGCAATTCCAATAAAAGAGAGAAGAAGAACAACGTTACTGAATAAAGATTACACCATTGACATGAGTTTGGGCTTCAAAATCCCCTTGAACTGAATGAGAAGATTAGCTAGACATTACAATCCTTTCAGAGATAGAAAAATTTCCAGCAAAAGAGAGAGAGAGAGAGAGAGAGAGAGAGAGAGAGAGAGAGAGAGAGAGAGATTGATTATCACGCTAGTGCTCTATATATAAAACATGACAATCCTTTGTAACTTATAACTCCTTCTTTGTGTAGGATTACTTTTTTGTGTAGGATTCCTTCTCTATTTAGAGTTCTGAAATTGTAGAGTCTTTTTTTCTTCTTTGGAGTCTTCTATTGTAGGTTTAGATTTCCTAACTTGATTAGGAGATTCTTTATGTAATTTACATCTACCGTTGAATGCTTTAATCAGATCAGACGGCTACTCCAATTCGGATTCGGTTAGATTTTCGTGTTAGACTTTGAAGCCACGTTTGGAGACTCAAACGAACTCGGATTTTTCTCTATAATACTATTCCGAAAAGGTTGAGATGTCCTCTACAACTTTACTGAAGACAACTTTTCAATTCTGAACCTCTTTTAATGTCAAAAACCTGCATGAAACTCAGAACGTCAATATTAAGGTTGCTGAAAATTTTCTATCTTTTAACAATTAATTCACAATGTCTATAAAATATGTGAAATTAATAAAATTCATCATATTCAGTTCAATAAAGCATAAAACACATTGAAAAGGATTATGCAAGGGGAATAAAAATATGAAAATCACACACTTATCAGTAACTGTCCGGTTTATGGATCGTACCCTACATTTGTTGAACAGCTTATCATTTACCTTGGTTTTTGCAGATAGTTCTTTTATTATGGTGTATTATTGTTTTGTTTACTGTTTTTGTCTCAACCAATATCGTGCTTAGATGCGTTTGTATTATAGCTTTTATGTTTTCCTAACTCAGTTCATGGATATAGGTTGACATACATTAATTTGATTGGTAGAGCCTGAGCGCTCTAATCCAAGTTTTCACTCTCCAATTCTGGTCAAACCAGAAGTGTGAATGAACCGTCAATAAACCACGGTTCAAGTCAGGATCATATAGGACCATATCAACAATCAAACCAATCCATCAACCATAATCAGAGTAAATAAGAAATAGCGGAAATTGATATTAATAATGAACTGAGTGTCTACAGTGATAAAGTATAATTATCCAGTTATCTCAAACCAAAACATAAACTATTAAAATGAGTTTACAAGTCTTATAACTCAAACTTAAACTAAAATGAAATCCTAAGAGTAGACGCAATAGAAGCACTTGCATGACGAGTCATATTCGTTCTCCATAGCTTATGTATCCATAGCAGCCATGTGTCCAAAGCATGGCGCACTAACATAGTCCTCTACCGTCATACCTGCATCATCAACTAAAAAGAAACGAATTCGTTGGATAAGCTCACAACTTAGCTCAGTGAGAAACAAAACTATACAACATACAATACGCAGGATGTGACACTCAATACGTCAGTCTGATTTAAGTTTGCAATGTGCTATGGTAAAGTTAAGCTTCGTATCAGACAACTAATAAGTTAAGCTTCGTATCAGACAACTAATCCTAACTTCCATACAAGAGAGTGTGAGCACACCTAACGGTCAGGCACCCACCAAAACTGCTGTCGCCCCATAACACTCACTACATGATAGGGATAGAGCTAGAGCCTAACGGATCACATACCGCCTGCACTTCCCCTGATACTCTACCCCATAATAGTATGTATGCCTCCACTGGCGAGGGCTTGTAAACTGGGTTCGTAAATAACCAATCCTAGATGTCATAGCAAATGTACTTATGGCCATACCCCAGCATCCTTCAATACGTAATAGAGATAGAGCTAGAGTCCAACGGTATGACTATGGCCAACACCACTAGCACCCCCCTGATACCTCCCTACATACTAAGCACGCTAAGGTAACAACGGTACGATGATGTTAATGTAATGAATGACTTCAGGCTACCACCTCTCCTTACTCACCAAACCAACTCCACACAAACACATACCTATCCTCATCATCATCAGAACTGAAATAATTAAATATGCATAAACAAGATATATAACAAATATTAGATGACATGTGAGATGCACAAACAAGCATACAATAGCATACAATAGACAGGGTAGTTTCTTATTAATCCAATTAAATTTGGGTCTTGTTCCGTACCTGTTGAATGTTATTGAATCTCTTCCAGAACTTGGAAGTAGCTTGAGTTAGATTCAAGCCCTAGAATCAAATAAAATTAAGTTAGGTTATACTAGGTCAGAAAATCTAGAGTTTAGATTGACTGTTCGGTCTGGCATTTTAGCCTTCCGGACATTGTCTTGTTGACTGTCCGGCACTATATAACGTGCGACTGGACAACAGACTGGATAACCCTAAGATGCTTCTCGAGAGCATCCAGTTGTTTGTCCGGTCCCTGTCTGGGTGCTTCTGGACAACATAGACCGGACAACCTAAGGAGCATTCTCCAGGCTGTCTTCCAGTTTGACTTCCTCTTCAGAAAAATTCCTAGACTTCTTTCGGGGTTCCTCTTATACTATTATAAGGTCAAGAATACTTTACCATTAAGGTTTAGGGAACAACTATATATTATAACCCTAAATCTACAACCCTACTGGTAGTAAACCATATTGCTGCCTCCAACGGCTGTGAATCCAACCTCATACACACCCTAACTTATTAACAATATTGAAAGGACTTACCGTTGGCTCCTTGAAGAAAATTGCTGGAAACCGATGGTGAGTTCTTCCTTTCTTCCTTCTCCAAAGCCCTCTTCTTTTCCAAGCCTTCTTCTTAATTTTCTCTCTTAGATCTAGTGTTTGTGAATAAAAGAGTGGGAGAAGGTGGAGGTTCATTTTTTTTTTAGATGGAAATCTTCTAGTACAGTCCTCTCCCAATTAGGAGGGTAAACCCACACCAACTAGGAAACTTTCCTAAGTTCGGACTCTAAACTGGGATTGATCAGTCTGGACAACTTGGGTTGTTCGACCGGATAAGCTTTAAATGGACAGTTTCACATACCTGGCTTTGTGGTCCTTTATCTGGTTGGTTCGTCTGACCCGATTATGATGGGAAGACCTGTTACGACACATTAACCAGGTTAGACTGGGTTAGTGGAGTGTGGGTCTGACATACCATGGAGAAGGTTCATTTTCATCTACACTAAATCGTGATAACATTGTGGAGAGAGATGCATGCAAGGCAACTGATGTTACATGCAGCATGTTGAATGAGATGCTGGAATGTAATGTTAATATCCCAGATTGTCACGCAGAGGGGGTGAGTATGGAGACAGACAAATTTCATAGACTCTTAGAAGACTCAAAGGAGTTGTATTCGGGTTGCATTAATAATGCAAAATTGTCTTTCATTCTTCATCTTTATCATATAAAGTGCCTTGGTAACTGGACCAACAAATCGTTCTCAGTGTTACTAGACTTGTTGCGAGAGTTGCATCCCGTCCCGAATGAAGTACCAAACACTTTATATGAAACAAAAAAAGATAATCAAGGAGTTGGGGCTCAACTACAACAAGATTGATGCCTGCTAAATGATTGTATGTTACATTGGAAGGAACTAGAGAATAAGGATTCTTGTTTAAATTATGGCAAATCTAGATGGAGATCTATAGGCAGGAAAATCCCAACTAAAACATTACGTCATTTTCCATTGATACTGAGGTTGCAAAGGTTATACATGTCGTCTAAATCCTCATTAAGAATGATGTGGCACCACGCGAACCGTACAAAAGACCAAAGGTTACGACACTTAGCTGACAGACAAGCTTGGAAGGAGTTTGATAAGCTTCATCCATCTTTTAGTAATAAGCCTCGTAATATTAGACCGGGTCAGCAACTGACGGATTCAACCCATTCAATTCTAGGAGTAGCACGTATAGCATATGGCCAGTAGTGGTAATTCCTTACAATTTGCCACCATGGATGTACATAAAGCCGGACTACCTCCTTCTTACTTTGCTTATTCTTGGTCCTCGACAACCTAGGAATGATATAGATCATAGTTGTCAAGGCGACAAGGCGATCCAAGGCGTTTGACGCCATCCTGGGCGCCTAGGCGCCTAGGCGCCGCCTAGGCGTCGCCTAGGCGACCAAGGCGTTGCCAGTGTATTTTTTATATTTTTAATATATTAATGCTATATTAATGTTTATATATATATGCAGCATTCTACATAAATAAACATTTAAGACATAGCTTAATTAATATAAGAAAAACAACAAAGAAACAAATAATTGAGTTAAGTAGGCAACACGTATTTATGACTAACATTTACTTATTTTTAACAAATTTTACCGGAGTGTAACTCCTTTAATATATTTCGGATTCAAGCAATCTCAAATTCATTGCAAAGCTAGTATAATCAGCTTTCCAACAAATCCTAGATTGCTTGAATCCGAGTTATAATGAAGGAGTTACACTCCGGTCAAACCTTGTTCAAGTACGCGAACTGTTAAAAGTCGCCCGAATGTAAATTATTTTTGGGCATCAAAACAAGATATTATTTTGGCGCACTCTTGGTTTTTAGTGATACTTTACTATAATAAGATTTATGAAATTTTTATATTTGGAAAAAAGCCTAGCATTTTGAAGTTGAAAATCGCCCCGCACCGAAAAATACGATTTTTGTTCTTGAACCGAAGGGTTGACTTTTATCCTTCGGAATTTGAATTTTAAATATTTTATTGGATTCAAATAGGGGGTATTTGCTTATTTATGAATAATATCTTAAGTAAATGAAATATAAAATTAAAAAAACATTTACTTAAATGATATTAGTCATAAATAAGTACTTGTCTGGTAAATGTTGTTCCTGTCTAGCCTAATAAATCCTGTGAAGCAAATTCAGAGATCAAAAGGAAAAAAAAAACACACATAAGACCCAAGGCGATCGCCCAGGCATTCTGGGCGCCCAAGGCGTCCAAGGCGTCCAAGGCGGCGCCTAGGCGACGCCCAGAGAGCCTGGGCGACCGCCCAGGCAACATTCATAAGGCGCCCAGGCGCCCAGGCCCTGGATTCACGCCTGGACGCCTAGGCGTCGCCTAGGCGCCGCCTAGGCGACGCCTTGACAACTATGATATAGATATATATTTACAACCATTGATAGAAGAGTTGAAGGAATTGTGGAACATAGGCGTTATGACTTATGATGGTCATAAGAAGGCCATGTTTAACCTGAAAGCATCTTTGTTGTGGACTATTAATGATTTCCCGGCATACGCAATCCTTTCGGGGTGGAGTACAAAAGGTGTTTTAGCTTGTCCATGTTGCAACAAGGATATAGATTCTCGCTCGTTGAAATATGGAAGAAAGCATTGTTATTTGGATCATCGTTGATTCCTTCCCATAGATCACAGATAGCGCCAGGATAAAAAGAATTGTGATGGCCATGAGGATCATGGACCGCACCCTAAGCCAATTTTGTGATTTGACATATTGGAATAGTTGCAAGGTGTACAATTTCAAAAATTTGGGAAAGAAAATGATGGAACCATTGGCATGAAAACCAAAAAAAGGAAAAAACATCAAGACAAACCAGGTAACTGGAAGAAGAAAAGTATATTCTTTGAGTTGCCATATTCGAGATTTAATCTACTTCATCACAATTTAGATGTAATGCATATTGAGAAGAATATATGTGGGCATCAAGAGACTGAACCATTTGTATATCCTTCACAAGCAGAGCAAGTGTTTTACATTTAAGATCCCCATAGGCCTAAATGGCAAGTTGCCATAAGGACTAAGATTAGGGATATTTTTGACATGCAAGGGGATGATCAGGGTGATTCAAGTCAGGCATATACCCAGAGTACATTAGAGTTCAGACAAAATTTAGAAAATACCGAGGTTAATACTGAAGCTAATATCAATTGGTTCAGATCTGATGTGGATGGCATTACCATAGACACACCTAATGAGTTGACTAACCAATTGGAAAGTTTAGTTGACAGTTCATCGGATTAATTAATCATTAAAACCAAGTAAGTGACCTATTTTATTAACATTTGCTTGGTAATTTGTACTCACATATATACAATACATTTTTTGTTCAACGTCATTGCTACTTAGCTAATTATGTCAGGGATAAACTAATTTTAATGCACCATTTGATAACAATTTATTTGAAAATAGGTTTGGAATTCAAATTATATCTTTGTTATCAATGAGTTAGGAGGGTGATAGTGCCAGTATTGGCATATCATCAGTAGGAGGTAAGTCAGTTATAATGTTACATTTGAAACGGTGATAATAACTATATTTTTGTCCTTTATCTATGCTTATCTCGTCGTGTAATGTTTCCTTTCTAGATTAACACTATTTTTTTGTATTAAATTGCAGAAAAGGAAGAGAGGCCAAAGGGGAAAAACCTTGGCCCCGTTAACTCTTAAGCGTAAAGAGGCCATCGATGTAAAGGTAAATGCTTACCACCAATCGTGTAGTAGGGAGACATCCAACAAAGTTGCTACGTGGATTGGTTGTGTAGCAAGAGATCTGAAATATTTTCCTTGAGACTACAAAAGTTGTAGGGTTATACCTTCACACCTAAAGGAAGATGCATAGAAAAGAATCAAGGTAACACCTATTTAGTGTATTTCTAATAGGTATACATTTTAGTTATCTTATACATAGTGCACCACCTTGTTTCCTTTTCTTTTATGCTGAGTTCAACTGTAGTCAATTGACATGAATTGTATTTCTTTCTAATTTTAATTTAATGTAAAATTTTACTTTTACAATTATATTTCTTTCTAGTTTGTTATTGTTTGTGCAATATTAACCGAGCAGTATGAACACCACCTTGAAAAAAAAAAAAAACTTACTATTTTTACCGACGGAAACATAATTTTCGTCGATAAATATACACATTTTTACCCACATAAAATTAAATTCCGTTGGTAAAGATACTAAATTTTCTTGATGGAAACTAAATTTCTGTCGAAAAAATATAGTATTTTATGCAACGGAAACTTCTCCGTCGGTTAAGATACACATGTTTACCAACGAAAAATAAAGTTCCGTTGGTAAAAATAGACATTTGTACTGACGGTAAAATATTTTCTGTCGGTATATATACACATTTTCACCAACGGAAAATAATTTTTTGTCAGTCAAAATAGGTATTTATACCCACGGAAGATACACCGACAGACGGGAGCGTATTTTTTGGCGGGAAAAAATTTCCGTCGCCAAAAATGCATATTGTTGTAGTGCAAAGTGTATGTAAGATGTGCTATGGTATGGCCTAGCCACACTTCCCCGAACCTGACTATAGCCTTCTTGTACGGGATTGTTTGGACACTTACCAGCCTACTCCAATAGCATTGGTAAAGCCACACAACATCCCAATCAGAATGGTGATCGGGCAGCAAGTCCGACCAGTGACGCTCCAACGAACACTCTCGACCCTTCCCCTCATCACTCCATCCTACCAGTACCTGATCCCCTACTGGCCAGGGTCACACACATGGGTTCTGTCACTAACCAGTCCTATATGACATCATATGTACTCTCTCAATACCCTATAAGGATTCCCAGACCATTAGTTTTGCCCTCCCAAGATGCTGTCCTCCACTATGATACTTGGCAATACATGGCAATTAATTTGCTTAGCATGTCGGATCCAGCGGTCCCCGACCCTTTCACCACTGCTTACTAAGCATCCACACATAACAACCATAGTCAATCATAGTATTGATGCATTGCATGTAAAAGAAAATTATTGGATGACATGTTATATAAAATATAAGCACAAGTAAGCAGCATTAATCATCAGCATATTTTAAACACACCAAAATTAAGTCAGGGTTCTGTTCCTCACCTGAAATCACATAATTGTGGTTATCCACACTCGAATAATCGATGTTCTTAATGTTCTCTACACCTATATAGAGTGTGGAGTTATTGGTTACATGGTCTATATTATTTATTCTCAATTTATAGCAATTTGGGGTTCGTCGGTCGATGCTTCGGTCGCACCTATCGCCTTCGATGTAACATCTGACAGAGGTCAGAACATTCTGACAATGGTCGGTTGCAGCGTCGATCGATACAGTATCAATGACCCCGTGTAAGCACCCCATTTTTGCCATCCCCAGCATAAGTGAATCCATATGACTAAGTTTCTGGCTTTTAATTCAGGGTTTTGGGATTCTTCAATGGACCCCACAGCAGGGTCATGGGCTACTACCCACTTGGATGTATAGGTCGTGAAATTATCTTCAAAATGAGACCGGAATCACCCAAATTCAGACATCAAATGAGGAATGTATCACAGTTTTAGTCGGTTTAGAAGTGCAAGGGCGTTCATGTAATTATCGCAAGATGCATCCATGGATTATCGTCAAACTTCAAATCATCATATCCTGATCATCCAACGTCCGAATCAGGTGATTCCAGTGCCATTGTGTTTCGTTTTTAATCCTCTTCAAAGTGAACGTGAAGAATCCCACTAGAGATCATCGGTGGGTCCCATGCAAGCTTTCATGCAGAATTATCAATAGAACTTCCATTCTTCATATCTTGGCCGTCCTACGTCTGAATCAGGTGATTCAAGTGCCGCTATTCTCCATTTTCGATACTCTTCAAAGTGGACGCAGAAAATTTTGGACAAAGGCAACCAAAGGGTCCCATGTAGAGTTGCAAGCCGAAATGACTCATGAGATGTCAAATAGAAAGAGAAGAGCTGGTCTCAGCCAAACCCAGTTAACCCAGTCTTGGCACAGCCCAGTTAACCCAAGCTAGTCCAGTCAACCTTGACCAATCTTGCTTGACCCAGCTCGGACCGGTCTGAATCAAGTCACATCGGCCCATGTGCATGTATTTATTTTATATATTAGTTATATATATTTATATAATGTATAATATATATATAAATAGCAAGTAAAATCCGAATGGGAGAGAGAGCCGTGGATCCCATTGGAAAGAAAAAAAAAGGGAAAGAAACTGAAATTGAGAGCAAGATCGAGAGATTTAGGAAAACCTAAATCTAGGAAATAAGATCTCTAAGATCGTGAAAGGGGAGAGAGAGAGCCGTGGATCCCATTGGCAAGAAAAAAAAAAGAAAAAAAAAGGGGAAAGAAACCGAAATTGAGAGAGAGACCAAGAAATTTAGGAAACCTAAATCTAGGAAAGAGGATCTCTAAGATCGTGAGAGGGGAGAGAGAGAGAGAGCCGAGGATCCCATTGGCAAGAAAAAAAAAAAGAAGGGAAAGAAACCAAAATTGAGAGGGAGACCAAGAAATTTAGGAAACCTAAATCTAGGAAATGAAATCTCTAAGGAGAGAAAGAGATTGTGAGAAGAGAGAGAGAGAATTGGACAAGAGATTACAGAATCATAGATGGAAAAAAGGAGAAATCTGAAAGAAAAAGAGAGGAATCAAAGGAAGAGAGGTTGGTGAGAGGTGACTCTAAGAAAGAAAAAAAAAAGAAAAAAAGGAGGAAAAGAGGAGATTGAGATGGGGAGGACTGAATCAAGGAAAGAGATTGGGATCAAGAGGGCAATGAAAGGAGGAGGAGAGGACGAATGGGAGAAGGCACTCCAAATTCGTGAAGAGGAGGATAAGAGAGAGAGAGGGAGAAAGGAGAAGAAAAAAAGAAAAGAAAGGAGGAAGACTCACCTTCAGCAACTTTGACACCATCTCCAGCAAATTCAACATCAAAGGTTTCACTCCATTGGAAGCACAAGATTGGTACCCTAAAACAGATTTAAAGGTCTTTCGTGAGATTTTGCTTGAATATGCTTATTTTCATCAAATCTCGATCTAGAATGCCCTATTGCATGCATGTTGATGTTAGTGTGCTCATGTCTAATATTTTTGATGTATGATAATTTGCTTAAATTGCTCAATGATGAAGGTTTGAGTGCCATGTGATGATTTTGATGTTTTTGATAATTTCTATGAGGTGGATTTCTGATCTGGAAATTCCAGATTCAGAATTCGAATTTGGGACATGCATCTCATGTGGTTTTTTGTAAAGTTTGAAGCCCAAATTTTTATGAGATTCTCTCTGATATGTCAGAAGACTCTCCTAGAAATTTCGCCTCATTTGGAATTGGGAAAGTTAATAAAAAAAAATCTCTATTGGTGCTGATGCCCTACTCGGGAACAGTGCAAACCCCTATCAGAAAGTTTTAAAAAGGGGTCTTATGGCCAGAATTAGAAAATACTTTCCTCACAAAATTTTTAGATATGGAAGTCTTCTAAAATGTAGCACTGGTTTCGGATTTTTTCAATTTTTCATTGAATTGATATGATTTTTGAAGTGCATAGTGGTCTGTTTTTTTAATCAATTAGGGTATACCGATTGGCATGACTGAGAAGTGCTATTTACACGTTTCCATTTGTGTTTTTGTTGAAATTTTAGATCTGTCAATTATCTACATGGGTATATATTTTGATTTAATTTTCATTAAGTGATTGATTTTATACGGAATTTATGGTGCAACTGGTCAAAATCTGGAATAGACTTGACTAGTGCACATCTGGAATATACTTGACGTCAACATTTTTGGCAAATTTTTGGCCACAAAAATTGGCGATGGAAACCAAATTCCGTGGCCAAAAACCATTTTAGCCTACGGGACTCAGATTCTCATGGCTAAAAATAAGGAGTTCAGAGACCCTAAATTCCCGTGGCCAAAATTATTTTTGGCATTAGAAACCAAATTCCCGTGGGCAAAAACAATTTTAGCCACGGGAATTTAGATTTCCATGGTTAAAAATCAAAGATTTTGAAGATGGGACTTAAATTTCTGTGGGAAAAAATAATTTTTGGCAACGGGAACCAAATTTCTGTGGCTAAAAATAATTTTAGCCACGAAAATTTAGTTTCCCGTGGCTAAAAATCAAAGAGTTTAGGAAGGAGATTTTTTTTTTGGCAACGGGAACCTTAAATCCCGTGGCCGAAATAGATTTTTGCCAACGAGATTTGGTTCCCGTAGCCGAAATTAACAGAGTTCCCTGCCCTCCCATTCCCATCCCGTCTCACCAACCCACATCCCTTCGACAACCTTCGCACAAGTTTTTTCCTCTCCCAGCTTGGCTTCTCCTCAAAGCTTTTCTTCTCTCTCTAAACTTTTCCTCTCCCAGCTCTCTCAACTTCTGGCATTTCGTCTCCCAGGTGTATTTCGTTTTTGCTCTCCTAGTTCTCTCCTCTCAGCTCTCACCGAACGGTGCTTTTGCGCTTTTGCATCTATGTTTCTGCTTTTCCTCTCACTGTATTGTTGCATATCACTGATAGAGGCTGCAGCGTGGGTTTCGGTTTCGGTGCAGAGTCTGGATCAAGAAGCTTTGAGAAGAAGCCAAGCAGAAGTCTCGATCGAATCCCTTCGAATCGTCTCGGTGTAGAGTCTTGATCGTTTTCACCTGCAGGTTCGTTCCCCTCTCTCATCGTCTTCACCAGGTTCATTCCTCTCAGAACCCCTTTATTGAAAACCTAACTGAGATGTAAATGGTTGGTTCATGTCCTTTAATGATCTTTTTTATGGTTATGCCGGCGATGATAGGTGGATCTGGTTATTGGTTTGTTCTCAATTTTTAAATTACTAGAACAAGCAAATAATTTGTCGAGAAGGTTCGGTTCTACATTTAAAAAAGATACGTTGCACTCAGGATGGTATACGTTGTTAACCTTGCTGAGTTTTCAATCTGCACCAAATAGTTATCCAAGTTATGAAGCAGTGGTGGAAATTCCTGGTAAAGTACATTACAGTGATCAAGTGGTTTTTGTAAATTACAGTGATCAATTCATTATAGATGGAAGTGTAACTCTAACGAAGGAAGAAGGATTAGATCATGTGCCATAGATTAATGGTGGAAGAAAGAGGAAGGAGGCTTTGCCACAAGGAGAAAAGAGGATGGAAAGAAAACTGAGAGTGGGGAGAGAGATGAATAATGATTCTCCTTCTCTATATCATTATTTAATAAGACAAATAAAGGACCACTCTCAGCTAGACTCTAGCCGAGAGTTACTATTGGATAAGAAGTAAACTACAGCTGTAAACTACGCTTCACTAGTCTAAGTGACACATAGACAGCATAACTAAAACCGTAAACTTAACAATAGGAAAGCCCAGTCAACCCTTTTCTGTTGTTGCAGGAGCCTCTGGAGGAAGAGGCCCACAGGCCATTCTATTGTTGGATCTTTAAGAAAGCAGCTAAGGTTTGACAATTTTAGGTTTTAAATTATGATGCCAGCAGAGACACCAAATCTGATCAATTGGGCGTAATTAGATTCAACTTGTAAGTGATCTATGGATTATATGGGTCATGCCTCATGGGCTAAGTATCCTTGGGTTTTCTATTGTAATGAGTCAATTCTACAATCCCAAGTATGAGGAGTTTTGAGTCCTATATGGGATTAGGTATAGTTATCTTTTTTATGGGTTTCTAGAAGATTTAGGCATGATTTGGGGTCAATATTCAGTTTCTATTTTTCAGTCCCAAGTAGTTTCTATGAGCTTATCAATTAGGTTATGCATTTAGTTTTTATTTTTTGTTATTTTTTCTAGTAACTTTTTTCACAAGTCAGATTAGTTTCTATTCACTCCATTGCTGTGTTTTAGGAAAGGTTTGTACTTGGAGTCCAGGTAAACAGGCTGAACCCTTCCCTTTGAATAGAGGCCGGCTCTTCATTGTAAAGCATTGTATTTGATTAATGAAGTTGTTTTCTTATTTTCAATGTGGATTTAGGGCCAGTTTGGTAACGTTTCTGTTTCGGAAACATGTTTTTTTAGTAAATTTTGCTTTTTTTGTTTCCATTCCTGAATTGGTCATGATAGATGTTTGGTAAACCTGTTCTGGAAGTAGTTCCAGAAGTGAAAAAGAACAGGTATAGTGTTTAGTAAAATCTGTCCCGGAACAACTTTTTTGGCATAAACAGATAATTACGATGGGGCCATTAACCCACACTTAAACTCATATAATTACTTGAATGCCCAACAGTGAAGGGTATTTTTTAAATAGTTCACATGAGGGCTCGTGGTTATTAATGTTTGATATTCTCACACTTAGTTTTTTCAGTCGGCATATTTCTTGTTGATTGTTGATTAAATATGCTATATGATATTGCAGGGCAGCACAATCCTAGAGTCCATCCAAATCATTAAGAAGCTAGGAGGATCCTTGAGGGATTCATTTCTAGATGAAGGGTAGGTTATCAACTTGAAACTTTTCAAAGATGTGTAGGGGATGCACTGCACATGAAATTTCTTGATACACTAACAAAACTTCTATTCCTGGTTATTTGCAGAGATAATTTGGAGGTCAACCATATTCCCCCATGAACTACTATGTATGCAATGCCTTTATAATTTATTAATTTAAAAAAAAAAATTGTGGGTGTATTTTAATCGTGCATGCATTCCATTCATCAACTTGGTTCTTGGTAATATATGTTTTTATTGCAGATATATTCTCTCATGCATTGCTTTCTTTCAACGTAAAATATTATATCTGCGTTTTTTTTTAATATTATTTTTTATATCTTTTTCTAGTGGGTTGTGAATGAGATATCTGGTGATTGGGCTTTTGGGAAGGAAAAAGAGAGAGAGAGGTAGAGGTAGAGGTAGAGGTAGAGGTAGAGGTAGAGGTAGAGGTCATATGACCTCATTAGTTGGCCCCACTAGTTTACCTCCTAACACAGCAGGTACAGAAGGGCTACACCCAAGACTCATGAGTGCCCATTCCATCTCTCTCCCCTTGGAGTCCTCATCAAGTTCATGAATTGCTGGGCTCACTCCAAGTTCATAAAATAATCTCTTGATGGCATGAGACATGCAGTAGGAGCTCTTGCTGAAGATCACCACAGCCTTCTGTGATGCTAGTTTGGCCACCCTGTCCATCTTTTTTCAAGAGAAAGGAAAAAAGAAAACACTGAAAATGCAGTTGCAGAGGTTAATGGAAGTGAAGAAGAAAATACTGAGATCAAAATGAGTGATAAGGGTTTTGTTGTGAAGAAGAAGCTGAATACAGATGGGTACTAAAGAAAAACCAATATGAGTGAGTGATCAAGGGTTTTGTAGTGAAGAAGACAGGCTTTGAGTGTTGGCTTGGTAGTGAAGAGATGTCAAGAGGCCTTATTTATACAAACTGGTGAAGGGTAGTGGATTGGATTATTTATTCATAAATTATAAAAAGATAAAATCTTTAAAGATACGAGGTTGGGTGGGCCATAGGTGGATGCCCTCTCATGGCACTCCTTATGATTTGGTGGCCCTCTTTCTTGGGTCCTTGCTCTTTACTACAAATGGATTGGCAAGTTGATTGCAACAACCATATCCATAACAGAAACTAGGAGAGTTGAGTTTTTGTGCACGGCCATATACGTACATCATCTGTGCTTAAGTGAATGAATGGAAGAGTGGAAAGGATGTGCAATACCATTTCTGTGCCTCCCTATTAGACCACAAGGTCGAGCACGAAAACCGGGTCCGGTTAAGAGAAACAGGAACTCTTAAAGGGTGCCATACACTTGCATGTGATTGCAGATCAGGCAGCATCTACTGAGGTGGAAAAAGTGGATTGGACTTATCCAGTTAGGTGCTAGGGATCAAATTTTTCTGTTCCATATATCTAAATATTCCCAAGTGAAATCAAAAGCCAAAAAGAGAGGGAATAATAGTGATAAAACAGAAGTCAAAAACCAAGAACATACAAGGTCAACAAGTGAACCGGATGGTTTATTTTTGGGTTCAAAATTATGAAGCCCTGATGGATTAGGTTGGATCATACTATTCTGATTAGAAATATTAGATCAAGGTCCTTAAAAACCAGAGATCCTAGTTAAGGTTGGTGGTTTAATTTGGATTAATCTTGGGTTGACTATTTTCCCGAACCAGCACATAAATACCCAAGTTAGCTCAACTTTTCTTCTTGGCCGGGTTTTCTAATCATGATTGTTACCTGCTTTTTAGTATTAAATCGAGAAAGGTGTTAAAAATTTTGAAATCCTCATTCTGTTATTTTGAAATGGAGAAAGGCATCAGTTTAGAGAAGAAAGCTTCTGATCTAAATGTCATGGCATGCTTAGAGGACTGTCTAGAACTCTATTCTGATGCAGTCCCTATGCTTGAACATTCTATCATGGCCTTCAAGAATGAGGAATACAGGTCAGCTACCGTATGGATTACGACAGCCATGGAAGTAGCAACAAAAAAAAAAGAAATGGAAGCACTGTAACGTCATTCATCATTTCAAAACAAAGTTCTAGTGAATAAGGAGCAGTTCCTTTTGTTTTGGAGACAAACCCACCTTGTCATTTCTTTAATCTTAATCTACCAATTCTCCATACATTAAGATTGGTGCTTAAAAAATTATGTTTACCAGGTTTCCTTTCTCATTGCTTTACCTTTTTTTCCCTCTTAATTAAGAAGGAATGACATCATCTTCATTCCCCATCTCCACCACCACTCTACAGTCCACCTACTACCTAAGGTTTTCCTCACACCAAAAGCAGTTCCAACATAATCACAAGACAAGCAACATGGTTTTCACCTTTTTGTTTAATTTCAGACCTCCATCTGTTAACATATATTATCATAAATCTTCTCGTGGACATGACATGAGGTAACAAATAAGGGAAATCAAGTATTGGAGGTGGGGAACCCTTGTTGGTAGACAATTTTATTGTTTCATTAATTTAAGTACATATAACTTCACTTATTATTTTTCTTATTGAATCCCCAAGAAAGGGTGGGAGAATCGAGCAGTACCTGGTGGACCGATTCTTTTAATAGGGTTGAAGCCATGGTCCAAAATAGTTCCCTGTAAATATGATTTGATTGCCATCCATGTGTCATATCATTGAAAAAATCTTTCTTCTCATTAATAATTTGTGCCTTTACATTCCAAAGAATATATATAGAATATATCATTCATCATCAAACAATCCTTCCCCCTTATCAACCCCCAACCCAAAAAATAAAATAAAATTAACATAGTGATCCATGAATTATTAAACCTAAGATCAGATCTTAGGTTTTGAGCCCTTTAGCTAGGGGCTTATCTGATAGCATTATCTTTCACACTTTTGTCTTTAGGAAGGCTAATGGTTTATCTTTATCATATCAATCTTGATAGCTTAGTTTTTCATTTCTTCTAATCTAGATATGTAATAAAAGTTGGTGATCCAAAACTGTATAAATTTGAAAATTTACAGATATATGTGAAATTATGGAGCATGGTGGTGGACTGGAGTTGCAGGATTTTGGAATGTTATAAGTTATACAATACATTTTTTTTTTTAACTTAGCTCATTTCCCTGTAAAGGTTGGAATATCAGTTATAAATTTCAATTCACTTGGAGTCTGTTTTCTTCTAGATTTCAGTTGCTAGTTTTCTTCCAGTCTTTTGTGTTTTGCTTTTGTTTTTATGACAGGATATATAGTTTTCAATGTTTATAACAGGAATATCTCAGTATGGGTGCCATTGGGGAAAATTTAAAAAAAAAAAAATTATTTTTACTGACGGTAAAATATTTTCCGTTGGTAGATATTATTTTTACACACGGAAATTTAGTTTCCGTTGGTAAATATGAAAATTTATGCCCACAGAAAATAAATTTCCGTGGGAAAAAAAATGTAGTATTATACTCCACGGTAATGTAATTATAGAGATTTTTACGAACGGGAAATTTGTTACCGTCGGTAAATATCAACAACTTCAACCACGAGAACTTAGTTTTCGTGGCTAAAAATATAATATTTTAGCCACGGGAATTTATTTTATGTTGGGAAAAATGTGAATTTATACCTACGACGATAGAATATACGATGGAAATCAGTCCATTGGTAAATATAAACGACGACGAAAACCTCTTTTTGGCGACGGAAAAGTTCCGTTGCCAAAAATGAACATTGTTGTAGTTACATATCCGTACTTGTGGCATTCATTTGACCGAGTTTCGTCCCCTGTTGGATCAGTTGCCTTGAGACAAAAGTTAGGTCTCTAAGTCCTCTTTCTGTGGGTATGTTTTGAGCTTAATTCTGATATATGTAAGTCTCCATATGCCCATTGTAGCACAGGGTGACAAAATCTGTCACCATGCATGTGCACTGAATTGTGCAGCATATTTGACCAATATGTGCTCTCTGTTGGGACTCGACCCTTCAGTTGAAATGTAGTGTGTCAAGCCAACTTTCTGTGAAAAAAAACAGGGCTTAATTTGAGTTACATAAGACCCACTTATGGCCATTTTGGTATAATATGGTAAAATTTGAAATTAGTTTCTAGTTTGTGCAATACTTGACACTTTGTGTGGTAATTTTGACCATTCTTGAGTCATTGTTTATTTCGAATGTCTTCATAAAAGTTGTAGCATTTTCAAAGAACTTTTTGAGCATATGTTTTGATACTTTTGGATTTTCAGAAAGGTTTTATCGATGTCTCATTCACTGTACGTAATATGCAATTTGTTGCTTTAGTGATTGGTAAATTCTGTCATGTTTGAGTGCACACTTGCTATATTCAAAGTACTCACTTGCCACATTTGGATAAATTGTCACATTTAAAGTGCTCACATGCTTTGTTTGGATTGCTCACATACCATGTTTGCCATATCCACGTGTTGCTGTATTTGGTAGAATAAATAGATTTTTTTTGCCATATTTAGCAATATCTTGATAATTATCATATTTAGACATGCCATGTTTAGACTTGCCATGCTTAGAATATAGCATAGTAAGTTTTACCACGTTTAAATAAATTTTTATGATATCATATGCCATATTAGGGAGATTTTCACAATCTTGCTATATAATGTGTTAGTTACCATAAACATCATACATGCCATGTTTAAATAGAATATTCTATTTCTGACAATAATTATATTTTTTGCAACATCTTAGTTGAACTGCCATGCATGTACACTTCTAGAAGACAATCTAGGCGTGGTGACGTATATTTAGGCACCCACATTCTTGGGAAGAGTATAATGGAAAATAATAAAAGTTTTAACAAAGAAAGAAAATGCGTTGCCAAACCTTCCAAAATTAGAGCTTAGGATGAAAGAATAGTTTAGGACGATTATTGCCCCTCAGCATACTTCAACTTGGAACAGGTTTCTCCTTAGACCTAAAACAGGTTTTAAATTCTCAACCTAGAATAGGTTTCCAATCCTGAACCTAAAACAGGTTCTCAATCCTTAACCTAGAATAGGTTATCCCTCCATTCCAAACTACGCGGATTCTGATTCCTGAAGCGAATCCTGGGATACGTAGGCAATTTGGGAGAATCTCAAATTCGGATCCACTCTTTAGTCTATACGGACTATCCATAGATCCACTAGGATATCCATCCACATTTCAACCCAGAAAGGGTTATCCACATTCCAACCCTGAACAGGTTATCCACATTTCAACCCAGAAAGGGTTATCCACATTCCAACCCAGAAAGGGTTATCTAAATTTCAACCAATCCTAATTTGGATCCATAGTCCACTTGGACTATCCACCTACTAGGGATACCTAGTTCAACCCGCATGGGTTATCCACTCTTAGATCCATTAGGACCATCTATCGTTCCTCATGGACTATCCAAAGCTTGACCCATAGGGTTTTTCATCTTTTCAAGCATAAACTTCAACTTCAACAATGAATCTAATAATGCATAAGCATAAATCACAGCCATAAACTTTAATCACATCTAAACTGCGATGGTGAACCTGATTTTGAAAGAAGTCCGAGATACGTAGGTAATCTAAAAGGATCCAGATTCGGTTCAAGGATATCAAACCACTTGGTTTGGTTCGGTTCAATAGATAGAGTCTAGCACAAGAAATGTATAGGAGACCGATCTTGATCGGGCGGTTTGGGTGCCTAACCCCTTCCCATAACGGTAACCTGATGCTTACCCAACCTTTGATGGACCAAAAAATCGATCTAAGGGTCATGAGTCAATTGAAGTCTTACCTTGGGGTGAGACTACATTGTTTTTGAGGTCCTAGACCTTAATCTAGGTGGTGACTTCCCAAATCCATCCATCTTTGTCTTCACACCCCCGCTTCGTTTGACCACATCCGTTGGCCTTCTAGAACAGTTCAGTCGTTAGTCCAGATCTTAGGATCCATCGTCTGTGGTAACATCCAGCCTTTGGCAGAAAGGTTGGCCTGAGTAGCTTGACCTGGTCGGACGCTTGGATTTCGCATCTGGTGCACCATCCACCTTGCTTTCAGGCTTCTCTTTCTGAGATTCCTGACATTACCTGGGACGGGGATTTCAGTATTAGCCTCACATCCTTGTGCTACCTGATTTCCTTAACAAAAGGTTTCCCTCTCTTTTTATTAGGTCTATTTATTTTGATAATAACACTAAACATCGATAATACTTACGTTACATGAATCCATTCTTACTTCCATTATTCGTTCATGATTATCATTGATGGATTTCCATGTTCATCCACCATTATACTATTTGGTTACATGGATTCTATTTTAATGTAGTTCTACAGCGTTAGGTACAAGATATTACCTGTAATGAAGGTCGAACAATGAAAATGAGAGCGCAACCACTCATACAACACTTGTAGGCTTTCTCCCTTCTTTTCTTCCTTCTTTCTTCTCACTTTCTTTTCCTCCAATAGCACTCCTTCTCTGAAAACGTGTCAGAGGTTTTATAGTGGATATCACCTCCTCAAGAGGAAGAGATCTAGCAGGGTTAAACTTCCAGGTCTCCTTCTTGAAGTCTAATCCTTTTAGAATTGGGAGATGATAGGAAGAGGCCATGTAGCAAGGGAAGTTAGAGAAATCGGGAGTTTCTTCTTCCTAGAGGACTCTAAGGCTGTTTTACTGAAGATGGGACTCTAATAATATGTCCAAGGCTGAAGGAATATTCTTAACTGCCTTCTGGAATCAATTTAACTTGGTCCATTCCTACGGATAGGTTATATACCTAGTCTAGTTGGAACTGGATCTTACTGGCTCGGGTTTCCCGACCAGCCATAAGGTCCGATGCTAGTATTAATGACTTAATTTGTAACCTTTTTTTTTTTTATAATTTTTGGTTCAGTCCACCATTGGTGCAACCTCCCCCTAACGGTAATGTCCACTTAGGGTTTCCTACTCGTTACTACTCCTCAGTTATTTGGTATGGGTCTTGCAATCTCCATTCTTAACTAGTACCAGTCCATCTCTCCAAGCCGAACCCTCCTCTTCTTATTAGTTTAGGCTAAAAGGGTTGAGATCTTAAACTTGTACTCCTACTCACTTTTGTTATTGTAATATTCTTATTTTGGTAGTTTTAGGTTTATTGGAACCTCCA
Source organism: Protea cynaroides (assembly GCA_028583415.1). Taxonomy (NCBI): domain Eukaryota; kingdom Viridiplantae; phylum Streptophyta; class Magnoliopsida; order Proteales; family Proteaceae; genus Protea; species Protea cynaroides. The sequence goes on from CM053276.1 coordinate 48,867,805, forward strand.
ATGACTATTCGGCAAATAAAGTTTTAGGTTTTATTAAACTTATTCTAGGGGTGACTTATGTGGGGTTAACATTAATCGTCTCACCATTTTGTGATTTTCCCTACCTGGGTACTATTCAACCTGATAGTTTTACTAAATTTTCCAGGCCAAACACTATTTGACTAAAAATTTTACCATCTTACAATGGAGTCCCATTATCCTACAATAATTCACGATTTAATAATTAACAATATAATGTTTACCATATACTAACAGTATGTCATTATGACCTAAACCGTTCCTTTAGTATGCGAATATGATACTATTATAAACAGGCTTCAAAAGTCTAGTAATTACCTGTTGGAGTTTCGCTCATGTTGTTCATGTCCTCGTCTCTTGCGTCATCCTCACTCTGTGGTTGAGGTTGAACGATCATTTGACGACATTTTACTCTAGCTAGGGAAGCTCTTGCTTTGAGCTTTTGACGAGATTTCTTCAAAATCTTCCTAGCTAAGATTTATGAGAGTTTGTTCTTAGGTACGTAGTCTTGAGACTACAAGGTGAGCTAAAATTTGGAAAATGCTCCTCTATGGGTTCTTCTTGAACTTCCAACAATGGTGCTTTCGCTTCTTGGTTTCCTTCTGGTAAGATCTCCGAAAACAGTACTTCCGGTGCTGCTGGCATTTGTGGACATTCAATCACGTTGTGCCCGATACGATGATAGTTAGAACATTTTGGCATAACCCTGGGAAGGGATCTGATCACTTCCATTGAGGTTTTGGGTTTAACTTCCTCCATTGGAAGGTGAGTCCGATAAGGTTTTTGGGCATCTCCTGTACAAGGGTTACGCTTGTCTTTAATCTCCATATTATATCTATCCCACACTCTATCTGAAGAATATAGCTGCATGGTCAAACCTCCAAACATTTCTCAAAGATTTGCTTCCGTGGTTGATAGCGGTTTCAGGTTATTTAGTCCCTTCCGAGTACGACGGTTTCCTTGGACTCCAAAACCGTCATAATGATTGTTGAATTCTTCTGGTCGGACTTCTTGTTTAGGGTGTGGTCCAAGTGTTGGATACGCATTCCAAAATTCTTTTAGAATTGATTCTCTTAGGGTGGAGAAAAATTCTCCCTTCAGGGTATTTTCTTGAGGTGCGAAGTAAGCTAGGAAAACTCTTTGAAACATATCCCATGTAATAGTCCTATGTTGCTGAAATAACCTGGGTTCTGTATCCTACCACCAACAATATGGTGATCCTTCTAGTTGGTAAGTGGCACACAAAACTTTTTGGGCATTTGTGTAACCCAAGCTTTCAAACATCTTATCCATACGCCATAGCCACTCTTGAGACTGAGCTATATCCTCGAACATTCCAGAGAAATTTGGGTGTCTAAGTTTCAAGAATCCTTCTATTGGCCTATCTCGTTCTGTCCTGGCAGTGCCATCCTTAAAGAAGGAACATCGGTATTTTGGTTACTAGTGTTATGGGGTGTTGGCCATGCATACTGGGCCTGAAATGCTTCCCGAAACGTTTTCTAAGAGACTTCTTCGTGGTTCATCATCAATTCAGGCTCGGCAGCTAACCACCACTGGTAAGGTGCACCCTTTAACTGATAAGCTGCACATTGAATCTTTTGGGCGTCTGAACAGTCTAGTAGCCCTAGAGTTTTCACCATGCTCTAGGTTTTAGTATATCGGTCGATTCGGATCCTCAGACAATCCAGTAAATTTAGCTGGTCTTAACTTCAAAAATCGTTGCCAAGTTCGTTGCACAAGCACTTCTCCTTGGCAGTTATCCTCTAACGGAGTGGTAGGTGGTTGATTACCGTTGGGACTCGACCCGTCACTTGCTCCGCTTTTGTTTGGGACATTTCAGTTCGTTATACGTCGTGAATTAGAATGACCATGCGATGCCATTGGAGAATAGTTAGCGGTTCCTGAAACGGTATGTTGACACGACTAGTGATGCGTTTCAGATTAATTGGTACGATTCTATAACGGACAAATATTCTTCATGAACCGATGCTATGCTACGCCGCAACAATCCTATGATTCCACCGTTCCTTATACTCTGGTTGCAACGTTTGATTTAATTATTCGTGACCAACCATCATGACTGAGTACCAAAATACAGTGTTCTGTGATTGTCCGGTCGTTACGTTAGACGTTACTTCCGCAACCGATGGTCCGTCCGAATACTTCCAGAAAGGTGCCTGTTGGCCTGATGGAGGGCGGATGATGCTCCCGGACGATGATTTATCAGATTTCACGACTGACGGAGGCAAAATCTGACTTTATAAATTGGAAAATGTGGGTAATTTCTCCCACTCATTTTGTAATTTACCTGGAGGCTTAGAATCGCCTCCAGGAAAGTTCCTCTTCGCCTCCGGTGCTCTTCCAAGTCTCCAAGCCTTCTTCAAACATCGATCGTTCTTTGATTACTCAACTAAAAGGTACGATTCTTACTTCCTCTATCTAGAATCATGTTCCTAGGGTTTGGGAGAATGCTCTCACAACCCTAGTTTTTCTTTTTCTTTAGTTTTCTTCTTGTTTATGCTGCTTATTATTTTTTTATTGTTCCAAGTGGATGTTAAAATGATTGGTATGTTATTCATATTGCATTATTATTGTTCTTTGTCCATTTCTTCATGTTTACCATTATTTACACACCTTATTTCCAAGATTTTTCTTTTCAAAGTTAATATTCACATTTTTGTAAGATTTTTCTCCATAGTTGGACTATACCTAACTTTTGTAGTTGCTTCGATGTTTCCTTACTCTTTGTTGACAATGTATATGTCTTAACATGCTCCTAATGCATTGTTTGCTATAGTACCATGTTGTTTGTGTTTGTTGCTTCGTTGTTTTATTGTATTATTAATAGTGTCTCTCAAGGGTTTTAATAATGGATTAAGCTAACTAATTACTGACTATGGACGAAATTGATTATCTCTTTGGGTTTGATCATACTACAACTAGGCCCTATTTTACTTGAATATTGAAATTCATCCTTTTGATTTCCACTTTGTTTTCATGTACTAAATACATGACTAGTTCTAACTATTAGTTTGGCTTACCCTCTTGATGGTTAAACATCTATGTTCTCCCAAAAATTCTAAATTTCCTGTTTATTGGTAATTTTATTCAAATCACTATGAATTCTTTCCTACTTTTTATGATTCAGTCGTTATGCCCCCAATTTATTCTGGTTTTGTTAGCAATCTCTCTCTTTCCCATTTACTCATGGTTACTTTGTATGTTTTAAATTTCATTCTTTCTTGCTATGTTTTCTAACTTGATTTCCTTGATCACTCTTTTTTTTTGTTACAGACTAAATGGCTCCCCGAAAAACTACTGTCAAGCGACCAAGAAACAACCCTCCTCTACTTCTTGACTCAGTCCGATTATGTTCCCTTGCTGCAGAGGAATCATATCCAAAATTTGAATGCAAGTCCGTCATTTTGGGATGGCAAGTGAACTTTGCTGAACTGAAGAGGTTTAACGTCCAGGTGACGTTTGATGCTTTGGGATGCTCTCCAATGCTTGAGATCGGGGTTGGCACCAGACCGAACTTGGTAAAACACTTTTACTGTAACTTGGAGGTTGAAGGTGGCATGCGGGACATAGAACATGCCCGAAACCTCCGCATTTCCAGCACAGTTAATGGTGTGGACATCAATCTAAATACAGAGCAGTTGACTGGTATCTTAGGCATTTCCATGGTTAGGGATAAAGAGTTCAGCAGAGATAAAGAGTTCTTGACTAAGGCATAGAGGCTAGAGATCCGGAACAGACTTCTAATACCTGGAGAACCATTCCAAGTGGTAACTTTCACCTCCTTCCTCGAGTTTACTGTAGGATTCTCTAGTACAACATCGTGCCTCAGAGTGGTCACTTCGATAAACTCTCTACCTTCGAACAATTCCTGACCCATCGAATAGTGGAGCGTCGACCAGTTTACCTACCATATATTCTTATGTGGACTATGATAGCGGCAACAGAGGACACCCGGCTTCACGAAAGGGACATTTGCCTTATGGTAACTTGCTGACCACACTATTCATGTGTCTTGGCATCGAGGTGCATGAGGAGGAGGCCTTCGAGGCTATAGTCTCTGCACCCTTTTCAACTGGTGTGCCATCATCAAAATGAAGCTCAACAATGTTGTGCTAGATGATCCGGTGCTAGAGTCTCGTCAGCGTCCTAGAGATCCCCCAGCACAGCAGATGCCAGAAGAAGTTGGAGAGGAGGCACAGGCACATGTGCCTGCAGAGGGTGTGTCCAGAGGTTTGGCTGGTTCATCTAGGACTTTGGCTACATTGGATGTCCTTGTGGAGAGGATTGATAGACACCAGACAGAGCAGACACAGGATATGCACAACCTAAAGAATCAAGTCCAGTGGTTCCAGCATACCATGACTAGTTTCTCCACCCGCCTCGACATATACCAGACGGCTTTGACGAGGACTGGTATTCTGTTGGCAGAGGACATTGAGGTGGCCATGGCGGCGACAGCACGGCTACAGACCTTCCAGAGGCTTTGTGCACCTACTCTACCATCTTACTCAGTGGAGTGATAGACCATGATGATTTCTCCTTATATTTTTTTGATCGATTGTAAAGAGAAATTTGGTTGGATGAGCAGAAGAATAGATGTTTACTCTTTCTCTTTTTTTATGTCATAGCTTTTTTTTACATGAATTATGCTCTGGGATTAATTTGAATACTTTTTATTTTACTTTACCATACAATTGAAGTTTCCCTTACTTTTAATGGTGTTATCATTAATTTATAGTCTTTTCCTAACTTGTTATGCTTGGTTATGATTCTTGAAACACACAACACAAATTTGTTTCATATTCAGTATTTATGCTCTTAAAATTTTTATTACCTAATGCTCAATTCACTGTCAAAATGGTTATGGTAGAGGTTGAAGTACTATGGCATCAAACCTGTCACCCTTCGAATTTAAGATATGTAAAATTTTTGTGGGCAACTGGACCACTCGATCATTTTAATCGTGGTCTACTGAGGATATACACTAAGTAGATACCAAAATCAAATTACCATCCTTATCATAACACAAAGCCAGAGTAATTTAATCATAGTGGAAATATACTAAGTAAATCAAGCTTTAATGTTAACTTATATTAAATAAATAAACTTGTGTCTATGTTCAATAATTATTCTGGGTTTCAATCAAACAAGAAAAACATCTCTGCTTAGCCCTATAACAATGGGCACTACTTACTACTAAATGGAAATACTATAAACTATTTCCTAATAACAAGTTCATAATCTAGAGCAGTTTTCTACTTTAGTACGCTTCGCTCATGTTCACAATCTCTGCTCGTCTCGTCGTCTCCATGACTACTTCGATAGGGTATCCTAGACGTGGTTTGGACACCATCACGATCTTTCTCCATAGTACCTGCAGTCACAACTAAAAGAGTGGCGATCGCAGGGTGAGCTCTCCAACTTGAGCTCGTGAGGAACAAACAAGCAAGCAATCATCATGAATCAATTTATGCACACAACAAGAGTCAGGTCAAAATGTATGTAAGATGCGCTATGGTAAGGCCTCACCACACTTCCCCGAAGCTGACTATAACCTCCATGCACGGGAGTGTTTGGACACTTACCAAGCCTACTCCAATAGCCTTGGTCAAGCCACGCGACATCCCAATTAGAATGGTGATCGGGTAGCAAGTCCGGCTAGTGACACTCCAACAAATACTGCCAACCCTTCCCCCTCATTACTCCATCCTACCAGTACCTGACCTCCTATTGGCCCGGGTTACACTCATGGGTTCTGTCACTAACCAGTCCTATATGACATCATATGTACTCTTAATACCCTAGAAGGATTCTCAGACCATCCATTTTTCCCGCCCCCCCCCCCCCCCCCAAGATGTTGTCCTCCATTAAGATACTGGACAATACATGGTAATTAATTTGCTTGGCAGGTTGGATCCAACGGTCCCCAACCCTTTCACCATTGCCTACTAAGCATCCACACATAACAACCATAGTCAATCAAAGTATTGATGCAAAGCATGCAAAAGACAATTATTGGATGACATGTTATACAAAATATAAGCACAAGCATCCAACATCAATCATCAGCATATTTCAAACACACCAAAATTAGTTCAGGGTTCTATTCCTCACCTGAAATCACGTAATTGTGGTTATCCACACTTGAATAATCAATGTTCTTGATGTTCTCTATACCTATATAGAGTGTGGAGTTATTGGTTACAAGTTCTACATTATTTATTCTCAATTTATATTAGTTTGGGGTTCATCGATCGGTACTTCGGTCGCACCTATCATGTCCGACGTAATATCCAATAGAGGTCAGAACATTTTGCCAATGGTCAGTCGCGGCGTCGATCGATACATTATCAATGACCACTGCTTTGTTCGACCACTTCCATTGGCCTTCTAGAACAGTGCGGTTGTTAGGCTTGATCTTAGGATCCATCATTTGTGGTAACGTTTGGCCTTTGGCAGAAAGGTTGGCATGAGTAGCTTGACCTGGTCGGATGCTCAGATTTCGCATTCGATGCACCATCCGACCCTGCTTTTAGGCTTCTCCTGTTAAGATTCCTGACACTACCTTGGATAGGGATTTTAGTATTGGCCTCACAACCTTGTTGTATCTGATTTCCTTAGCAAGAGGTTTCCCTCTCTTTCTATTAGGTCTATTTATTTTGATAATAACACTAAACATTGATACCACCTACGTTACTTGAATCTATTCTTACTTCCATTATTCATTCGTGATTATCACTGATGGATTTCCATGTTCATCCACCATTATACTATTTGGCTTCATGGATTCTATTTTAATGTGGTTCTATAGCATTAGGTACAAGATATTACCTGTGACGAAGGTCGAACAGTGAGAATGAGAGCCCAACCACTCATACAATACTTGTAAGCTTTCTCCCTTCTTTTCTTCCTTCTTTCTTTTCACTTTATTCTCCTCCAACAGCACCCCTTTTCTGAGAACGTGTCAGAGGTTTTATAGTGGATGTCACCTCCGCAAGAGGAAGAGATCTAGCAAGGTGAAACTTCTAGGTCTCCTTCTTGAAGTCTAATCCTTTTAGAAGTGAGAGATGATAGGAAGAGGAATCAATTTAACTTGGTCCATTTGCGCAGACAGGTTATATACCTAGTCCAATCGGAACTGGCGGATCTTACTAGCTTGGGTTTCCCGACTGGCCATAATGTTGGACGCTAGTACTAATGACTTAATTTGTAAGTTTTATTTTATTTCCAGTTTGGTCCACCATTGGTGCAACCAAGTTCCTTGTTAGTGACTTGGGAACCTATATGGTTGACGATGGAAAACCCTCTTGGCACTACAGCAATCTAGTTAAGCTGGGTTTTCTCGGTGCGAATTTTACATGTAATCCATCGGGCGGGCAACTATCCTTCTCTTCTAGCAAGGCAATTCAGCGACTCAGAGCATTAGCTCCATCAGTGAGGATGTTGGAGAAAGCTAAAATTGTCAAACAAGGTTCATCAGAGGATTCTTCAACAAACTTAGCAGTCAATCAAGCCAACTTGACCGAAAGTCGAGCTGGAGAAGACAAGTCTGTAAATCAAAATCAGGCGACTCATCATATTCCGACGGGGAGGCCAGCTGGCAACTTAACCACATCTTCCTAGGTAAGCGTTAATTACAACCAAGAGAATTCCAACAGTCCCTACAACTGAAACCAATACCATCCAAACCCACCTTCATTAAACCTCCAACACTTCCCAAAGCAATAATAATTATACCTCTAATCCCTTATTCCGAGAGTCACCAAACCAATCACAACCATCAACCTTTCACATTCCAGAACATTAGATCTTCTACAAAATCCAGACTTTGCTTTAGCCATTATGCAACTGATGCCTTATTCCTCGGGAGTTACTCTAAACCAAGATTTGAGCTCCAATAGCAATCACTCACATCCCTTTTATCCTTCTCATTATGAAACTGACATCACCCATCCTCCCAATCAACCGCCACTTATCACCCGTTCCCAGTAAACAATAAACCCATCCATAGAAAATACCATCATAACAGAGCCAATTCCACCAATGACTTTACAACTCCTATATAATCACCCCCATCATCCCGAACCGAATGTACAGCTTCAAAGACTCCCAATGTCACACCCCAAAACCCTGGCTTTTGGTATGCGAGGGTGGTCTACGATCAGGTGAGCTTACCGAGTTTATGAGGTGAAGGTGCGAGTGGAGGGAGGCACTTTCCCCCTTTTCGAAAAAAAAAAATCTTCCTAAATGGTCAAAGTCTATCTTGTGACCATGGATTCCTTGCAGTGTAAGTACTACCATACCAGAATCCGTTCACAGTACTTACGAATCACAACTATTCCATCAATCATAATATCGATCAATGGTAAAATCAGAGGTAAATCAGAATAACAGCGAAAATCATTATATTAAAACCAAAAGCCATGTCTAGATGTTAAATACATCATAGAAGTTTATTTCCCTTGTAAGCCAAGACATAAATAAAATAATAACAAGTAATTAAATATTCAAATAAACTATTACAGGTTAAACATTGCCTGGAAACAAAATAAAAAAACTAACACTGAAATTAAAATTAGTCTTGTCTTTCGACCACAAAGACACTTCTCTTCCACAAACGCTTGTCCTTAGCCATAGAGACAGTCATCACATTTACATTAGGAATCATGCAAATTGTCTTCCATTACTTCATCTTCAATGACATCATTATTAACAGAATTATTACCTATAAAATAATCTAAAAAGTTATACGTACAAAGGGTGACCAAAACCACACGCTTAGTGAGAAATTAGCATACACAAGTACACAAATACATGATTAGATTATTAAGGTAATCTGGTTTATGATTAAGCATGCATAGTGGCATCACACCTAAATCTTGGTAATGAATATTCAAGCACGGGTGAAGTAGATGAAACACATTTGGCCATGCCTTTTTGAATCATTACTCACAGAATGAAGATACGACCCAAAGACTACGCCTTGGCATCTATCAGTATTCCCTCATCATAGGCTTCATCTTGGCTTGGCATCTTATTTTACGTCTCAACCACTTCACTGGTACACCGTCCAATCCCTCATGGGTAAACACATTAAACAGACTCATCCTTAGGTCTCTCCTGAAACACTAGAGGAAGGATACCAACATATGACCAGGTCCCTGCTCCAGCTACAAAAGAGAATTATGTCTATGGTCGGACCTTATAATTAAGCCTATGCCAATACCTATACCCCTGTTGGCAAGGGTTGCCTATCACAGGATGTTGAAATCTAAACTAAGAATATTACTATTGCTGGTACCCATATTCCAGCCATCCGGATCCACTAGGATACAAACGAATGTCAAACAATCATGTTATCAAACATCTACATGTTATCAATCCAATAAAAAATAATATGCAAGAATGCATGAATAAATAGTTATCACACAATAATCCAAACAGATCACAAACACAGCATGCACATAAAAAACAAGAAAATAAAACAAAGCTAATCTCTCACCTGAATTGGGTGAGCAACTACTACTCTGAAGTAGACATAATACCTTCCTTGCTTTCCACGTCAGCTACCTAGCTGATTAGTGTATGATCAATACATTAGATTGTTTGTGTAAGACCCGTACACCATGAACCCGATCTAAATCTTTCATTCATGTCATAACAGGTCTTCCAATCATCACTAGACCAGACGGGATGAGCGGATGACAACCAGGTATGAAATCGGACCAATCGGACCAATTCAAGTATAAAAATTTGGATACCGGTCGATGGTACCGGTCTTGGTACCGGTCGATGGTCGACCAGTATGGCCTGTGCAGACTTGGATCCAGAAAAAGATCTCTGCGGGTCCCACTTTCTAAATTTTGAACCGAAGGACTTTCCTAATGTTAGGAGGCTTCCTAAACCTAATCCTAGCCTATATAAGGACCCTTAAACCTCCTAAAACCTATTTCATTGATCCTCACAAACCCTAGAGAGGAGAAAGAGATTGAAGATGGAGAAGAAGCTAGGAAGGAGAGGGAAGAGCCGCCATTGCCGTTCGACGAAGAACACATTATCGCAAGTCAACGGTAAGTGCTTAAACCTTCCTCTACATTAAGTATTCTAGGATGATTAGTTATGATTGGGTCAATACCATGCAAAGAAGGTATTGATCTAAACCATGTTTGCCGTCAAACCCTAATCTAGTCGGTAAACCCTAGATTTAAGTTCTAGGTTGAAGATCATCGAAACTAGGACTTGAATGGAGTTGAAAACAACTCTAACTCAATGTTGAGACCTAGGATGTGTAGGAGAAACCCTAGGATCAATAAAGGGTGACTGACGGAAGGCGAGAACCAAGTGTATGGTCTTCTAGAGACATATCGGTAGACCATACCGGTCGCACCCTATGCGACTGGTACTGCGACCGGTACCTCTCGAGGACTGGTCTATGGGGATCGATAGACCATACCAGTTGCACCTTTCCCCACAGTGCCACGATCGGTACGATCGGTATGCTCTATGAGGAGTATTTTTGACCCAGTTGGTTTTTCGACCAACGTAAACCTAAGGAAAAACTATTCTAATTAAACCTAACATTGTGTAGGACCTTGTGATAGCACGTTTGGACCTCGTAACGCGGAGCGAGCTATCAAATAAGCATCAGGTAAGGGAATTGGACCTAAACCCTAATAATTTAATAACAGTAAAACGTTGTTAATAACTATGATTCTGTGGACTGATGTTTGTGCGTACTCGCATGTCATCCTTTATTTTCACTTATTATTATTGTTCATGCATACTCGCTATGCTAGGATGTGACTGTTAGGCATGTGATTGTTTTCGTTGGTGTGTGGAATGGGAAGGACTGGAGGTCTGGGATCATTCCTCATACTAGCACCTTTCGTATTATTCTGTCTTAGCATGCTTGGTGCGGGTAGGATATCAGGGGGAGGAAGTGGCACTGTGGTCTCTGGCCTGGCCACTAGACTCTAGCTCTATCTCTATGCTATAGGGAGCTGTGCTGGGATAGGGCCTACTGTGATGACATATAGGATTGGTTAGTTGCGAGCCCAATTTGTAAGCCCTCACCAATAGGGGCTTACATATTGGTATGAGTAGAGTATCAGGGGAGGTGTTGGCGGTGTTTGATCCGAACGCCTTAGCTCTATCTCTATTCCATGGTAGGGTGCATGTGGGACGATAGTGATGTTTGATCCATTGGGCGGCTTCACACACTCGTGTATAGAGGTGCGGTGGCCACCAATCCTTTCTATAGCACATTGCAAACTTAAAACCAGACCATAATGTGAATGTTACTCATGCATATGAATGTTGCATTGTCTGATTGTCTTACTGAGCTAAGTTGTGAGCTCATCCTTGTGTATACCCTATTTTTAGATGTTGATGCAGGTTATTCGGTGGAGGATTATGTGAACGCTCTAGTGTACGGAGGCATGACTGCTTTAGACGTGCAAGTAGGAGAGGACGGGCATGACGCTTCATGCGAGTGCCCTTTCTACGTGTACCTCTAGGATTTGATTAATTTGTTTTAGTTATTTTCTGTTGGAATACATTTGATGTAAAGATATTTACTGAAATTTTTGGTATTTGAATAATTAAATATTTTATTTAAATTTATCAATAGATTACTTAGTTCATTTAATTTAAGACTTCCGCTGTATTTATTATATTCTGATTGTGGTTATGTACAATGGTTTGTATGAGTGGACACGGTCTTATTGAGATCCTGGTGTGAACGTTGGTTCAGTGACGGTTCACTCACACTTCTGGTTCAGTCGGAATTGGGGTGTGACAACTTGGTATCAGAGCTCTTAGGCTCTGTCCAATAGACCATAATTGCACTTAACTGAGTTGATGAACTGAGATAGGAAGAATTTAAAAGTCTTAATAAGAACACACTCTAAGCACTTGTTTGATGCCTGAGACTAAATATGAAAGAGCATAATGTACTATATTAAAGGTGGAATTAATAAATAAACATGCTCTAGATAGGAACCTTTATGACAAGTGAGAAAAATCATAAACTTCAATTAAAATATTTATGAGTATCAAGAGTTAATGGTGCTACAGGGTACAGTCCACAAGTCGGACAGTTACCCTGTTATAATATAAAAACCATGCTATGAGAGTGAGAAAATAAGAGATCTATCATGGGGATGGGGGCATAGGAGGAATAGGGTCCGTGATGTCATAGTTACACTCATAAGCAACCTTGAGCTAGTGTACCTGCTCCTGCGTGACTCTGAGGCTGCGAGAAGGCGCCCTAGGTCACGGCTCATCTCACGCTGGGCATCCCATATCTCCATAAACATACCCATCATGGTATTGGGAGGAGGCTGGGATGGTCCCGCTGCAGGTGTGGGGTGTGGTGCCGGTGCTGAAACTTCCTCCATCTGATCATCATCATCATCACCGTCATCCCCTGCCTCTTCTACATGAGCCGCATTGGCTGCTGCTGCTGCTGCTGCTACCCTCCTGAGCGGACGAGGACGAGCCTCTAACTCCTCATCACTGATGGGTAGATTGTCCATCCTCATCGGGACAATGGCGTCCCAGTCAATGTCTGAGGTCATAGTGTCCTCGACCGCAATCTCACCCCTCATGTCTACCCGTAAGCGCCGCAGAAGAGTAGTGATGAGCCGGCCATATGGAAGGTTACTGATCTGATCGGGCAGCGTAGCTTGACGCATGGTCCTGATAATAATGTAAGGGAGCTTTCTTTGATAAGTACTTTTCGAAGAGCTTTCGAGATCAAATGAAAAAGGAATTCTTAAACCTGCAACAATCCCAATCGACTGTTGATGTGTACCAACAGAGGTATAAAGAGATGTTTTTCTTCGCTCCGACAAGTATGCAAGAGGAAGAAACCAAGACTTGCAGGTTCACCATGGGATTACGAGGAAGTATCCGAGAGCACGTCTTGGGTTTGGAGAAGAAAGTATATAACGAGGTTGTACAGATTGCTAGGGTAATTGAATCAAGCCAAAGAGACAGCTTCTTTGCTCAAAACAGGGGACTGAAGAGGCCTGCTATTGAGACTTCGGGTGGAGGGAACACTAGACCATTCCGCCCATACAGGGCTCAGTCTACTGTGGTGCCAGCAAGGAATACTACTGGACCACCATCGTCACAGTTAGCTGGACAAAACCCAAATGTCAAATGTTTCAACTGTCAACAATTGGGTCATTATGCAAAGACCTATACCTTACCTAAGAAGCAACTGCCACAGCAAGGAAAGATATTCGCAGTCACCACTAAGGAGGCATCTGCATCACCTGATGTGGTTACTGGTATGATTACGTCCCTTACCTTTGGTTTACTGTTTCGTTGTGTGTGAGCATGTAGAACTAAGAGATAATTAATTTCAGAAACTGTAAATATAACTGGTGTACCTGCCAGAGTACTCTTTGACTCTGGGGCCATATACTCTTTGTTTTTATGTCTTTTGGGAAGCGAATGGAGTTACCTGTCAAGTATTTAACCCAAGCTTGATAGTTTGCACTCCGTTGGGAGTAGAAGTGGCATTGAATGAATACATTGGGCTGTGTACAGTTAGTATTGAGGGCCGAAACCTAGAAGCAAATCTGGTTCAACTCGAGATGGCAGACTTTGACGTCATCTTGGGAATGGATTGACTAGGCCATCATTCAGCTAGCTTATTATGTGGTGAAAGAAAACTTGTGCTTAAAGATGAGAAAGGGAAATAGTTTAGCTTCACTGGGACCAAATTACCTAGGAAGCCGAAACTGATCCTCTCCGCCCTAAAAGCTAAGAGATGCTTAGAGAAGGGAGGAGTGGGGTACTTAGCGTCCGTGGTTGACATAACTGCCGAGGTGCCAAAGATGGAAGATCTAGATGTGGTACGAGAGTTTCCAGATGTATTTCCAGAAGATCTCCCAGGTCTACCTCCAGACAGGGCTACAGAGTTCGTGATAGACCTTATGCTAGGGTCGGCGCCGGTGTATAAGGCATTGTACAGGATGGCCCCTACCGAATTAAAGGAGTTGAAGACCCAATTACAAGAACAACTAGATAAGGGCTTTATACGACCAAGCATATCACCATGGGGAGCACCTGTATTGTTCGTTAAGAAGAAGGACGGTAGCGTACGACTATGTATCGACTACTGAAAGTTGAACAAGTTAACTATTAAGAATCGATACCCTTTGCCTAGGATCGATGATCTATTTAACCAGTTGCAGGGTGCAAAGGTTTTCTCAAAGATTGATCTTCGATCAAGGTATCACCAATTGAAGATCAAGGCAACAGATATTTCGAAGACTGCTTTCAGAACAAGGTATGGACATTATGAGTTCCTTGTAATGTCATTCAGGTTGACTAACGCTCCAGTGTCATTCATGGAACTGATGAACCGAGTGTTTCATGACATGTTGGACACTTCGGTCATCGTATTCATTGACGACATATTGGTCTACTCACAAGACAGGGAGACTCATGCAACACATTTGAGAGCAGCCCTACAACGGCTGAGAAGAGAGAAGCTTTACGCCAAGTTCAAGAAGTGTGAATTTTGGCTGAAAGAAGTGGCCTTCTTGGGTCACGTAGTATCTACAGACGGTATCAAGGTAGATCCAAGCAAGATCGCAGCTATAGTAGGATGGGATGCACTGAAATCAGTTGCGAAGATTCGTAGTTTCCTTGGATTGGCTGGTTACTATAGAAGATTCATGGAAGACTACTCAAGGATCGTCGTTTCACTTACCAGACTAACCAAGAAAGGGGAAAAGTTCATATGGACGGATGAGTGTGAAAAGTGCTTTTAGACCTTGAAGTCAAGACTAGTCTCCGCACCTATCTTGACCATCCCAGCACTAGGCTTGTCGTTCACCTTATATACGGATGCCTTAGGGTTAGGTCTTGGATGTGTGTTAATGCAAGGAGAACAGGTGATTGCCTACGCATCAAGACAGTTGAAAGAGCATGAAAAGAACTATCCTACGCATGATCTGAAATTAGCAGCAGTTATTCACGCAAT
This sequence comes from Protea cynaroides, assembly GCA_028583415.1. NCBI lineage: Eukaryota > Viridiplantae > Streptophyta > Magnoliopsida > Proteales > Proteaceae > Protea > Protea cynaroides. The sequence continues at coordinate 48,882,845 of CM053276.1, forward strand.
CAAGACTTGGAGACACTACCTTTACGGTGAAAAGTTTCAGATTAAATCGGATCACAATAGCTTAACTTACCTTTTCACTCAGAAGGACCTGAATATGAGACAGAGGAGATGGCTGAAATTATTAAAAGATTATGATTGTGACATCTAGTACCATCCGGGTAAGGCAAATGTTGTGGCCGATGCCTTAAGCAGAAAGTGGGCATTGAAACCTGAGGCAGGACCTAGTACAAATACTACATTGTGTGCTGCAGCCTCAAGCTCAATAGAGAATGATGAAGATTTTATATTAGAGACTGCAGGAGATCCAGTGGAACAAAGCTTAATTCATAAGTTTACATTGATCTTCATAGCCTTGAAAATCTCATCGGATCTAATAGATGAGGTCAAAGGAAGCAATCCTACAGGATCCACACCTCAAGACTGTGCAAGAAGACCTAGAGAAGGGTAAAAGCAATCCTGACTTTACCTTGGAGTCAGACAAGGTACTCAGATATCGTGGACGATTATGTATACTTGAGAGTGAGAACTCAAATATCAGAGATCAAGTTATGACAGAAGCTCATTACACCCCATATTCGGTACATCCAGGAAGCACCAAGATGTACCATGGTTTAAGAAGATTATATTGGTGGAGGGGTATGAAAGCGGATGTAGCTCGGTTCGTATTCCAATGTCTGAATTGCCAGCAAGTTAAAGATGAAAGGCAGAGACCCACAGGTTTGCTACAACCACTACCGGAGCCAGCATGGAAGTGGGATTGTATCACAATGGATTTTGTCACTGGCCTACCCTTGACACCAACGTAGTTTGTCAGTACAGCTCTTATAGTCAACAGTACTAGTAAGCTAGCTACCAGTACAGCTCGCTCTGTAAGTCCACTAGCTATTACAGTCCACTAGCAATACACCAGTTGTCTCACCCCAATTTCGGCTGAACCAGAAGTGTGAGTGAACCATCACTGAACCAACGGTTCATACCAGGATCTCTATAAGACTGTGTCCACTCATACAAACCATTGCACATAATCACAATCATAATATAATAAATACAGCGGAAGTCTTAAATAAAATGAACTGAGTAATCTATTGATAAATTTAAATAAGATATTTAATTATTTAAATTCCCAAAACTTAAATAAATATCTTTACATCACTGTATTTCCAATAAAAAATAAATAGAATAAACTAAAATAAAATCCTAAAGGTACACGCAGAAAGGGCACTCGCATGAAGCGTCATGCTCGTCCTCTCCTGCTTACATGTCCAAAGCAGCTATGCCTCCATACACTGGAATGTCCACGTAATCCTCCACTGTATAACCTGCATTAACATCTAAAAACATGTATATATATACAAGGGTGAGCTCACAACTTAGCTCAGTAAGACACTCAGACAATGCAACAAACATATGCATGAGTACCATTCACATTATGGTCTGGTTTAAGTTTGCAAAGTGCTATTGAAAGGATTGGCAGCCACCGCACCTCTATACACGAGTGTGTGAAGCCGCCCAACGGATCAAACACCACTGTCGTCCCACATGCACCCTATCATGGAATAGAGATAGAGCTAAGACGTCCGGATCAAACACCGCCAACACCTCCCCTGATACTCTATCCATACCAATACGTAAGCCCCTATTGGCGAGGGTTTGCAAACTGGGCTCGCATCTAACCAATCCTATATGTCATCACAGTAGGCCCATTCCCAGCACAGCTCCCTACGGCATAGAGATAGAGCTAGAGTCTAGTGGCCAGGCCGGAGACCACAGTGCCACTTCCTCCCCCTGATACCCTACCCGCACCAAGCATGCTAAGACATAATGATACAAAAGGTGCTAGTGTGAGGAATGATCCTAGACCTCCAGTCTTTCTCATTCCACACACCAATGAAAACAATCACATGCCTAACAGTCACATCCTAGCATAGCGAGTATGCATGAACAATAATAATAACTGAAAGTAAAGGACGACATGCGAGAATGCACAAACATCAATCCATAGAATCATAATTATTAACAACAATTTACTGTTATTTAATTATTAGGGTTTAGGTCCGATTCCCTTATCTGATGCTTGGTTGATAGTTCGCTCCGCGTCACAAGGTCCAAACGTGCTATCACAAGGTCCTACACTTTTGGTTATTATATTATTCATGCATACTCGCTATGCTAGGATGTGATTGTTAGGCATGTGATTGTTTTCGTTGGTGTGTGGAATGGGAAGGGCCTGGGGTCTTGGATCATTCTTCACACTAGCACCTTTTTGTATCGCTACTGTCTTAGCATGATTGGTACGGGTAGGGTATTAGGGGGTGGACGTGGCACGGTGGTCTCTGGCCTGGCCACCAAACTCTAGCCCTATCTATATGCCATAGGGAGCTGTGCTGGGATAGGGCCTACTATAATGACATATAGGATTGGTTAGTTGCAAGCCCAGTTTGCAAGCCCTCGCTAACAGGGGCTTACGTGTTGGTATGGGTAGGGCATCAAGGGAAGTGTTGGCGGTGTGTGATCCGGACACTTTAGCTCTATCCCTATTCCATGGTGGGTGCATGTGGGACGAAAATGGTGTTTGATCCATTGGGCGGATTCACACACTCGTGTATAGAGATGCGGTGGCCGCCAATCCTTTCTATAGCACATTGCAAACTTAAAACCAGACCATAATGTGAATGTTATTCATGCATGTTGTTTGTTGCATTATCTAATTTTCTTACTGAGCTAAATTGTGAGCTCTCCCTTGTGTATACACCATTTTTAGATGTTGATGCAGGCTATACTGTCGAGGACTACGTGGACGCTCTAGTGTATAGAGGTGTTGCTGCTTTAGAAGTGCAAGCAGGGGAGGACGAGCATGACGCTTCATGCGAGTGCCCTTTCTGTGTGTACCTTTAGGATATGTTAATTTAGTTAGTTGGTTTATTTTAGTTGGAGTTTTATAAACAATGTAAAGATATTTATTTACGTTTTGGTATTTGAATAATCGGATAATTTCTTTTATTTATCAATAGATTACTGAGTTAATTTATATTAAGACTTTCACTGTATTTATTTAGATTCTGATTATGGTTAGGTGCAATGGTTTGTATTAGTGGACACGGTCTTATTGAGATCCTGGTGTGAACCGTTGGTTTAGTGGCAGTTCAATCACACTTCTGGTTCAGCTAGAATTGGGGTGTGACAACTGCATTATATAAACCTCACATGCATCCCAATGCATGCCAACCAAGATCAGAATAAACTGATGTCTCTACTCCCTTGATAGTAAAAATATCTACACCCAACTCTATGAAAAGATGTGTAAGCAATCATCCATATGGAAAGTTCCTCTCGTTGCCATATGCAGCCATGATCATTGTCCTTATAAGAATATAACGTAAGCATAATTGGTAACGAGTATAGACATAGTAGGTCACATACTCGTTGAAGCTCGCTATTGCCTCCCTATGCCCTCTCCTCAGGATAATGTTATACTAAATAATCCGACTGTATATCCTCTGTCACAGCCCGTTCTGGGGAATCGGGCATGATATCTGAGTCATCCACGAGACAACCCGAAACTTCCAGCGATCGATAACTAGAGGATCTACCAGCAAACTCTACAGTCTATACAAACAATAACCACAATAATCAATAATATTTAATAATAATTGTAGTAGAATCATAAGAGTTGTAGCGGAATTATAATAGTGAACAAATGCTTTTAATGTTATCATTACATAATAGGTCTGTTATGGCTTACAACCATTTCACATATACCATTCATATTACATATTTCCCAGTACTAAATAACTAGAGTAAATCTGAATAAAATACTGTCGATAGATCAAACTGCATCTATCTACAAACATCAAGATCATAGTGGCAAGGTGCTGACTCAGGTCCCATAAACATAGTCTTTACAGGTACAAACCTTGACATGATCCCTCAACGACCCTCCGCCAAGAGAAGTGCCCTTAACATCAATAGGATCTATAGCAGCAGATATAGTAGAGGTACCTCTAATCAAAGCTAAAAAGAATTCGATATCAAGGGGTGAGCTCCCATCCCAACTCAGTGAGAAGTCAGGTATCAATGCAATCCTAATTCAACAATTTAATGATGCGAGAAAGTAAATAAATAAGCAATTGTGAGTGGCAATCAAATGTGTATGCAGCCATGGTCAGCCTGTACCCTAGCGAGGATCTGTCTGTGGCTCCCCCTTAAACTAGTGCCTGTGGCTCCACCCCTTACATATGCCCATACCCCACTGCCTGAAAATATACCCGTGGCTCCCCCCTGAGTATTCCATACCCCACCGCCTGGAATAATTCCCCTCATTAAAGCACAAGTCATTTGACCATGGTTGATGCATGGTGCATGAGATATATTTAAAAAAAGTACTACACTCTAGCAGAGATCCCCGGCTCACAGCTCCCATTGATCACCGTGAACCCACTAAAGTGCAACCAAGGCTTATGGCCATGTATTGTGCTCCCTACACACCACACAATCATATACCTCACCAACACAACTACATCCGTATCATATAATCACCCAACATGGCATGTACATGTAGTAAGTAAAGCTGTACTCCAGCAGCGATCCCCGGTTCACTGCTCCAATTGATCACCATGCTCCCACTAGAGTATAGCATACCAACATGGCTCGTGTATTGTTCTCTAACACCCTACATGCCCATCATACATGGTTTCAAGTAGGACTGCATCCGAACAGATATCTTCGACTTTCCACTCCCATGGTTCATCATGTCCCCACTAAGGTATAGCCAATCCCAACGTGATTCATGAAGTCACCCGTTACATGAACCACCATACATAGGGTGCACCCCAACAGAGATCCCTAGATCTCCACTCCAATAGATCACCGTGTCTCTACTAAGGTGCTGGCAGACCAACATGTACGTATGCCCTTGCTCCAACACGTCACATGCACCATCATACATGATCATGCACACATAATGATATGAAATACTACACCAGCATCATGGCCAGTGTATTGTGGTCTAACATGCTATACGTCCATCATACAACATCCAACATACATAGTGATTGTTATAATGTAAAAGCATGAACAGTTATATACAATTTATTAGATGACATGTTATAACAAAACAATGCATATACAACACAACACATGCACAAACTCTATGGGACCCGACCCCTCACCTGTAAACACTAAAGGTCCTGCTGAACCTTGAAGCTGACAGTTGACTTCGTCTACTACCTACATTGTTTTACCTAATTAGTTAGATAAGTTTCATTAGATTAGTGAACAACTTTTAAGCCAACATAGACAAGTCCTAGTGTCCATGCATGGGTCTAAGATAAGCCATGAACTGAACGATTGGTCTTCTCTAACCCAAACTGAGCTTATAGGTCAAATTGGTCTGAACCAAAGGATATAACCGGGTGGTGTATCCTTTGGAAGGTCAGCCGGTTAATACTTAGAACATTTTCTAAGTAGAACTAGAGGGACAATTGGATGGTGTATCCTTCGGTAAACCATCTGGTTCATTACTACTATCATAACAGTGAGGTTCCAGTAGGTTATTCGAAGGCTTAGCCAAGTTGTATACCATCTGGTAATGCCTCTGCATAATATTAAGCCTATTCAGAGGCTCAGGTGAATCAGAGCTATCAGTTCACCAGAGGAACTCATTGGAGGGTCGTGCTTCAGGTTGGGTAACCTTGGTTAAGGTCCTCCGATTGGGTATTGGTATGACATACCAAGGCATTTGCCTTGACGGAGGATTGGTCTTAGTCACCCCGAGGTAGAGCCAATTCCAAGCCTCTGGCTTTGCCTCCTTTGGATAAATGCTTCCCCACTTGGTTTTTTTCACTTTAAGTGGTGGGGAACATAATTACACCATTGATATACACAATGGGACTCATTTGAGACCCCAATGGTATCTTCATACATAGAGGGGACGATAACCTAGCTTTCAAGGTTGGATTCAGTCTCTATTAATGGAGACCATTAATGGTGAAGCCTCACCATGGTCTCTAGCATATATTCCCATAAGAAATGACAGGGAATGAGGGAAGGGAACCTACCTCAAGAGAGAAACGAGCTTGAGCTCCAAGCATGGAGTTCCAAATCCTTCTCTTATACTGTAAGACCCGTATCGAACTAACCGGTCTTACCACCTTGTACCAGGTCTACCTATCATGGTCGAGCCAAGTGGACCAAGTGCGTGAAGAAATCACAAGACCAGGTATGAAGTCTAACCCAAAAATAGTAAATGAGAGGGTAGGGTCACATGCCTAAATAGGTAGGTTCAACCCCACCTCAACAGAAGTCCAACCCATGACTTTCTAGTCGTAGGGTCACATGACTAAGAAGGTGTAGGGTCGACGGATTCTGCGACCCTATGTTCGACCCTACGATGACAGACAAAAACTGAAAATTAGGAAACTTTTCTAATTCGAAGGGGATCTTTCCTAAACTCATTGGGACTTATTATGGAGGGTTTTCCTCTATAAATAGGACGTCCCTTAGCCTCTTTCACTCCTTTAGAACCCTAATTGAAAGTTAGAGAAAGAAAAAGAGAAGGAAGAGAAGAAGAGAAGAAAACTTGAAGAAGAAGACTAAGGAAGAGGAGGAAGTTCAGAGAAACCTCTGAATAAAGGTATGAACCTAATTCTCTACCTGAATAAGAGATCCTAGAATAATTATGAAGAACATAGGATTAGGAGAAACCCAAATCATCCATCCATGGACAAGTTCCAAGAGATTCCATGGAGGAAATCATTATGGACAATGAAAGTGTATAACTTGTAGTTTTGAGCCATAGAACAATCATAGAATGGACCATGAAAGTAAGCCAAAGGATCCAAACATGAAGGGATGGACTTTAGAATGAAAGATCGACTCAGAATACATGTGGTTGCACGTAGGGTCGAATGATATCTGACCCTACGAGACCACAAGATCGACCACATGCCCTGGGGAAGTCCCAGGGAGGGTGTGGTCACACGTAGGGTCGAATGGTATCCGACCCCACCTGCGACCCTATACCCTGGGGTCGCAGAAACTGCTACCCTAGGTGCTACCCTACCTGCGACCCTACAGGTTCTGTCAGTCAAAATCTATTGGAACTAATTCTAATTAAAATCTATCGACTTGTTAGGTCTTTCTAGTGATTTAAAAGTGATTCATAAAGCTTGAACGAGGATCTACTGTCACACCCCAATTCCGCACTATTCAGAATGGTGTGATGAACCGCTAAATAACCAACGGTTCAACCAGGATCTCAAATAGGCTATCCCCGCGTTATCCAAACTTACACGCATCCACAATCATAATCAGAGTAAATACACAATAGCGGAAATCTTATAAATAAATGAACTGAGAACTAAGATGATATCAATAATTTAATAGTAAATTATTATGTTTTCAACTGAGACATAAATATTTAAATATCAAATACAAGTCTTTATTAAATGCAATAAAAGAAACCTATAAAATATCTAATCAAATACACACGAGTTGCACTCGCAAGAGGAGTCGTGCTATCATCTTCAGCTCCAACTTCCATAGCTACCACGTTCCTGTACGCAGACGCGTTCATATAGTCTTCAATGGTATAACCTGCATCATCAACTAAAAATATTCGACGTCGAGGGGTGAGCACACATCACGGCTCAGTGAGTAGCCAAAACAATGCAACAATACATATGCATGCAAAAATCAATTTATATCTTTGGTCTGGTTTAAAGTTTGCAGTATGCAATAGAAAGGTTTAGGTAGCCAAAGGTCGCGTTTATTGACTCCGCCTCTATACACAAGTGTGTGACGTTACCCGAAGATCACGTTTATCGTCAACTCACATGCACCCAACCATGAACATTATATAACAAAGGTTATGTTTATTGCTATATAGTGCCATACCAACACGTAAGCCCCTGTTGGCGAGGGCTGCAAACTGGGCTCGCAACTAACCAATCCTAATGCCAGACAGTGTATCCAAGGCCTCACCCCAGCATCCCTTAGAATGTCCATAGAGATAGAGCTAAGGCCCCCCGGTAGAGTCAGAGACTACAAGGATCGAGACCACCTCCCCTGATACTCTACGACATAATAGTTCTGCTAAAGTAATGGCGATACGACGATGCCAATGCACAAGACTTGAGTTAGAGATAGAGCTAAAGTGCTGAGACCCGCCAAAGGTTAACGTTTATTGACGTCCTCATCACACCTCCCCTGATACTCGCTCGCATCAAGCACATCAACCACACACATACAAGCACATGCCTATTCCTATCATCATCATCATCATCATGTTATAAACAATAAAATAAATATGCATGAACAAGTAATAGAAATATTGGATGGCTGTATGCACATTACAAACATATTCGCATAGAATCAAGCATGGCATAGGACTCAAGAAATAGAAAACAATTTATTATTAACCAATTTAGTTTGGGGTTAAGGTTCCTCACCTTAGCTTGCTAATAGATACTTTTCCAAGCTTTAGAATCACCGTTATAATGTTATTATATTGCTAGCAAACCTAACAAAGTCGATAGAATTAGTTAGAATTAATTCTGAATTTCAAAACCATTCTGTTAACTGAGGGTCGATGCTAGGGTCGATGCTAGGGTCGATGGGTCTATCGACCCTCCCCTCTTTCTGGACTTCCCGAATGCTGAGGGTCGATGGTTAGAAACACCTAGGGTCGGATGGTCATCGACCCTCGGTGCGACCCTTGGTGCACTTTGGTCCAATTTCCACTTTTTAATCCATTCTTCGTGTTTGGGGTCCTATGACTTGTTCCTACATTCCATTCTACCTCCATTCCATGGTCTGAAACCATGTATAATCCATCTAAATAGTTTTCATGCATCCACCTATGGTTTTCCATGAAAACCTAACCATGGATGGATGGTTTGGGTTTCTCCGAGATCTCTCTCTCTCCAATAACTATCCTAAGGTCTGTAGAAACTCATGGAATTAGTATCCATACCTGAGAAGATTAATCTTTCTCTGCAACTCTTCTCCTTTTTGCTAGGTTCTCTTCCTTGCCTCTCTTCTTCCTCTTTTCCTTCTCCTTTCTTTCTCTCAATTCAATTAGGGTTGTGAAAGGAGTGAAAGTGGCTTAGAGACATCCTTTAAATAGACTAGGAACATCCTAAATAAGTCCCATTAAGATTTGGAAAGAATCACAATCGAAAAATATAGAAATTTCCTAATTTCTATATTCGGCAGGAACCGAGGGTCGATGATCCCGTCGACCCTAGGGTCTTAAGCTGTCCGACCCTCCCTCCAAAACTGAGGGTCTGACTTTCTGTTTTGGGAGGTCCGACCCTGCTTAGCTGGGTGTGCGACCCTTCCCCTATTTTAAGTGTTTTTAGGTCGATTTGATACCTGGGATCTCGATCTCCTTAACGCCTTTGGTCCATTTGACTCGACCATGATAGGTGAACTTGGTTCAAGGTGGTAAGATTGGGTTAGATTGACACGGGTCTTACATCTACGCTCAATCAAAGGTGAGGGAACAAGACCTAAACTAATTGGCTAATAATAAACTATTTCGTTTATTGAGTCCAATACCATGAATGATTCTATGCTTGTATGATTGTAATGTGCATATGACATGTCATCCACTATTCCTGTTATTATAGTTCATGCATATTTAATTCCGTTCATTTATAACATGATGATGATGATGATGCTAGGAATATGCATGTGAATGTATGTGTGTGGTTAGTGTACTTGATGCGAGGGGAGCATCAGGGGGAGGACGTGACACTGTGGTTCATCCTGGTCACCAGATTCTAACTCTATCTCTAGTCAAGTCTTGTCTACTAACATCGTCGTATCGCCATTACCTTAGTAGAACTATTACGTCGTAGGGCATCAAGGGAGGTGGTCTCGAACCGTGTAGTCTCTGACTTTGTCGGGGGGCCTTAGCTCTATCTCTATGGACGTATTGAGGGATGCTGGGGTAAGGCCTTGGATACACTGTTTGACATTAGGATAGGTTAGTTGCAAGCCCAGTTTGCAAGCCCTCGCCAACAGGGGCTTACATATTGGTATGGGTAGAGCATCAGGGGAAGTGTGATGCGGTGCGGTCCTAAGCATTTTAGCTCTATCTCTATTCCATGGTGGGTGCATGTGGGGGCAGCAATGGTGTTTGATCCATTGGACGGTTCCACACATTCGTGTATAGAGGTGCGGCGGCCACCTATCCTTTCTACTGCACATTGCAAACTTATGAACCAGACCATAGATATGAATTGAATGCATGCATATGTTTGTTGCATTGTTTTATTTGCTCACTGAGCCATGATGTGTGCTCACCCTTTTTGAATTCGAATATTTTTAGTTGATGATGCAGGAACGACCGTGGAAGATTATATGAATGCTCCCACATATGGGCATGTTGCGGCGATGGACGCAGAAGCTATAATGGAGTCGCATGATTCATCATGTGAATGCAACTCATGCGTTTTCGATTAGATTTTTATTTGGATTATTAAGGAAATATAATTGATTATTTTATTTACTTATGTCTTAATCAATGAAAGATAATTGGATATTTTATTTATGTTATCATTCTTAGATTCTCAGTTCATTTAATATATAAGACTTTCGCTATTGTTTATTTACTCTGATTATGGTTGTGGATGTGTATGCTTTAAGCAAATGGATACAGCCTATTCGAGATCCTGGTTGAACTGTTGGTTTATTAGCGGTTCATCACACCATTCTGAATAGTACAGAATTGGGATGTGACAACTTGGTATCAGAGCTCTCGGGCCCTATCTATTAAGCCGGTATACTTCCACAAAAGTTCATGAACTGAGTTAGGATAAAATTTAAAAGCTTTAATAATAACACACTATAAGCACCTGTCTTGTATGAGACAAAAATTTAGAAAGAGAATAATACAATATTAAGATGAGAAACAAGTTTCATATACACATCGAATAAAAATAAAAACATAATATATATATATATATATATATATATATATCCAAATTAGAGTATAGTCTACAATCTCGACAGTTACTCTCTAGTACAAGGAAAAAGTAAAAAAAGGAATACATCATGGAGCCGGAGGTGCTGGAGGAAGATAGCCATGAAAATCCTGAAGAACAAGGGAATCAGAATATGGCACCACCAGGAGCTAATGGCCAGGAAAATCCTACAAACTTGCCAGCCCCACCTACAAATTTGGCTATAGTAGTTATGAACCTGGCACAACAGCTGCAACAAATACAGCAAGTACAAGCCAATATGCAAGCTGCAATAGGAATGATTTTTCCAGCTGCACATACGACACCTATGCCAACCGAACAAGCTAGCACAGTACTAGGGGAAAGCAACACGGTACCCCACGCATCTCAAATGCCAGTTATGTAAGCTCCAGTACAAAATCCTGAGGTAGCTCAAGGCAGTTACCAATACCAACCACCTATGTATGGGGCCTATGCTCAGTATCAGTTGGACCACTCTCGACTGATCGAGCACTTCCTGAAGATGAAACCTAAAGAGTACAATGGCAAGCCAGCAGATCCTTTGTGGCCAGCCCATTGGATCGATGAAATGGAAAGGAATTTTATGATGATGACGATTAATGAGGAGGAGAAAGTACTGTGTGCAATATTTATGCTGAAAGGCGATGCACACCATTGGTGGAAGTCTACTCGGACTTATCTGTTGACCAAGCACGCACAATTGACATGGGCTATCTATAAAGAGACATTATTTGAGAAGTACTTTCCCAGAAGTTTCAGAGATGCTATGGAGAGAGAGTTCCTGAGTTTATATCGGGGACAGATGACTGTGGATGCATACCAATAGCGTTATGAAGAGCTGTTATTCTTTGCACCTGCTAGCATGCAAGAGGAAAATACTAAGACCCGAAGGTTCATCATGGGACTCAGGGGAAGCATCCATGAGCATGTTCTGGGATTGGAAAAGAAAGTTTACAATGAAGCAGTGCAGATTGCTCGAGTAATAGAGTCGAGCCAGAAAGAGAGCTACCTTGCTCAAAATAGGGGTATAAAAATGCCAAATGGAAATTCATACAACGAAGGGAATACAAGGACATTCAAACCCTTCCATACTCAAGGCTTTAATGCTGCAGCCATGACTACTCCAGCAGCTCAACAATAACAAAAGCAAAACAATGAAGGAGTAAAATGCTATAACTGCAATCAAGTGGGACATTTTTCCAGGGAGTGCCCTAAGCCCAGGAAGCAGCTACAACAAGGGAAGGTTTATGCAGTTACCTCTGAGGATGCTGTCACATCGCCTGATGTGGTCACAGGTATGACCTGAACCTTTCATTTTGTATTACCTTGTGTGAGCATGTAGAGTAAATGAAAACAAATCATAGGTATCGTACCTATTAATGGCATACCCGCTAGAATACTCTTTGATTCTGGAGCTACTCATTCTTTTATATCTGTGACATTTGAAAAGAAGCTAAATCTAACCCTCAGATCTTTAGACTACAAATTACTTGTACGATCGCCTATGGGATTAGAAGTGGAATTAGAAAAAGGTTATGGACCATGTGCAGTTTTTATCGATGATAAGATTTTGGATGCAACCTTGATTCAACTTGAGATGACAGACTTTGATGTCATCTTGGGAATAGACTGGTTGTCTTAACACTCTACAAAGTTGTTTTGTACATAGAAGAGGTTATCATTCAAGAATAAAGATGAAATATAATTTAGTATTATTGGAAGTATGTTGCCTAAGAAGTGAAAGCTGATCCTCTCTATGCCAAAGGTGAAGAAATGCTTCGAAGAGAAAGAAGTTGGATATATGGTATCTGTGGTATACGTTACCAAAGAAGCACCACAGATGGAAGATGTTGATGTGATGCATAAATTTTTGATGTGTTTCCAGGAGACTTACCTGGGTTACCATCTGATCATACGATCGAGTTCGTCATCGACTTATTACCAAAGATGATACTTGTATCAAAGGCACCTATAGAGTAGCTCCTATGGAGTTGAAGGAACTGAGACTCAACTACAAAAGTTATTAGACTAAGGTCCTAATAGGCTAAGTATTTCATTATGGAGAGTGCCAGTATTATTTGTAAAGAAGAAGGATGGTAGCGTTCGACTGTGTATAGACTACCGGGAATTGACTAAGCTTACAATCAAGAATCGGTACCCGTTGCCTCAGATCGATGACTTGTTCGATCAGTTGCAAGGTACCAAGGTGTTCTCCAAGATTGATCTTCGGTCAGGATACCATCAGTTGAAGATTAAGGAAGGTGATATTCCAAAGACAGCATTCAGAACAAGATACGGACATTATGAATTTTTAGTCATGTCTTTTGGATTGACTAACGCACCCGTAACTTTTATGGAACTCATGAATCGAGTATTCCATGATATGTTGGATACGTCAGTCATTGTGTTTATTGATGATATATTGGTCTACTCCAAGGACAAGAAAACTCATGTCAAGAATCTAAGAGCTTCTCTACAGCGACTAAGGAAAGAGAAGCTTTACGCCAAATTTACAAAGTGTGAGTTTTGGTTAAATGAGGTCACTTTCTTAGGCCATGTTGTATCCGCTGAGGGGATTAAAGTGGATCCTAGCAAGATTGAAGCCATTGTGAAGTGGGAAGCACCTAAAAGTGTTACGGAAATTATAGGTTTCCTAGGTCTAGCTGGGTATTATCGACGATTCGTGGAAGATTATTCCAGAATTGCCGTACCTCTCACCAGTTTGACTAAGAAAGGAGAAAAGTTTGTTTGGACCGAAAAATGTGAGAAAAGTTTCCAAACATTGAAGGCTAGATTGATAGCTGCTCCTATCTTGACTATTCCTATCCTGGACAACCATTTACCTTGTACACTGATGCGTCTGGATTGGGTTTAGGATGTGTACTTATACAATGAGAACAAGTAGTTGTGTATGCCTCAAGACAACTGAACATGAGAAGAATTATCCCACTCATGATTTGGAATTAACGACAGTAGTACATGTGATCAAGATATGGAGACATTATTTGTACGGAGAGAAATTTTAGATTAAATCAGATCATAAGAGTCTTACTTATCTATTTAATCAGAAGGAGTTGAACATGAGACAAAGAAGATGACTGAAATTATTGAAGGATTATGATTGTGATATCCAGTATCATTCAGGAAAGGCTAATGTAGTTACTGATGCGCTAAGCAGAAAAGCAATGATAAAATCTCAAGGAGAGGGTAACACGACTGCAGCAATGTGTGTTACAGGAAAAGTATTCAATTATGGTAATGAGCAGTTCATGATAGATGCACCGGGTGGATCAACCAACCAAGGGTTTATTCATCGATTTTCAAATATGTTTGCCACATTGAAGATTGTATCTGATATAATTGATGATGTGAAAGCCGTTATTAAATCAGACCCTTATCTGAGAATGGTACAAGAAGACATCAAAAAAGGTAGAACTAAAATTGAGTTCACCTTGGACGATGAGAAGGTACTGAAGTACAAAGGAAGAGTATGTGTTCCTGAAACGGAAAACTTGGACATTAGACATAGATTAAAGATGGAAGCTCACACCACCGGTTATTCGGTACATCCTGAAAGTACGAAGATGTATCATGATTTGAAGAAATTATATTGGTGGAGAGGAATGAAAGCTGATGTAGCTAAATTTGTGTCTCAATGCCTAAATTGTCAGAGGGTGAAGGTTGAATGGCAAAGACCTGCAGGATTATTGCAACCACTACCAGAACCAGCATGGAAATGGGATTGCATCACTATGGACTTCGTCACCGGATTACCATTGACTCCTCGAGTAGTTGACGTGGTCTGGGTGATTGTAGATCGTCTGACTAAGATAGCTCGCTTTATAGCTATACGACCACAGTATACCCTGGAGAGGTTAGCCAAGCTATATGTGGATAATATTGTCAGATTACATGGTATACCTGAAAGCATTATGTCCGATAGAGACCCACACTTTACCTCAAAGTTTTGAGAAGGATTACAGAAGGCTATGGGTACAACGTTGAAGTTTAGTACTGCATTCCATCCTCAGACAGATGGACAGTTGGAGCACACTATTCAGATCTTAGAAGACATGCTTTTGAGCCTGTGTTATTGATTTCAAAGGCTCATGGGACGAGAAACTACCATTGATCAAGTCGCCTATAACAACAGCTATCAGGCTACTATACAGATGTCACCCTATGAGGCACTGTATGGTAGGAAGTGTCGAACTCCTTTGTTTTAGAACAAAGTTGGTGAACGGACTATCGTTGGACCAGAATTTGTTGAAGAGACTTGTCGTGTAGTCGACATTATCAAGGAAAGAGTTAGAATAGCTCAGAATCGTCAGAAATAGTATGTAGATACTCGATGTCGAGACCTTGAATTTGTTGTAGGTGATAAGGTATTCTTGAAAGTATCACCTATGCGAGGCTTGAAATGATTCGGACAGAAAGGGAAGCTAAGTCCAAGATATGTCGGGCCATATGAGATTCTAACTAAACGTGAAAAAGTGGCTTATCAGTTAGCACTACCACCATCTATGTCAAGTGTGCATGATGTATTTCATATCTCATTATTAAAGAAGTATGTCAGAGATCCAACGCACGTTTTGATAGCGGATCCATCAGATCTAACTGATGATTTGACATTTGAAGTAGCACCAACTGAAATCACTAGTCGAAAAGTTCAACGTCTATGCAACCGTGACATATACTATGTTAAGGTCACCTGGAGGTCCGAGATATAGAAGAGATCACATAAGAAGAAGAGAATGCTACGCGGAAGCAATATCCTCTCCTTTTCGACACAGAAGGTATGTATAAATTTCGAGGATGAAATTTTTAATAAGAGGGGGGAGTTGTAAGACCTGTATCGAACTAACCGGTCTTACCACCTTGTACCAGGTCTACCTATCATGGTCGAGCCAAGTGGACCAAGTGCCTGAAGAAATCACAAGACCAGGTATGAAGTCTAACCCAAAAATAGCAAATGAGAGGGTAGGGTCGCATGCCTAAACAGGTAGGGTCGACCCCACCTCAACAGAAGTCCAACCCATGACTTTCTAGTTGTAGGGTCGCATGACTAAGTGTAAGACCCGTGTCAAACTAACCCGGTCTTACCACCTTGAACCAGGTTTACCCATCATGGTCGAGTCAAATGGACCAAGGGCATGAAGGAGATCGAGATCCCAGGTACGAAATCGACCCAAAAACACTTAATTCTAGGGGAGGGTCGCACACCCAGTGAAGCAGGGTCGGACCTCCCAAAACTGAAAGTCAGACCCTCAGTTTTGAAGGGAGGGTCGGACAGCTTAAGACCCTAGGGTCGACGGGATCATCGACCCTCCCATCGACCCTCGGTTTCTGACGAAACTGAAATTAGGAAATTTCCTAATTTTTGGTTGGGATTCTTTCCAAATCTCAATGGGATTATTATAGGACATTCCTAGTCTATTTAAAGGACGTTCCTAAGCCACTTTCACTCCTTTCACAACCCTAATTGAATTGAGAGAAAGAGAGAAGAAGGAAAAGAGGAAGAAAGGAGGCTAGGAAGAAGGCTTAGCAAAAAGGAGAAGAAATTGCAGAGAAAAGTAATCTTCTCAGGTATGGATACTAATTCCATGGGTTTCTACAGACCTTAGGTTAGATATGGTTGAGTGTAGGATTTCGGAGAAACCCAAACCATCCATCCATGGTTAGGCTTTCATGGAAAACCATAGGAGGATGCACGAAAGCTATCTAGATGGATTATACATGATTCTAGACCATGGAATGAATGTTGAGTGAATGTAGGAAGCAAGCCATAGGAGCCCAAACACGAAGAGTGGATTAAAAAGTAGAAATTGGATCAGAGTGCACCGAGGGTCGCACCGAGGGTCGATAGACCATCCGACCCTAGGTGTTTCTGACCATCGACCCTCAGCATTCGGGAAGTTCAGAATGGAGGGAGGGTCGATAGACCCATCGACCCTAGCATCGACCCTCAGTTGACAGAATGGTTTTTAAATTCTGAATTAATTATAATTAAATTCTATCGACTTTATTAGGTTTGCTAGCAATATAATAACATTATAAAGGTGATTTTAAAGTTTGGAAAAGTATCTATTAGCAAGCTAAGGTGATGAACCTTAACCCCAAACTAAATTGGTTAATAATAAACTGTTTTCTTTTCTTGAGTCCTATGCCATGTTTGATTCTATGCGAATATGTTTGTAATGTGCATACAGCATGCCATCCAATATTTCTATTACTTGTTCATGCATATTTACTTTATTGTTTATAACATGATGATGATGATGATGATAGGAATAGGCATGTGATTGTATGTGTGTGGTTGATGTGCTTGATGCGAGCGAGTATCAGGGGAGGTGTGATGAGAACGTCAATAAACGTTAACCTTTGGCGGGTCTCCAGACTTTAGCTCTATCTCTAACTCAAGTCTTGTGCATTGACATCGTCGTATCGCCATTACCTTAGCGGAACTATTATGTCGTAGAGTATCAGGGGAGGTGGTCTCGGTCCTTGTAGTCTCTGACTCTACCGGGGGGCCTTAGCTCTATCTCTATGGGCATTCTGAGGGATGTTGGGGTGAGGCCTTGGATACATTGTTTGGCATTAGGATTGGTTAGTAGCGAGCCCAGTTTGCAAGCCCTCACTAACAGGGGCTTACGTGTTGGTATAGCATTATATAGCAATAAACGTTAACCTTTGTTGTATAATGTTATGGTAGGGTGGATGGGGACGACGATAAACGTTAACCTTCGGACGGGCTTCCACACCCTATGTATAGAGGCGGTGTCAATAAACGTTAACCATTGACCACCCAACCTTTCTATTGCACATTGCAAACTATAAACCAAGACCAAAGATATAAATTGATTTTTGCATGCTTATGTATTGTTGCATTGTTTTGGCTACTCACTGAGCCGTGTTGTGTGCTCACCCCTCGACGTCGAATATTTTAGTTGATGATGCAGGTTATACAGTTGAAGATTATATGAATGAGCCGGCGTACGGAAACGTTGCAGCCATGGAAGTTGGAGCTGAAGACGATACACACGATCCCTCTTGCGAGTGCAACTCGTGTGTATTTGATTAGATATTTTTTGTAGGTTTCTTTATTGGATTTATAAGACATGTATTTGGTATTTAAATATTTATGTCTCAGTTAAACACAAAATAATTTGTTATTATTTATGGGTATCATCTTAGTTCTCAGTTCATATTATTTATAAATTTTCTGCTATTGTGTATTACTTTGATTATGATTGTGGATGCTTGTAAAGTTCGGATAACGCGGGGATAGCCTATTTGAGATCCTGGTTGAGCCGTTGTTTATTTAGCGGTTCATCACACCATTCTGGTTAGACCAAAATTGGGGTGTGACACTAAGAAGGTGTAGGGTCGACGGATTCTGCGACCCTACGTCCGACCCTATGATGACAGACGAAAATCAAAAATTTGGAAACTTTTCTAATTCGAAGGAGATCTTTCCTAAACTCATTGGGACTTATTATGGAGGGTTTTCCTCTATAAATAGGACATCCCTTAGCCTCTTTCACTCATTTAGAACCCTAATTGAAAGTGAGAGAAAGAGAAAGAGAAGGAAGAGAAGAAGAGAAGGAAACTTGAAGAAGAAGACTAAGGAAGAGGAGGAAGTTCAGAGAAACCTCTGAATAAAGGTATGAACCTAATTCTCTACCTGAATAAGAGATCCTAGAATAGTTATGAAGAACATAGGATTAGGAGAAACCCAAATCATCCATCCATGGACAAGTTCCAAGAGATTCCATGGAGGAAATCATTATGAACAATGAATAATGTATAACTTGTAGTTTTGAGCCATTGAACAATCATAGAATGGACCATTAAAGTAAGCCAAAGGATCCAAACATGAAGGGATGGACTTTAGAATGAAAGGTCGACTCAGAATACGTGTGGTCACACGTAGGGTCGAATGATATCCGACTCTACGAGACCACAGGATCAACCACATGCCCTCGGGAAGTCCCCGGGAGGGTGTGGTCGCACGTAGGGTCGAATGGTATCCTACCCCACCTGCGATCCCACACCCTGGGGTCGCAGAAACTGCTACCTTAGGTGTTACCCTACCTACGACCCAACAGGTTCTGTCAGTCTAAATCTATTGGAACTAATTCTAATTAAAATTTATCGACTTATTAGGACTTTCTAGTGATTTAAAAGTGATTCATAAAGCTTGAATGAGGATCTACGCTCAATCAAAGGTGAGGGAACAAGACCTAAACTAATTGGCTAACAATAAACTGTTTTCGTTTATTGAGTCCAATACCACGAATGATTCTATGCTTGTATGATTGTAATGTGCATATTACATGTCATCCACTATTCTTGTTATTACTGTTCATGCTTATTTAATTCTGTTTATTTATAACATGATGATGCTAGGAATAGGCATGTGAATGTATGTGTGTGGTTAGTGTACTTGATGCTAGTGGAGCATCAGGGGGAGGACGTGACACTGTGGTTCATCCTGATCACCAGACTCTAGACTCTAGCTCTATCTCTAGTCAAGTCTTGTCCACTAACATCTTCCATATCGTCATTACCTTAGCAGAACTATTATGTCGTAGGGCATCAGGGGAGGTGGTCTCAGACCATGTAGTCTCTGACTCTGCTAGGGGACCGTAGCTCTATCTCTATGGACGTATTGAGGGATGCTGGGGTGAGGCCTTGGATACACTGTTTGACATTAGGATTGGTTAGTTGCGAGCCCAGTTTGTAAGCCCTTGCCAACAGGGGCTTACGTGTTGGTATGGGTAGAGCATCAGGGGAAGTGTGATGCTGTGCGGTCCTAAGCACTTTAGCTCTATCTTTATTCCATGGTGGGTTCATGTGGGGGCAGCAATGGTGTTTGATCCATTGGGCGATTCCACACGTTTGTGTATAGAGGTGCGATGGCCACCTATCCTTTCTATTGCACATTGCAAACTTATGAACCAAACCAAAGATATGAATTGAATGCATGCATATGTTTGTTGTTTTGTTTGCTCACTAAGCCGTGATGTGTGCTCATCCTTTTCGAATTCAAATATTTTTAGTTGATGATGCAGTATGACCGTGGAAGATTATATGAATGCTCCCACATATGGGCATGTTGCGGCGATGGACGTAGAAGCTATAATAGGGTCACATGATTCATCATGCGAATGCAACTCATGCGTTTTCGATTAGATTTTTATTTGAATTATTAAGGAAACGTAATTGATTATTTTATTTACTTATGTTTTAGTCAATGAAAGATAATTGGACATTTTATTTATGTTATCATTCTTAGATTCTCAGTTCATTTAATATATAAGACTTTCGCTATTGTTTATTTACTCTGATTATGGTTGTGGATGTGTATGGCTTAAGCAAATGGACACAGTCTATTCGAGATCCTGGTTGAACTATTGGTTTATTAGCGGTTCATCACTCCATTCTGAATAGTGCGGAATTGGGGTGTGACATATACTTTCACTCATACTTTAGTGAACCAAGAAGGAAAAAAAATGATGATTGGGCTTCCTTTTATAGAAACCCATGGAGAGAGAGTGCTCTATTTTGACACAAACCAGATGCTGACAATCGGGTGATGCATCATCCGGTATAGCATCTGGTTGAGTATAAAAATGGGCTTATGCTTGGTTTTATGGGGCCGAGTTGGTGGGGATACCTTCTAGGTCACTTGATTCTTCTTCCCCATACTCTACCATCACTAGGTGATCCTAGTATTTGACCCGACATTATTATGAGGGTCTAGATGTCAGGGTGCCATGTGTTGGCACAGTAAGACCGGACACAGAGGGATCCGAACTGGTAAGGATTCTGGGTGTGGGCCTTACACCCTTAGAAGTGGACGATACCTAGACTCTACATGTTTCCATCCTAGTATTCTCAACTGACTCTAGATCTCTTGTCTAAAAGTCTCAAAAATAAGAGTAGAAGATGAAGACCTCGGCTCGGCGTATACGCAATTGCTTGCTGTAGAAATCTGAAGTATCTCAGCCAACTGACGAACATCGAATGAGATATCTACTCCATGAACCCTATTGGATATTCATAAGCCCAAATCCAAATTCTCATCCTTGAGATCAGTCTCTACCCTAAGATTGCAGTAGAATAATCTAACCAGATTAGGTTTGGTAACCATCCTATACCTGAGGATCGGTGCCGAGCCTAATGCAGAAAAAGCCTCGCCCATGGCAAAGCACCGCAACTGTAAAACCCGTGCCCAAATTTCAGTCCTAAATTGGAAATTTTGGCTCGTAACAGGTCTTACCATGAACGGGTCAGACCGACGTGACCAAAGTGGGCAAAACACAATGGAGGAAGGTTACACTCGATCCTACACCATACACAGGTGCTTACACTCTATTTTGGTCGTGTGGATGGGGCATGCAGCCTGACAAAGTGGTCAGTGCACACGCAGCCACACCCATCTATCACACTCCATTTTGGATGTGTGGATGGGGCGTGTAGCTACAAAATGGTGTTAGGCTATGCACACAGCCACACTTAGCCAATGGGTTGGTTTTTGGTCCGAAAGTCCCTAGCCCTACTAAGACATGAAAACTTAGTCTACCAATGACTAAACCAAAGGATTTTGGTCTATGTTTGACCATGGTTGATTGTCAACCCAACAAGGGACCACAAGGGTGGACCGAAGACCATCTCTCCAACGGTTTGGGTTAGTCTTTCACCAACCAACCTCGGGACCCACCAAAAGAGATTGGGTTTCCACCAATCTTGGTAAGTTGGCTAGGAATGTTCTGAGAATGGTAGGAAGAAGGACGAAATCCTTCCATTACCATGATGGGGTCCCAAGGAATCCCATTATATCGTTTTGGTTGTGGGATTGGATTCATTCCTCTCAAACCTATGACTAACTGAGAAAAAAGAGAGAAAGAGTAGGGAAAACCTCTGATGCATTTTGGAGAAAGAAGAAGAAGAGAGATCCAAGAAGGGAGAAGAAGAAGAAGAAGAGAAGGGAAGGAGTCTCGGTCACTATTGGATCGAGCATTCAACAAAACCACCAACAGGAAAGGAATGCTGGTAACAATTCCTAACTCTGTCGATTTCCTTTGAGTTAATAAAATGAGATAAAACATTGATGGTTCATTTTCCCATGACTACCTAGAAAGAATCATCACCATTTAATGGGGAGCACCTAAGTATTGATTTGGGTGTCGGATCTATTTCATTTGAGAATCCGAAACCATAAGAACAATAAGAAAATCGATAAAACTAATTTTAAATGGATTAAAGGATCCTATGACATTCATGGACGACTAGGGAAGACACTAGATGGACTAAAGCCAAGAAACCCCATTGATTGGATGGTTGAAACTCAGATCCAAAGGATTTTAAATTGGATCTAGCAGTTCAGACATCATTTGTAATGAAAGGTATCCCAATAGTGGGGTAGACAAGGATCCTCGAACCCAAAAGTCATAGGGACACTTGATGGAGACTGGGCAACACCCCAAAAGTGAAGCCATAAACTTTAGGCCATGCCAAGGCATGCGGCCTGACCACGTGCTGCATGACCTGCAGCTGGTGAGGTGCAGCCGTAACCACGTGCCTCACGACTTTTTTCTACTGTGGTTGCCCGTGCTCGGCCAGTGACTTGCTACAATACTTAATTAGACTACTTTTGAAGGCTTAGGGCCTTGTGATCATGTCTAACTATGTATTTCCTTAATGTTATGAGTGTTAGTGTGGTGAAATCGGACTATAAATTAAATCTCCATGCTTCACGTCACTTATAACACTTGGACAACAACCTGTAACATATTTGGACTTGACTAACAGACCATATAGAATAACCAATACTTAATGAGATGCTATGATGAGAAAATAGGGTAGATAAATAGCAGACAAGGAATTAATATTTATTTATTAAGATGCTATTAAAGGTACGGGAAGCTTAGAAAGGATATTCGAGTTGTGCTTCAATAGTATTTCTTAATACCACTCAGGTAAGGGGATTAAACCCTCTTGTTGTGTATGAACTTGATATTATATTGCTTGTTATGAGATTGATAACATGCCTTGTTTGATAATATTCCATCCAATATATTGTTTTGTTTGCTCATGCATATGTATTCCCTTATGTGTGATCAATGATGCTCACAGTGGTTTGGAAGCGGGGTGGTATGGGACACTTTGTGACCTCTCCATGGAAGGTAGAGCTAGTCTTGGTGATTCATGATGTCTGATTGAGTTGGTAAGGAGGAAGGTGGGTGGTATGGGACACTTGCTTAACATAACCAAATCACGATGACCTATGTGGGGGCTCAGTCGAGGTCAGAAGCTTGGTGATGTTACGATCCAGTATTATGATTAATTAGGTGGACTTAGTTAGTTGCATAATAATTATCAATATAACTATACCCTAGCCATTAAGGGGTTATGTAATGGCATAAGTTCAAAAAAGGCTGGTATAAACATAGCTATGATGCTTCCCATTTCTGACGTAGTGTGAATGGACAGATGGGTTGACTAGTGGGATTATCACATCCTCAAGTGTCATATGGGTAAACTTGGGATGAGTCAGGGTCGAGGACGAAGATGCCAGACCTATACATAGGGATGGTGATTCACTCTAAGGGAGGCTTCATTTATTCTGGTGGAGATGACCTGTACAACCTAGAGGCTCCATTTTAGTTTTCTAGAGTTGGCACCTACAGTTATCATACCTAACCGTAGTTTGTAAATTCATGCATTTTGTATGTTGCATGTCTGATTTCCTTACTAAACTCTGTGGTTGAGCTGACCCTCGTATGTACACATTATTTTAGATGATGCAGGTGTAACCATTGGTGACTATATTGATATTCCAAGGTATTATCCATCCGGTGTGGAGGATGTTGATGTTGACAAGATGAAGATGTCTATAGCTACAGATGTGAGTGCGACGACTGCATCTATGGATAGGCGTGACCATTCTATCATAATACCACTAGTGTTTAAACAAACTATTTAATTGGGGATGTATTGTCCAACTCTTTCAATACAACACTTAATCTCCTGAAAGCACTTTTACTTGGAATAGTGTTTGAATAATATTTTCATAAATTATAGATGTTAGCTGCAATTGACTTGAGATAAGACTTCCACTTAATTTAATAGAAAATATGTAAATGCTGTTTTCTTTAATTACTCTGAACAAGTTGATTATTACCTTGTGTGGGTAACGTTATGGATTTTTGATTGTGTATCTTGTGAAATGTGATCCTAGAAGGGGATTTCTATTGCCCTGACTGGATGAGGAATCCAGTTACATTCCATAGTACCTATACGTTAGGAATGAGGTGTGACAGCAACTGATCAAAGTCTACGAACCTGCCTGACTCGATAGAGATATTCTTGAACCTAGGTCATGCATCTTGATCAGCACGAGAGAGGAATCAAAAATCGTCGAAAGCTTGTGATCTAACCATTTTGCCGCAAAACACACAAGAATGGGAATTGTGTGAGGAATCAAGTTGAGCAAAGTGTTAGACGAATGAACAATATTTATAGAGAAAATAAAACATGGTTTGAATTAATGAGAAACCGAGTAAATGAAGCAACATTGGAAATTTTGATAAAAATGAGTTGAATAGTCGACATGGAAAATATAGAATACGTACTGACACACGGAAACAAGATTCCAAGTGTCTAGAAATGTTCTAAACATGTCATAGAAGGACTGTTTTATGATTTGAAGCATTGAAAATTGGCAAGTTATTGATTGGAAGTAAATTTAATGATTTTTGGGAAAAAGCCAATATGGGAAAACTTGAAGTTAACAAATATGAGAAGATAATCATATTTGATTGATTAAAAACATCCTAGCAACTCCTAATAGTGATTTGCAATAAGTTATAGCAAGTTACATGGAGTAAGTATGATTTAAATAGAAAACCTAGGTTTTAAGTAAATTGAAATGGAAAAAATCGATAAGTAATTGATATGCATACCTTAGATGTTGTTTGAATTTCGAAAGGTGTTGGGAATGAGTGAGTTTGACCTAAAAAGTGATTTGGGACAGTCACTAGCCTTTCTCTCCTTCTCTTCCTTGCTCAAATTGAGAATGAGAGGGAAAAATGTAACTCATGACCCTATTTAAACACGTTTTTGAGTCAGTCGATCAATGAAATCGATCTGATTGACCACCTCGAGCGACCACCTGCTGAAAAAAAGCTAAAATTGGGTTAATTTTTGAAAATTTTCATTGTGAAACCCATTGTTACTTGTTAGTTAATTTTTGAAAATTTTCATCGTGAAACCCATTGTTACATGTTCTAACATGGTTATAAAGTGATTTTAAGAAAAAATTAATCATTGAACCATAAATTTGGATTAAGTATGAACTATTACTAATGCTGAATATCGATACATGCCGTACAGGAATAAACAGCAGTGTTACTCAATGGCCCTTAATACTCATAACAGTTAGCATAGTCAGGACACCCCTCAAACAAGTGTCCAAGGTGGTTTGGAGAATACACCTTTGCCTCCTACTAGTATGGATAATGTTCCACCTCCTCCACCTCCCCCTGTGAGGATTACTACTGACCTAGCAGCCATCATATGAAACCTTGCAAGGGCCATGGAACAACAACAATAGTAGGTATGAATGAACTCATCATAGTTTTACTACAAACCCCTATGCAAATCGGTGTTTCTCTTGTGTCAATAGCCGCTACTGTCCGCACCACTACCGTGCCAGTACCTCCTGTATTAAATGCAACTGTGCTGACCACTGCAACTACTCATCCTACTGGGTTACCACAACCAATTCTCCACGTTAATATAGGAATGCCTACTGCCCTGTTCCCCACTGAAGCCACCTAGGCTGAATGTTTAAGGCTATTGGAAAGGTTTCAAAAGATGAAGCCACTAAAGTTTACCGGAGTGGGTGATAACCCATTACAACTTGTAGTTTGGATGTAGTATATTAAAAAGTGTTTCAAGATGATGGTATTGATTGATGAATGGCAAATTTTCTATGCAAGTCACATGATGGAAGGTGAGCCCTATACTTGGTGGAATCAAACTAGACGATTCTGGCATCTCTGAATCCTATAGTGACTTGGGCTATGTTCAAGGAAGCGTTCTTCAACAACTACTTCTCTAGAAGCTTTCGTAACAAGAAAGAGATCGAATATCTGAGTCATTACCAAGGCCCAAAGACTATCCAAGAATATCAGATTGAGTTCGAGTTGCTCTTTTATTTTGCTCCTGCTTGCATGCGTATCAAAGAAGCCAAGTTCAAGAAGTGTGAATTCTGGTTGAGAAAAGTTACCTTTTTGGGTCATGTCGTATCTGCCGAAGGAATATCAGTTGATCCAAGCAAGGTCAAAGTAGTGCTTAAATAGGAAGTTTCGAAGGCGGTCACCGAAGTTAGAAGTTTTCTTGGATTGACAAGATATTATAAAAGATTTATTACTGACTTTACAAGGATAGCCATTCCTCCGACACAACTAACAAATAAGGAAATTAAATTCGTGTGGTCACAGAACTGTGAGTTGGCATTCCAATTATTAAAGGAGAAGTTAATATCTGCTCCTGTTTTGACTATTCTGTCTAGATAAGAAGGTTTAGTAGTGTATACCAATGCATCCAAGTTAGGACTTGGTTGCATCCTGATGTAAGAAGGCAATGTAATTGCCTATGCATCCAAACAATTAAGGGAACATGAGAAAAATTATCCAACTCATGATCTTGAGTTAGCTACCGTAGTATTTGCGCTCAGGACATGGAGACATTACATGTATGGAGGAAAGTTATAAAAAATGTCTGACCACAAGAGTCTCACCTACTTATTTAACCAAAAAGAACTCAATATGAGACAAAGAAGGTGGTTAGAGCTACTAAAAGATTATGATTGTGATATCCAATATCACTCGAGAAAAGCTAATGTAGTAGTTGATGCTCTCAGTAGAAAAGCAATAAGCAAAAAGGAAGATAAAGCTAGCGACTATGTGATAGATGAAGCAAAAATCATTCCTCCACCCATAGTAGAAGATTCTGTTACTAGTGCCTTACTAGAAGATTTGAGTGAAGCCACTACAACCACTCTAGGTGCCCTTCAAATACAACCAACAATGTTGCAAGAGATTAAATCAGTAACAATACGGGATTATCACCTAGGCGCACTAAAGAGTAAACTTGAGAATGGAAGGCAAGACTCTGATTTTGTTCTAAACAATGGAATTATCTATTATGGTGGTAGAGTATGTGTACCAGAATCTGTAGAAGATTTGAAGGAAAAGATTTTGATTAAAGCTCATTCATCTCCATACTCTATGCATGTCACACCCCAATTCTAAACCAACCAGAATGGTACGATGAACCCCATAGACCAACAGTTCAACCAAGATCTCATATAGGCCGTGCCCATTCGATTAAACTGCATACATCCCACAAGCAAATTCAGAGTAAATAAATGATAGCGGAAGTCTTTAATACTAATGAAATGAGAATCTGACAGTGATAACATAATTAAGTATCCAATTATCTCCAATGTACCTCAAGACATAAAGTAAAGTAAAATAATCAATTACATGTCCCAATAGTTAAACAACTAAGCTAATAAAAAACACATGTGTTGCACTCGCATGACGAATCATGCGTATCTTCCTCAGCTTCTACGTCCATCGTAGCAACGTGTCCATACGTCGGCGCATTCATATATTCTTCAACAGTAGGACCTGCATCAAGAACTAAAAATATTCGACGTCGAAAGGGTGAGCACACATCACGGCTCAGTGAGCAAACAAAACAACACAATAAGCATATGCATGCATTCAATTCATATCTTTGGTCTGATTTTTAAGTTTGTAATATGCTATAGAATGGTTTGGTGGCTGCCGCACCACTATACATGAGTGTGTGAATCCGCCCAATGGATCAAACACCATTTTCGTCCCACATGCACCCACCATGGAATAGAGATAGAGCTAAAGTGTCCGGATAAAAAACCGCCAACACTTCTCCTGATGCCCTACCTATACCAACACGTAAGCCCCTATTGGTGATGGCTTGCAAACTTTGCTCGCAACTTACCAATCCTAATGCCATACAATGTATCCAAGGCCTCACCCCAGCATCCCTTAATATGTCCATAGAGATAGAGCTAAGGCCCCCCGGCAGAGTCAGAAACCAAAAGGTTCGAGACCACCTCCCCTGATGCCTTACGACGTAATAGTTCTGCTAAGGTAATGATGATACAATGATGTTAGTGGGAAAAACTATAGAGATAGAGCTAGAGTCTGATGACGAGGTCGAAGACCACATGCCACATCCTCCCCCTGATGCTCCACTCACATCCAACACATCAACCACATACATACATTCATATGTCTATTTCTAGCATCGTCATCATCATCATGTTATAAATAAACAGAATTAAAAATGAATGAACAGTAATAGCAAAAATATTGGATGACATGTGAGATGCACATTACAAGAATACAAGCATAGAATCAATCATGGCATTGGACTCAATAAAAATAAAGCAGTTTGTTATTATCCAATTAGTTTAGGTCTTGTTCCCTTACCTTTGATTGTTGGTTGTTCCTCTTCCAAGCTTTGTAAATCACTTTTGGACCACTTGAAAACCTAATAAATTTATGGATTCTAAGTTAGAGTTCATATTAATTAATTAAAGTGTTTAAATGTCCCATCTGGAATCAATTAGACCTCCATAAACTGAGTGGTCGCAGGTATGGTTGCACCTGTGGTCTTAGTTTCTGCGACCACAGGGTGTGTGGTCGATACGTGTGGTCGCATATCATGCGACGACACACATGAGACCACACCGTCCCTGGAAACTTCCCGAGGGCGTGTAGTCGACACATGTGCTTGGTGTGGTCAACCATAGTTGCGACCACATGAGTGTTTGGTCGACTTTCATTCTCAGTTTAACCCCTTCATGATTTGATTCCTTGAACTATCACTAGGGTCCTTCTTATGATTGATCTATGGCCTTAATTTCATATTTTTCATAATTATCTACTCCAACCTACTCTTCATGGATATCCTTTTGAGTTTTCGTCTATGGGTCTCATGGTTGAGATCCTATTTTAAATCAATACTTCCTCCATGATCTATTCTAGGCATTCAACTAATGTAGGAGATGTTTTAATACCTTAAATTTGCCTTTGATTGTTGGTTGTTCCTCTTACCTTTGATTGTTGGTTGTTCCTCTTCCAAGCTTTGTAAATCACTTTTGGACCACTTGAAAACCTAATAAATTTATGGATTCTAAGTTAGAGTTCATATTAATTAATTATAGTGTTTAAATGTCCCATCTGGAATCAATTAGACCTCCATAAACTGAGTGGTCGCGGGTATGGTTGCACCTGTGGTCTCAGTTTCTGGGACCACAGGGTGTGTGGTCGATACGTGTGGTCGCATATCATGCGACGACACACATGAGACCACACCGTCCCTGGAAACTTCCCGAGGGTGTGTAGTCGACACATGTGCTTGGTGTGGTCAACCATAGTTGCAACCACATGAGTGTTTGGTCGACTTTCATTCTCAGTTTAACCCCTTCATGATTTGATTCCTTGAACTATCACTAGGGTCCTTCTTATGATTGATCTATGGCCTTAATTTCATATTTTTCATAATTATCTACTTCAACCTACTCTTCATGGATATCCTTTTGAGTTTTCGTCTATGGGTCTCATGGTTGAGATCCTATTTTAAATCAATACTTCCTCCATGATCTATTCTAGGCATTCAACTAATGTAGGAGATGTTTTAATACCTTAAATTTGCTGAAGAATCAGAGTTCTCCCTGAAATTACTCCTCTTTGTCTTCCTCTTTAATTCTCCTTCTCTTCCTCCTCGTTTCTTTCTCTCTCTTTCAGTTTGAGTTCTAAAAGAATGAAAGAGGCTAAGGGACGTCCTATATATAGAGGAAAACCCTCCATATAGAGTCCTACTTCGATTAGGAAAGAACCCCCTTCAATTTAGGAAGGTTTTCTAATCACGGAGTCAGTTTGACATCTTGTGGTCGCGCCGGGGGTCACAGGATCCATTGACCATATGACCCAAATCTACTACCACATGTCCCAGACTCCTGTGGTCTCATTATTTTGAGGTGTGGTCGACCACACCTATTTAGGTATGCGAGCACACGTCTCAATTAGATGATTTATGGTTCGAATTACATACCTAGCCTTGTGGTTTCTTCATGCACTTTGTCCTCTTGGTCCAACCATGATAGGAAGAATTGATACAAGGTGGTAAGATCGTATTAGTAATATACGGGTCTTACAGTAGATCCCTCACCTGATTGCACAACAAGTATAGCAGTAATATGAAGCTTAATATAAAGCTTTAACCTTGCCTGTATCTAATACCAATTTAAGCATATATGGTTTATTGTATAGCTTTTAACCAGCATGGACAAGCCTTACATGTCCATACATGGGTCCCAAAACAAGTAAAAAACCCAACGGTTGGTCTTCCTAATCATTAGTAGGCAAACTAATCAAAACAAACTAAAATAGACGATTCAACTGGGTGGTGTTTCCTCCGAAAATGCCATCCGATTAACACTTAGAATAATTTCTAAGTAAGAAGAATCGGAGGGACAATTGGATGGTTAAGCATCCGATAGACCATTTGGTTTAACACCCTATCATACATATTGGGGTTCCAGTAGGTCATCTGGAGGCTTTACCGGGTGGTGTATCATCTGGTATTGCCTCGGCTTAGTATTAAGCCTAATAAGAGGGTCCAGATCAATTGGACCCATCAGGTAACCAGGAGAGGTTACCGGAGGGACAAGCTTCTGTGAGAGTCCTCCGGTAAGGAGCCTCTAGTTATTACTTGGTCTGACAGCCAAGGCATTTGCCTTGGCAGAGGCTTGGTCTAAGTCATTTAGAGGGATGGTCACAACCAGGCCTCCAGTAAGGAGCCTCCATTTTGGACCTAGCATCATCATCATCATCATCATCATCATCATGTTTTAAATAAACAAAATTAAATATGCATGAACAGTAATAGCAGGAATATTGGATGACATGTGTGATGCACATTATAAGCTTACAAGCATAGAATCAATCATGGCATTAGACTCAATAAAAATAAAGCAGTTTGTTATTATCTAATTAGTTTAGGTCTTGTTCCCTCACCTTTGATCGTTGGTTGTTCCTCTTCCAAGCTTTGAAAATTACTTTTGGACCACTTGGAAACCTAATAAATTTATAGATTCTAAGTTAGAGTTCATATTCGTTAATTAAAATGTTTAAATGTCCCATCTGGAATCAATCAGATCTCTAAAAACTGAGCGGTCGCAGGATTGGTTGCACCTGTGGTTTCTGTTTCTGCGACCACAAGGTGTGTGGTGAATATGTATGGTCGCATATCATGCTACCACACACATGCGACCACACCCTCCCTGGAAACTTCTTGAGGGCGTGTGGACGACACATGTGCTTGGTGTGGTCGACCATAGCTTCGACCACATGAATGTTTGGTCGACTTTCATTCTCAGTCTAATCCTTTTATGATTTTGTTCCTTAAACTATCATTAAGGTCCTTCCTATGATTGATCTATGGCCTTAATTTTGTATTTTTTACAATTATCTACTCCAATCTACTCTTCATGGATTTCCTTTGAGTTTTCGTCTTTGGGTCTCATGGTTGAGATCCTACTTCGAATCAATACTTCCTCCATGATCTATTCTAGGCATTCAACTAATGTAAAAGATGTTTTGATGTTTTAAACCTTAAATTTACTGAAGAATTGGAGCTCTCCCTGAAATTCCTCCTCTTAGTCTTCCTCTTTAATTCTCCTTCTCTTCCTCCTCCTCTCTTTCTTTCTCTTTCAGTTTGAGTTCTAAAAGAATGAAAGAGGCTAAGGGACGTCCTATATATAGAGGAAAACCCTCCATGTAGAGTCCTACTTAGATTAGGAAAGAACCCTTTTCAGATTAGGAAGGTTTCCTAATCATGGAGTCAGTTTGACATCCTGTGGTTGCATGTGGGGTCGCAGGATTTATCGACCACATGTCCCAAATCTGCGATCACACGTCCCAGACTCCTGTGGTCTCACTATTTTGAGGTGTGGTGGACTACACCTGTTTAGGTATGCGATCACACATCTCAATTAGATGATTTATGGTTTGAATTACATACCTAGCCTTGTGGTTTCTTCATGCACTAGGTCCGCTTGGTCCGACCATGGTAGGAAGACCTGATACAAGGTGGTAGACCGGGTTAGTACGATACGGGTCTTACAATGCACCCTGAAAATACTAAGATGTATCATGACTTGAAGAAGGAATCTGGTTGAGAGGTTTGAAAGCCGATGTGGCTAAATTCGTTTATAAGTGTTTGACATGCCAACAAGTCAAAGCGGAACATCAAAGGCCATCTGGTAAACAACAACCATTACCAGTACCAGAATGGAAGTGGGATCACATTACCATGGACTTCGTCACAAGGTTACCGCTGACATCATGTTTTATGGATGCTGTCTGGGTTATTATGGATAGGTTTACAAAATCCGCATGATTTATTGTAGTTCATCCTTAGTATTCCATGGATAAGCTAGCTATAATGTATATTGACCAAGTTATCTGACTTCACGGTATTCTAGCTAGCATTATGTTTGATTGCGATCCAAGATTCACATCCAAGTTTTGGGAAAGATTACAGAACACCATGGGTACTCAACTAAAGTTTAGTACTGCCTTTCACCCTTAAACTGATGGACAATTTGAGAGAAGACAAATATTGGAAGATATGCTTAGAGCTTGCGCTCTAGATTTCAAAGGAAATTGGGATCAAAATCTCTCATTGATGGAGTTTTCTTATAATAATAGCTACTAGTCTATGATTAAGATGGCATCATATGAAGCATTGTATTGAAGGAAATGCAGAACTCTCCTATATTGGAACGAAGTTGGTGAAAGAAGAATCTTTGGACCAGACAATGTCCAAGAGACCTGTGAAAATGTTAATTTGATAAGAGAAAGGATTAAAGCTGCTCAATCAAGACAAAAAGCTATGCTGGCGTTCGTCGTGAAGATCTTGAATTTGAGGTAGGCAACAAAGTTTTTCTGAAGGTACCTCCTTTCAAAGGAATTAGAAGGTTTGGCAAGTAAGGGAAGCTAAGTCTAAGATATATAGGACCTTATGAGATACTTAGCCTAAGTAGAGTTGTGGCCTATTAGCTAGCTCTACCTCCCTCGCTTGTTTGTGTTCATGATGCCACAGTCCATTCTGGAGAATCAGGCGTGATATCCGGGTCAACCCTTGTTACAGCCCATTTTGAAGAATCGGGCATGAAATCTAGGTTAACCCTTATGGCATCCAAATACATCTAAGATTGCTACCACAATGATTACAAAATAAATCCCATAGTCTACACATGCAATATCCACAATAATCAAGAAACAATAATAATATAGTGAAAGCATTAAATATTGACAGATGCATCTAATGATAACATATCCCATATTATGTATTAAATTATCCAATTACAAACCATTTGTACTTTCATAAAATATTATCCAAATAAAAAAGGAGTAAATCTATTACATTGTTCTTGATAGATATCTTCATCTACCAACAAAAATAATTACAATATCCAGAGTATATTAGGGAGGGGAGAATGTAAGGGGAGGGCTACGTTATGCTTAAATGTAGTCACTGCAGGTGCAACCCTCGCCATGCTCTCTACCAATATCCTCAGTATCAGCAACCACACTAGCCAGAGGGGACTCCATAAACTCAACAATAGAGAAATCACCTGTAAGAGAATCTGAAAAGAAGTATCGACACGAGGGTGAGCTCACATCCCAGCTCAGTGAGAAATCTAGTATCACATGCTATGTACATACAACATCCAATGATATGAAATATAATTTATTTTATATTAGGTCTCAGGTTTGTGTTTTTATATTCTAGGCGAAGATAGAAGCTGAATAAACTGCCCCAGGCCGCTAAACTACTTCTATAGATAAACTCCTCCCTTGGGGACACCCATCTTTATAAGGTTTGTCACCTCCTACCATAGACCCCACATACGCCAGTTATCATACATCCATAGGTCACTGACTCCCCCTAGGGTGGCCCAACCTTCGGGAGTGCAAAGCTGTGCTAGTATCTTTACCCCTACTAGAGGGATGTAGGAAATAGGGAATGACATCACCTACGTTTATTATGTTCATTCATATCATTTTACTTTGGTTGTCTGCCAGCAGAAGCCCTTGTATTACTACTCCCATGGATTATCATGCCCCCACTAGCATGTCCATAACCATCTTGCTATCCACCAGTAGAGAATCCCGGCTCCACTCCCATGGATCACCGTGTCTACCACTAGCGTGTTTACATTCCAACGTGATCCATGTGCCGCACTCTTATGCGTCACACGATCCACCATACATGGTTTCAATCCAACATGACCCGTGTACCCGCACTCCTATGTGTCACACAAGCCATTATACATGGTTGGATAAATTTATAAATAATACCATGCCCTAACGGTAAACCTCGGCTCCACTCACATGGATCATTGTGCTCCTACTAATGCCTAGCATCAACAACGTGACCATTGTATTGTACTCCCATACTCCACACATCCACCATACCCAAATAATCATACAAACATTTATAGTTATTATAATGCAAATGCATGCTCATATATAGCAATCATGGAAAAACATACAATCAAATAACAACCTAAGCATGTTACTAGAAAAGTAGACATGTTATTAAGATGCCCTATGTCTATGGACTAGACCCCTCACCTGATTACACAAAGAGTGTAGCAGTAATATGAAGTCACATAGAAGACTTCTACAATCACCTTTGTTCAATACCTATTTAACATATAAGGATTCATTAGATTGGTTATATAACTTTTAATCAACATGGACAAGCCTTATATGCCATATACAGGTCCCACGAAAGGCCAAGAACCAAAAAGAGGGTGTTCCTAATCATTACTAAGCTTATAGGTTAATACAGCTGAACTGACAGATGAAACCGATAGAGGGTTCCACGGGTACCATCCACCAGTT
This sequence comes from Protea cynaroides, assembly GCA_028583415.1. Taxonomy (NCBI): domain Eukaryota; kingdom Viridiplantae; phylum Streptophyta; class Magnoliopsida; order Proteales; family Proteaceae; genus Protea; species Protea cynaroides. The sequence continues at coordinate 48,917,880 of CM053276.1, forward strand.
AACACTTAGAATATTTTCTAAGAACACAAAATCGAAAGGATGAGCGGATGCTCAACCATCCAGCTAGTCATCCGGTTTGTATATTGATATAAATCCTGGGATTCCAGTAGGGTTTTTGAAAGCATTGCCGGGTGATCATTGATCTGCAATGCCTCCGCTTAATTAATAAGCCTAAACGGAGAATTCGAACCAAGCAGATCCACCAGGAACCGATCGAACGGTTAGGGCTAATGTGGAGGATCGTACCACCAGGATGAGACTCTGGTTAGTTCATTAATTAATAAGCCAAGGCATTTGCCTTGGTGGAGTCATGATTTAAGCTAAGCAGTCGAATGAACATGCTCGTGAATCCGATATGTAGCACCAGTTTAGACCTAGAACCAGGTCATGAACCGAGCTTGGTCTCCAAGCTTGGGAGACTTGTTCTCCACTACCAAGCTTCCATTTTAGTTGGTGGGGAACTCATTCCCACCATTATTAGGCACAATGAGAGCCATTTATGGTCCCAATAACTCCTACAATGGAGTTGGTAAACTAACCCTAGGTTTTCTAGGTCATTAATGGTGGTCAGTATTAATGGTGCTCAACCACCATGGTTGCTAGCCATTAGCACAAGGAAGAAGGAGGAAGTTCATGAACACTTACCTCCAAAGGATAGAGCTAGGGCTTGAGGTCCTTAGCTTCAAGCTCCAACTCTTCTCTTCTTCTTTTCTACTCTCTCTCAATCTTCTGGTTTCAAGAAAGGAGAAAAGAGGTGTGAGGCCTCCTTTTATAGGAAATCAGGGAGAGAGAGAGTGACTAGCTTAAGCTCAACTGGTTGAACTCAATCGGGTGAATGATACACCGGTACGATCAACCTGTTGGGCCAAAACATACCTTATGGACCATCTCTTTGGCCTAGATGCTTTGGGATACGTATCCCTTCTACCCAAGGTCTACTAGGACACCCCATACTACCAAGTATACATAGTGAAGACTCACCTAAGGTTTAGATACCATCATCAGATCTGCATCAGGTGCCCCATCAATCAATGTGTTGAGACCTAACATAGAAGGAATCCAGGTTAGTAAAGGGATTCCAGGTGCTGGTCTTACAATCCTCGTGGTAACCTGAATACATCCATGATTACGACCATAATGATTACAAATTTTATCCAAAAGTCTACACATGCAATAATCATAAATAATCAAGAAACAATAATAATATGAGTGGAAGCATTTAATATTGACAGATGCAACTAATGTAATATCATAACCGCTAATATGTATTAGTTATGTATTACAACCCATTGTTCTCCACAAAATGATTCTATATCAAATATACATGTAGCGAAATCAAAAGAGTAAATCTTAGACAAGTATTTTGATAGATATTTTCATCTACTAACAAAAAGAATCATAATATATCCAGAAGGAAAAAAAGTAAGGGGATGGCTACGTCATGCATAGACGCAGTCGTTGCAGGTGCAGCCCTCGCTGTGCTCTCCACCAACATCATCATTTTTAGCAACCATACACTCTAGAGGGACTCCATAAACTCAACAATAGAGTAGTCACGTGCAACATAATATGAAAAGAAGTATCGATAGCAAGGTGAGCTCGCATCCTTGCTCAGTGAGAAATCTAGTATCACATACATGCAACATACAATGATATGAAATGCAAATTTTAATATTAGGACCTAGGTCTGTGTTAATACTTCGTATCATATTGAGATTTGGTCTAGCACTTTCGGTCTTGCTTATGGCTACCAAACCTCCAACTCTCAGATATCGTAAGGGTAGAAGCTGAATGCATGACCCTGGGCTGTGAAATAACTTTTACAAGTAAACTCCCATTTAGGGCTACAACCCTTTCAGGCTTGTCACTTTCCATCATAGACTCCATCTCACGCCAGCTACCATGCTCTCTTCCTCGGGTCTCCCAACTTTAGAAGTATGAGCCTACACCAGTATCCTAACCCCTAATGGAAGAGCGTAAGAAATAGGGAATGGCACTACCTATGTAAGACCTGCACTCCACTAATTTGGTCTAACCGTGTTGTGCCAGGTCTTCCCATCATAGCTGGACCATGTGGACCGATCGTGTGAAGATGGATCACAAACCAGGTATAAAAATCGACTCAACACCCAAAACTGTATGCATATGGTTGGATATTGGGTAGGTATGGTCGACCATATGGTAAGAATGAAGATCACAGATCCAGGACCCCATGGTCGATGATTTTGACCCTACGATCGATGGGTACTGCGACCGTAGCCATCGACCGTGAGATCTCAGATCAGACTCTGAGTTGGAAACTTTCCTAATTTGAGAAGGAGTTCTTTCCTAATTGAAAGAGGACTCTATATGGAGAGTTTTCCTCTACATAAAGGACATCCCTCAGCCATTTTTCACTATTTTAGAACATTAGTAAACCCTAGAGAAAGAGAAGGGAAGAGAAGGGAAGGAAGGAGAAGAAGAGAGGACTAAGGAGAAGGTTTTGCTGAGAAGGTTTTAGCTCTCTATCACATGTAAAGGTATGAACCTAATATCTGGAGATGTAAACTCTAAGGAATAAGACTTCTATGGAGGTTAGGAGATATCAACCTATTATGATTTATGTGATTCCTTGAGAAAATCCCAAGGATAACCATGAGGGATGAGTTTGATGATTATGGTTGATAAGAAACTACTAATGATGGCCATAGGATGACCTTCGGATAAACCCAATTGAAGAGTAGAGGAATAGACCCAAGAAGAACTCAAATTACTTGTTGTCTGTGACCAAAAATCTCAAGGTTGCAGCTACAGTCGACCATAGCATGACCAGCATGACCAGAGGATCGACCATAGGCATTCAAGAAGATTTTAGAAACCATATGGTTGCAGCTACGGTCGCATCATATGCGACCATAGGGTATCGACCGTAGGCAGTAAGGTCGACGTAGTATGAGACCATAGGACCAATCAGACACATATCAGTGCTCTATTTCAATTTTTGACTACAATAACATGTTACATATGAACCCTAACTTAAATTCATATAACTTTTAGGTTATTAACTCAACTCAAAGAGAATTACAAGGCTTGAAAGAAGATCATGTTTTGCTAACAGATAAGGGAACAAGGCCTAATCTAATTGGATAATAACAAACTATTCATTTATTTGAGTCCAATGCCATGATTGATTCTATGATTGTATGTTTGTAATGTGCATCTCACATGCCATCCAATATTCCTGCTATTACTGCTCATGGATATTTATTTCTGTTTATTTATAATATGATGATGATGATGATGCTAGGAATAGGCATGTGATTATGTGTGTGTGGTTAGTGTGCTTGATGCGAGTGAAGCATCAGAGGGAGGACGTGGCATGGTGGTCTTGACCTGGTCATCAGACTCTAACTCTATCTCTACTCAAGTCTTGTCCACTGACATCGTTGTATCGCCATTATCTTAGCAGAACTATTACGTCATAGGGCATCAGGGGAGGTGGTCTAGGACCGTGTAGTCTTTGACTCTATCGAGGGGCTTTAGCTCTATCTCTATGGACATATTGAGGGATTATGGGGTGAGGCCTTGGAAACACTGGATGACATTTAGGATTGGTTAGTTGCGAGCCTAGTTTGCAAGCCCTCGCCAATAGGGGCTTACGTAGTTGGTATAGGTAGGGCATCAGGGGAAGTGTTGGCGGTGTTTGATCCAGACACTTTAGCTCTATCTCTGTTTCATGGTGGGTGCATGTGGGACGGCATGGTGTTTGATCCATTGGGCAGATTCACACACTTGTATATAGAGGTGCGAGGGCCACCAAACCTTTCTATAGGATATTACAAACTTAAAAATCAGACCAAAGATATAAATTGAATGCATGCATATGTTTGTTGCATTATTTTGTTTGCTTACTGAGCCATGATGTGTGCTCACCCTTTCGACGTCGAATATTTTAATTGATGATGCAGGTCTTACTGTTGAAGATTATGTAAATGTGTCGATGTGTGGACACGTTGCGGCCATGGATGTAGAAGCTGTTGAAGATGCGCATGATCGTTCATGCGAATGCAACCAGTGCATTTTTGATTAGTTTAGCTATATTTGGTTATTGGGACATGTAATGGATTATTTACCTTTATGTCATGAGTTTTTGGAAAATAATTGGATTAAATAATTATTATATCATTGTTAGACACTCAGTTCATTATCTATAAGACTTTCTCTTATTTGTTATTTACCTTTGATTATTTCTATGGAAGGTGTATGTGGTTGATATGGTGGGTACTACCTAACAGAGATCCTGGTTGAACCGTTGGTTTATTTACGATTTATCACAGTTAGTCTAGAATTGGGGTGTGACAACCTATGTCTATTATGTACATTCATTTCATTCTGGGTGTTCACAAGCACAAGTCCCCAGATCACTACTCTCATGGATCACCTGCCCCTACTAGCATGTCGACAAAACCATTATGATTCCTACCAGCAGAGATCCCCGACTCACCACTCCCATGGATCATCAAGCGCCCATTAGTATACTTACAATCTAACATGTTCCGTGTTCCCGTGCTCCTACGTGCCATATGAACCATCATACATGGTTGTCATATACTTTATTAATAGCAAAGCTATGCCCCAGCGACGATCCCTGACTCACCACTCCCATGGATCACCGTGCCCCCACTAAGGTATAGCGTAAATAACATGGTCCATGTATTATGCTCTAATATGCCACACGTCCATCATACCCAATCATTACACAAACATTCATAGTTGTTATAATATAATGCATGCTCATATATAACAAATGAAAAGCATATCATTAAATACAACCTAAGCAGGTTACTAAGCGAAAGTAGACATGTTATGAATGTCCTAAGTTTATGGACTAGTTGTCACACCCCAATTCTGGTCTACCTAGAATGGTGTGATGAACTGCAAATAAACCAATGGTTCAATCAGGATCTCGTATAGGCCGTACCCATTCGATTAAACCAGATGCATCCCACAAGCAAAATCAGAGTAAATAAACGATAGCGGAAGTCTTTAATACTAATGAATTGAGATTCTAACAGTGATAGCATAATTAAGTATCCAATTATCTCTAATGTACATAAGACATAAAGTAAAGTAAAATAATCAATTACATGAACCAATAATTAAACAACTAAGCTAATAAAAAACACATGAGTTGCACTCACACGACAAATCATGCACATCTTCTTCAGCTACTACGTCCATTGTAGCCACGTGTCCATACGTTGGCGCATTCATATGTTCTTCAACAGTAGGACCTGCATTAAGAACTAAAAATATTCGACGTCGAAGGGGTGAGCACACATTCTGGCTCAGTGAGAAAACAAAACAATGCAACAAACATATGCATGAATTCAATTCATATCTTTGTCTGATTTTTAAGTTTGCAATATGCTATAGAAAGGTTTGGTGGCCACCGCACATCTATACACGAGTGTGTAAATCCCCCCAATGGATCAAACCCCACTGTCATCCCACATGCACCCATCATGGAATAGAGATAGAGCTAAAGTGTTCGGATAAAAAACCACCAACACTTCCCCTGATGCCCTACCCATATGAACACGTAAGCCCCTATTGGCGAGGGCTTGCAAATTGGGCTCGCAACTAACCAATCCTAATGCCATACAGTGTATCCAAGACCTCACCTCAGCATCCCTCAATACGTCCATAGTGATAGAGCTAAGGCCCTTCGACAGATTCAGAGACCACACGGTCCGAGACCACCTCCCCTGATGCCCTACGATGTAATAGTTCTGCTAAGGTAATGACGATACGACGATGTTAGTGGGCAAGACTTGAGTAGAGATAGAGCTAGAGTCTGGTGACGAGGTCAAAGACCACCATGCCACGTCCTCCCCCTGATGCTCCACTCCATCCAACACACCAACCGCACACATACATTCACATGCCTATTCCTAGCATCGTCATCATCATCATCATGTTATAAATAAACAGAATTAAAAATGCATGAACAGTAATAGCAAGAATATTGGATGACATGCGAGATGTACATTACAAACATACAAGCATAAAATCAATCATGGCATTAGACTCAATAAATATAAAGCAGTTTGTTATTATCCAATTAGTTTAGGTCTTGTTCCCTTACCTTTGCTTATTGGTTGTTCCTCTTCCAAGCTTTGTAAATCACTTTTGGACCACTTGGAAACCTAATAAATTTATGGATTCTAAGTTAGAGTTCATATTAATTAATTACAGTGTTTAAATGTTCCATCTAGAATCAATTAGACCTCTAGAAACTGAGTGGTCGTAGGTGTGGTTACGCCTATGGTCTCAGTTTCTGCGACCACAGGGTGTGTGGTCGATACGTGTGGTCGCATATCATGCGGCTACACACATGTGACCACACCCTCCCTGGAAACTTCCCGAGGGCGTGTGGTCGACACATGTGCCTAGTGTGGTCGACCATAGCTGCGACCACATGAGTGTTTGGTCGACTTTCATTCTCAGTCTAACCCCTTCATGATTTGATTCCTTGAACTATCACTAGGGTCCTTCCAATGATTGATCTATGGCCTTAATTTCATATTTTTCATAATTATCTATTCCAACCTACTCTTTATGGATTTCCTTTTGAGTTTTCATCTATGAGTCTCATGGTTGAGATCCTACTTTGAATCAATACTTCCTCCATGATCTATTCTAGGCATTCAACTAATGTAGGAGATGTTTTCATACCTTAAACTTGCTGAAGAATCAGAGCTCTCTCTGAAATTCCTCCTCTTAGTCTTCCTCTTTAATTCTCATTCTCTTCCTCCTCTCTTTCTCTCTCTTTCAGTTTGAGTTTTAAAAGAATGAAAGAGGCTAAGGGACGTCCTATATATAGATAAAAACCTTCCATATAGAGTCCTACTTAGATTAGGAAAGAACCCCCTTCAGATTAGAAAGGTTTTCTAATCACGGAGTCAGTTTGACATCGTGTGGTCACACGTGGGATCGCAGGATCCGTCAACCACACGTCCCAAATCTACGACCACACGTCCCAGACTCTTGTGGTCTCATTATTTTGAGGTGTGGTCGACCACACCTATTTAGGTATGTGACCACATGTCTTAATTAGATGATTTATGGTTTGAATTACATACCTAGCCTTGTGGTTTCTTCATGAACTTGGTCCGCTTGGTCCGACCATGATAGGAAGACTTGATACAAGGTGGTAAGATTGTGTTAGTACGATACGTGTCTTACACTAGATCCCTCACCTGATTGCAAAATAAGTGCAGCAGTAATATGAAGCTTAATAGAAAGCTTTAACCTTGCCCGTATCTAATACCAATTTAAGCATATATGGTTTATTAGTTGGTTGTATAGCTTTTAACCAGCATGGACAAGCCTTACATGTCCATACATGGGTCCCAAAACAAGTAAAAAACCCAACGGTTGGTCTTCCTAATCATTAGTAGGCAAACTAATCAAAACAAACTAAATTAGAGGATTCAACTGGGTGGTGTTTCCTCCGAAAATGCCATCCGATTAATACTTAGAATAATTTCTAAGTAAGAAGAATCGGAGGGATAATTGGATGGTTAAGCATCCGGTAGACCATTTGGTTTAACACCCTATCATACATATTGGGGTTCCAGTAGGTCATCTGGAGGCTTTACCGAGTGGTGTATCATCTGGTATTGCCTCGGCTTAGTATTAAGCCTAATAAGAGGGTCCAGATCAATTGGACCCATCAGGTAACCAGGAGAGGTTACCGGAGGGACATGCTTCTGTGAGAGTCCTCCGATAAGGAGCCTCTAGTTATTACTTGGTCTGATAGCCAAGGCATTTGCCTTGGCAGAGGCTTGGTCTAAGTCATTTAGAGGGATGATCACAACCAGGCCTCGAGTAAGGAGCCTCCAGTTCGGACCTAGAAACCAGGTCACAAGCGGAGCTTGGTCTTCAAGCTTAGGAACTTTGATCCCAACCTCATGGCTTACCATTTAGTTGGTGGGAATCACATTTCCACCATTAATGTGACTCAAGGGAGCCATTTATGGTCCCATTAAACTCCATATATGGAGTGGTTGAGCAAAACCTAACTCTAGGTCATCAATGGTGGTCTCCATTAATAGAGACCATTAATGGTGCTAACCAGCCCAAGGTCCTTGCATTCACCAAAGGAAGAAGGAGTAGAGAGGTAATGACTTACCTACAAGGAGAATGAGGCTAGGGCTTGGAGCTTTGAGTTCCATCACTCTCCCATGCACTCTCAAGTTCGACCAAGAGAGAATAAAGAGGGCTGGTCCCCCTTTTATAGTAATTGGGGAGAAAGTGTGTCTATCCAGAGCTCAATCGGGTGGTGCACCATCCGACAGAGCATCCGATTGGGCCAAAATATGGCCTTTTGGCCATCCATTTGGCCCGGATGCTTTGGGATGCTCATTAGGACCACCTAGGGTCCCCTATGACTCCTAATCTTACCGAGTTTAAGTGACAAAGCTTACCTATGGTTTGGATACCACCATCGGGTCCACATCGGGTGCTCCATCAGTCGGTATGTTGAGACTTGGCATAAGAGGAATCTAGGTTAGTAAGGGATTCCGGGTGCAGGTCTCACACATGATGTGTTCCATGTGTTGATGCTGAATAAGTACATCACCGACCCAACACATGTGCTGAACTCAGAACCTCTTGTAATAGATACAAATTTAAGTTATGAAGTCAAACCGCTAGGAATCCTAGATTGGAAGGTTCATCAACTGAGAAATCGATACATGTCCTATATTAAGGTATAATGGAAAAATCATCCTAAGGATACAGTGTCGTGGGAGAAGGAAGAAGAGATCAGTGAGAAATACCCTCACTTGTTCAAGGAACAAGGTAAGAATTTTGAAGACGAAATTTTTTTAGTTAGGGGGAATTGTGAAACCCGCATCTAAAAATATAGGCTAATTTAAAATTTTCTCACATAACAGATTTTCTCACCAGCACAAGCCTAGCATCCGTATCATCATTTGAATGTATTGAACTCTAGGTAAGAGCCAAAAACCCTGTTATTTTAAGTGTAGAAGCTTTATTTGAGGTAAAATAGTTGAACCAACCTTAACTTGGCCAACCTAAACCAATTCAGGATTGGCAGTCAACCAAATGAGCTTGATCAACTGCCTCTGCTGTCATCGACCGCCCATCTCTAGAATTGGGCAACTCAAGTCTAATTAGTTGGGCTTGGTTCCAACTAGTTTCCAAGTACCCATGATCATCCCAAATCATGTGGGACCTATCTTTTACTATGTTTGAGTGCCAATTGGTAACTCCCTAGCCTCCTCTATCACTCTTTTACTTGAAGTAGGACTCTCAAGGGAGAAGTTGTGCAACTCTAACTCTTGAATAATTTACTAATAAAAGCTCTCCAAAAATCCTAATTTAGATCATTAGGAACTCTGACATATTTTGGGAGAGTGAGAGAGAATTAAAACAAGACTGAAGGAAGAAGAAGAGGAAGAACCACCACTGAAAGTCCTCCCTCAAGCTTCTTGTTATAACTACAATTAGCAAAAGTTGCAAGGTAACCTCTAAACTATTCTTTTCATACTTAGAGTGAACCCTTGATGATCTTATGAGGTAGAACCCAACCTTTGATCATGTTGGAACGAAATTCCAGTAGCCATTAATGAACATTAAGGTAGAATTGCTTACTAATGCTTATGAAGGTTAAATTGATGTAAAAGTATGAATGTAGATCATTATAATGGATTATAATATTGAATTATGGTTGGAAAGTGGTCATTAATGTAGTACAAACCCTTAGAAACCCTCTAGGAAAGCCCTCGACCCTGTCCCATGGATAATGGATCAAAATGGATTCAGTTTGAGCTCACTGGTATGAGGTGGTCAATGAGGGCAATCGATAAAATTGACTTGATCGACTGCCACTACTGTCATCGACCGCTTGTGTCACAATGAGGTGCAAACTTGGTATTTTCAATCCCGATTGACCCCCTGGACTATGTTGACCATCCCACACCTAAATAATGTTGTAATAAACACTATGGAATGATTGGTTTGATTAGAATGTATCCCCAAGAGTGTAAGTATGTACGGTTGCGTAGCTGACATTCATAGTTGAGAACCGTACTTGTATATAAACTATGGGAATAAGATTATATCCTAACCAGTGGTTAAAACCTGTCATAGAACCTCTGTAGAAGTGATCCTAAAGAGGTGCAAGCCTCTGGAATCACAATGGACCAAAATACCTAGGCAGTTGGTGAAATGAGTCTGATTGACCACCTCAGCTGATCGATCACCTCCATCGACCACTTGTTAACAGCAAGCTTGTTTTGGTTGAATCTTCAACCAGGGATCTTGAGACTTAACCAATTAACCCTAGGACGTGTTCCTAAGACTAATGAGGATACCCTAGACCTATTATAAGCATGACTAAACAATCATAATTAATAATCTTACATCGATTTCACTAGGTAAGCTGATGTAAGAAAACAAGAGAAGGACTATGTATACTACAGAGTAAAGACTAGTTTACCAGTTATAGGTGAGGGATTAGCTTTGTTTTTTTTTTTATGTGCATGTACTTGCTACTTGTTTGGATTACTGTGTGATAACATGCCATCCAATAACTGTGATAACTGTTTATTATTCTTACATGATATTAACTTTGTACTGGATTGGTAGATTATGGATTGTTTGATAACATGTTAATGTTTGATAACATGATTGTTTGTCATTCGCTTGTGTCCTAGTGGATCCGAATGGCTGGAATGGGATGGTTCATCTTGGTCCATTAAGCTAGGATACAGGTACCTGCATTAGTAATATTCTTGGTTTAGGTTTCAATATCCCATGACAGGCAACCCTTGCCAATAAGGGTTTAGGTATTGGCATAAGATTCCATGGGTTGGACTCTTTTGCAGATGGACATGGGTTGGGTGCCAGCCTCTAGTATCTTAGGTGAGAGCTAGGGATGAGTCCAGTTTAAGTGCTCGTACGATGGACCAATAGCGCACCCGAAGAAGTAAAGTGAGGCTTACTACTGCGAAGCCAGGAGGAAGCCTATGATGGGGGAATGCTAGTATGATGCTTGGTCGGTGTACTTGGGTTGTATCTTCATTCTTTGGGTATGTTTCACAAGAGGTATGGCAAAATGTGTTTCATTTACCTACCCATGCTTGAGTGTTCATTACTAGGATTTAGGTGTGACTTGACTTGCGCATGCAAGTTTATGAACCATATAAACCTTAATAAACTACTCATGCATTGTGTGCTTATGTGTGCTAATTTCTCACTAAGCATATGGTTTTGCTCACCCTTGTACATATAAAAATTTTAGATTGTTTTGTAGGTAATATTACTGTTGATAATGATGTGATTGAAGATGAGGTATTTGAAGATGATTCGCATGATTCTTCATGTGAATGCGATGATTGTCTCTATGGTTGAGAGATAAGAGTTATGGAAGATAATTGAAAACATACGATTTTGAATACTATTCGAAATTCAAAAGAACTACATAAGAAGACGTCTCTATCTGATAGAGAAAACTTTATTAAGACTTATTTAAATTTTAGTGGGCATTGTTTGACCCGTAATGATTTTATTTAAATATTAAGTACTTGATATTATTTTAACCCTTATTTTAATTATGTCATGGTTTCCAAACAGAAAAACTTTTGTGGAATATATTTATCATGGTTAGATATGGATTTCGGTTCTTTTGATTGACTTTCCATTATTATTCTAATTTCTCCTCTCATGTTCCCATTAGCCTGTGTTGTGATTAATGGAAGAGTTGTGATATGTAAGTACTGTGAATGGATTCTGGTATGGAAGTACTTGCACTACGAGGAACCCATGGTCATACCCAAATGCTGTGCTTTGAGGTGTGACATGTATTGGATATATTGCTTTCGTAGTGGACACTACCACTGAGATCCCCATGTTAGAAGACATAAAGGTAGTGAATGAGTTTCTAGAAGTGTTTCCAGAAGACCTACTGGGTTTACCCTCAAATAGGGCTATGAAATTCGTAATCGATCTAATCCCAGGATCGGCACCTGTATCTAAAGCACCCTACCGGATGGCACCTATAAAAGTGATGGAACTCAAGGTTCATTTGCAAGAATTACTGGACAAGGGCTTCATCAGACCTAGTATATCACCCTGGGGAGTACTTGTCTTGCTTGTCTAGAAGAAAGATGGCAGTGTAAGATTGTGTATCAATTATCAAGAATTGAAAAAACTCACTATCAAGAATCAATATCCGTTACGTAGGATCGATGATTTGTTCAATCAGTTGCATGGGGCCTCTATATTTTCAAAGATCGATCTTCGATCCGGCTACCATCATCTGAAAATCAAGGAGAGCGACATCCCAAAGATAGCTTTTAAGACCCTATATGGCCACTACGAATTTCTGGTCATGTCATTCGGGTTAGCCAATGCCCCAACATCATTCATGGAATTGATGAATACGGTGTTCCATGCTTTCTTAGACCACTTCATGATCTATTGACGACATTCTCGTGTATCAAGCTACTATGAAGATCACAAAGAACACCTAAGGAACGTCTTGCATTGACTAAAGGACGAGAAGCTTTATGCCAAGTTCAAGAATTGTGAGTTCTGGTTAAGAAAGGTAATATTTCTTGGTCATTTAGTCTCTAGTAAAGGGATAGATGTGGATCCCAATAAAGTCCAAGCAGTGTTAGACTGGGAAGCCCCAAAGATAATAATAGAAGGCAGAAGTTTCCTCGATTCGGCAGGATACTATAGCCGATTCATAAAGGACTACTCTAGAATCACCATACCCTTTACTCTATTCACCAAAAAGGGTCTGAAATTTGAATGGAAGCATGAAGGAAGCTTCAAAACATTGAAGCAAAAGGTTGTAACAGCTCCAGTGCTAACCGTACCAAGTGGAAACATAGGGTATATGGTGTACATCAACACCTCTAACATAGGTCTGGGATGTGTATTGATGCAACATGACCAAGTCATCGCATACACGTCATGGCAACAAAAGAAGCGTGAGAAGAATTATCCCATGCATGATATCGAATTGATAGTGGTAGTCTTCGCTTTGAAGATATGGAGACATTATCGTTACTGGAGTGCATTCAAAATCATGTCCGACCACAAGAGTTTGGTCTACCTCTTTAACCAGAAGGAATTAAACATGAGGTAGCGACGATGGTTGGAATTGTTGAAAGACTATGAAGCCGATATACAATACCACTCTATAAAGGCTAATGTAGTGGCAGATGCCTTAAGTAGAAAAGTCTTCTAGATGAGTAAAAGAAATAGATCAGAAGAGGGAGAAGAAGCCTATATGGCTGCACATGTGACAGTGATACGTCTTCAAATTACTTTGAGCGAGACAACCACAGAGACCTTGCTCGAAGCTTTTGTCACATCTACATCTACCTTGTTTAGTGTGTTGAGCATTAATTCATCTCTACCTGAGAACATAAGAGATGCTATGCTGAAGGAACCTTATTTAAGTAAAATTTTGATAGAGCTTGATCGGTGTAAACAAGTCCTTGATTTCACCAAGGGTGATGAAGGATTACTATACTTTTGAGGTAAAACATGTGTGTCAAAAAGTGATGAGAACTTGAAAGAGACCATCATGACAGATGCCCACACCACACCCTACTCTATGCACCTAGGCAGTAGAAAAATATACTGAAGAAAAAGTTTTGGTGGAGAGGCATGAAGGCTAATGTGGCTAAAATTGTCTACAAGTGTTTAACCAACTATCAAGTTAAAGCTGACCGTCAGAGACCGGTGGGAAAATTACAACCTTTGCCAACTCCAAAATGGAAGTCGGACCATATAACAATGGATTTCGTCACCGGTCTACCCCTAATAGCACGGGCCATGGATTCCATCTTGGTAATTGTTGATGGGTTTATGAAGACTGCGAGGTTCATTGTTGTTCGCCCCTTGTATACTATGGACCTCTTGGCAAGACTTTACATAGACAATATTGTTTGGTTACATGGAGTGCCAGTTAGTATAGTCTAGGATAGAGACCCTCGTTTTACCTCACGCTTCTGGGAAGGATTACAGAATGTTATGGGTACCCAATTGAAATTTAGTATGGCTTATTATCCCTAAATTGATGCTCAGTCAGAGAGAATGATTTAGGTATTAGAAGATATGCTGAGGGCCTGCACCTTGGATTTTAAGCCCAAGTGGGAGGAGAATCTATCATTGATGGAGTTTGCCTGCAACAATAGTTACCAGGCTACGATAGGCATGGCTTCATATGAAGCCTTATACAGAAGGAAGTATAGGACCCAACTATACTGGAACGAGGTAGGTGAAAGAAGAATTTTGGGACTTGACATCCTCTAAGAAACTTGTAAGAAGGTTGACTTGATCAGGGAAAGGATCTATGCTGATACAAGACGAAAGGACCTCGAGTTTCAAGTGGGTGACAAGGTTTTCCTAAAGGTATCTCCCTTTAAGGCAATAAAGAGGTTTGGCAAGAAAGGAGTGCTAAGTCCCTCGTTATGTCGAACCTTATGAAATACTAAGTAGAAGCGGAGCTGTTGCTTACCAATTGGCTCTACCACCAGCCTTAATAGGGGTTCATAATGTGTTCTACTTATTGATGCTAAAGAACTACATCATAGACCCGACGTACGTGCAAACCACATAACCGCCCCAGCTAAAGGCCGATTTATCTTACGAAGTGGAACCTTTGACCATTGTAGATCAAAAAACCCAAGAGGTCAGGAACCGCAGTATCTCTTTTGTCAGGGTCTTGTGGAAGAGCCATAACGATGAAGAAGCTTCATGTGAAAAGGAAGATGATATGCAGGAGCGATACCTGTAACTATTTGAGGGTATAGGTACGTCTAAATTTCGAGCATGAAATTTTTATAAAGGGTTGGAGTTGTAAGACCTGTGCCCAAATTTCTGTCCTGAACTTCTTATGTAATTGAAATATGGGACTTTACACTAAGGAGTGGTGCGGATGGACAAACATTCTGGAGGGTGAACCACCAACGGCACCCACCACCAGCCTCAAGTAGGAAAGTAGGGCAATACGGTCCGGATGGAAAAGTGGTCTGGCCGATGGACCATTTGTAAGACCTGTGCTCAAATTTCAGTCCTGAATTAGAAATTTTGGCTTGTAACAGGTCTTCCCACGATGAATGTATACGACCAACCCGGATAAGAATGACAAATTTCCTTTGGAGGTAACATAAAATTATAACCTTTATCTTCCTATGTCTTTTAATATCAGACTTCGTGTTACAGAGAGGTACAGACTCGACAAAACTCAAAACCCCAAAACCAATGCAGTCTAACTCGAATTGGTCAGCTAAAAGATAGGTCAGACTCGAGAAGGTGGTCAAGCTGCAACTATCAGCCACATGCAAGCTCGGTCTGGGTTGGTGTCTAGCTTGCTGCAGGACCCGCCGATTGGGTTAAATCTTCTCAATACTTGGAAGGCTGACCATGGAATGGTCTGAGAATGGTAAAGGAAGGAGGAAGATTTTTCCTACTTCCATTATGGGATCCCAAATATCCCATATTCCAATTACCTTTTATGAGAAACTATCTCACTCTCCCATTTAACCAAACCAGAGGCCGACAAGGTGAGAGAGAGAGGGAAATCTCTGACGCACGCTTAAGAGAAAGGGGAAGAAAAGAAATGCAGAGAAAGGAAGGAGAAAGAGAGAGAGAAGAAAAATCATAGAGAAAGGAGGAAGGAAGAAGAGAAGAAACTCACCTCTAGCACATGCATGATCACTAGAGAACTCGAATGAGAAAAACCGCTGTAAGAACTCTTTTACACGGTGTAGTCTTGCATGTAGGGACTACTTCTCGTGGATCCAAACCGTGAGTAGTAGTTCATATAGTTATCAAAGCAAGAAATATGACCCCAATTGATTTAAAGATCATCCATGAACCGTTGGTTAAAAAGAAAGACTGTAGGAGCTAAGATCTATAGATTATTTTTGGATTTAAAGGTGGAATCTTAGATCTAGACCAAACAGACACTGTCCAGCTAGACATGGTCCTGCTGGGTATGCAGATGATGACCCCATACACCCGCACACACCCTAAAGGCAACTGGTTGAGGGCTGACATCACCTCAGTGGTGCTACTAGACCATATGGTCAGGCTGGTGGCCATGACCACCAGCCATACCCTCTTTAGGGGTGTGGTGGGTCATGTGGTGCTGTTGGCACACCCAGCTGCATGCCACCACCAGTTGCATGTAGTGTGCTGCGCCTGGTAGGCTACTGTGCAGTGTATATGGCTATATTTTGAGCATTGAAAACTCTATACCTTTATAAGAAGAAGTCCTTCTTAATATTATGCATGATGAAAGGTGGAAATAAATTATCAAGTGGGATTTCCATTTACACACCACCTGTCTTGCATGGACAACAAGCCTGTCATATGCTGAAATTGACTTATGGGCCTAGGGAATGACACTATTGACATAGAAACAATAATTTAATCTAATGTAATGCTGGGACAAACTCTTACATAATTAATTATTAAATCACTGTATATGATTTTGATAAGAATATGAGGAAAACTAGAGAGAGCTACTCAATCAGTACTCTGGTAGATTACTCTACTTGTCTCTCAAGTAAGTGAATCAAACCTTTGTTTGGGTGTGTTTCTCTATTGATTATGATATACTCTATGTGAGATTAATAACATGCCAGCCAATATACTGTTCTGTTTGTCATGCATATGATGCATTATTAAATTGTATGTGATCAGTGATACCTGTAGTGGTTTGGAAGCGGGTGGAATGGGATGCTTCGCAACCTCTCTACAAAAGGTGGAGCTGGTTTAGATGAAGCATGATGTCATACATTGGTAAGGGGGAAGGTGGGTGGAATGGGATGCTTGCACCACCTCTTACTGACACTGCTTTGCATTGACCAAAAGTAACCTAATCGAGTCATGATGTCCTATGTGGGGACTGGACAGGGTCAGAAGCTTGGAAGGGTTACGGTCGAGTAATATGGTAATTATGTGGAATTGGTTAGTTGCACTTACCTGTATAACTATACCCCTAGCCAATAGGGGGTTACATATTGGCATAGGTTTAATAAAGGGTGGTATGATTATAGCTGCGAAGCTTTCCAGTTCCATAGTAGTGTGAATGGGCGGGAGAGTTGACTAGTGGGATTACCATCTCCTCAAATGTCACATGGGTGAACTTGGGGTGAGTCGTGATTAGGAGAAGACCAAGATGTTGGACCTATACTTGGGGGATGTTTGATGTATGTTGGGTAAGGCGACATTCATCTTTTGGGAGTGACCCATGCAACTTGGGGATGTTTGTTGTATGGCGAGGGAGGCGACATTCATCTTGGTAGCCCATGAGTTGGCACATATAGTTATCATACCTGGCTATAGTATAGTTGCATGCATTTGTATTTTGCTTGGTTTTCTTACTAAGCTTGGTGGTTGAGCTTACCCTTATACGTACAAATATTTTAGATGATGCAGGTACAACGTTCGATGCTTTGGGCTGCATCCATCTGGTGTGGAGGATGATGATAGTGAACTTGAAGAGGAAGTCCATGATCCCTCGTGTTAGTGTAGAGATTATTTATACACATAGACAATTCTTATCACTCTTGTTACTTTAAGTTTTTGGGTTATTTTAATTAGAGAAACGTTTTATCCCATGATTGAATTTGAATAATATTTTAACGCATTTGAGACTCGGATAATATTTGAACCTTTGAATTATGAACTCTAGGATGTCAACTTGGATTTATTTGAACTGCAAGTCTTCCTCTATTTCTTTTAAGATTGTGATAGTATGGTTTAATTGAATTCTTACTTACTCTGATAATTGCCGGTGAGGATTAAGATATGGATTAATAGATGGCTATACCGTGACATGTGATCCTAGAGGGGATTTCTTAAACCCTAAAGGAACTCAAGGAATCCCATTACATTTCATAGTACCAATACGTCAGGAACAGGGTGTGATAGAAGTTGGTATCAGAGCACAATCACACTATATCCACTACCAATCCTACTCACCTATAAAACTTATATGCTGACATTAGGTGAATAAAAATTAATGCACAAGAAGATAATAAGCTATAGGAAGAGACTAAAGAACAAACACAGAATTGAAGAACATAATGCACAAAAATAAATTGATATAAGCTTTAAAAGTTTAACAAGTGAACCATATACCAAACGAGATGGGTAGTAAATCACAAGTGAAACCTTACCCATAAACAGAATGAGGTAAGTGAAATAAAACCCTAACTATGAATCTGGCTGCTGAGTCTGATGATCCTCCTGACAGTTTAAACTATTTGTAGAGCAGGTGGGCTGAGCTCGAGCTACTAATTCAGCCCTCCTCTGATGAGCTCTCTCACCCTCAGTTGCAACCTCCGCCACTGTCTTAGTAGAATAGGTGATAACAAACCTGTAGTAGTCAATGCACTCCTCATAGAAGAGACCTCCTGTCTAGTAGCCTCAAAGGCATCTTGCAACTGCAAAATGGCATACTCAGTTGCTATCACTCACCGCTCCATACCTGAGATGTTTTGCAGCATGCACCTCTTGTACAAAAATAGTCCTGTCTGAGTAACCTGCTAGTACTCCTGCAACCCAGATAACAAAGTGCGAGTATCATCTAACAAACCTTCCATCTCATTAATCTCAGGAACTCCAGTTTGAGGACCCGTTACAGATGGTATAACAATGTAAGTCCCTTACCGCTATGGTGCACCCTCTCGCTCATCTGTTGATGGTGCTACTGTTACACCCCAATTTCGGACTAACCAGTGGTGTGATGAACTGTCATGAGAACCAACGGTTCAAACCAGGATCTCGTATAGGCTATGCCAACCATGTTAAACCAAACACAATCCACAATAATAATCAGAGTAAATAAATAAATAGCGAAAGTCTTATAAATAATGAACTGAGAGTCTACAATGATAATTAAATATTTAACAAGTTATCTTCAAGTAACCAAAACATAATTAATACTGATTACAAGTGACACAATATGAAAGTTAACCACTAAGCGTAAACATAGTTAAAACACTAGCTTGACAGGCCATATTCATCCTCCATAGCTTGTACATCCATAGCTGCTGCATGTCCACACGTTGGCGTATTCATATAATCTTCAACCGAAACACCTACAACATCAGGAACTAAAACGAATTGCATGCACGAGGGTCAGCTCTCCAACTTGAGCTCAGTGAGTGAACAAAACAATACAACAAACATATGCATGCATTCAATTCATATTTTTGATCCGGTTTATAATTTTGTAATGTGCTATAGAAAGGTTTGGTGGCCCCCGCACCTAGAGCTAAAGTGTCTCGATCACACACCACCAACACTTCCCCTGATGCCCTATCCATACCAATAGTAAGCCCCTGCTGACGAGGGTTTACAAATTGGGCTCGTAACTAACCAATCCTAATGGCATACAGTGTATCCAAGGCCTCACCCCAGCATCCCTCAATACATCCATAGAGATAGAGCTAAGGCCCCCCGGAAGAGTCAAAGACTACATGGTCCGAGACCACCTCCCCCGATGCCCTACGACGAAATAGTTCTGCTAAGGTAAAGACGATACGACAATGTCAGTGGGCAAGACTCGAGTAGAGATAGAGCTAGAGTTTGGTGACAAGGTTAGAGACCACCATGCCACGTCCTCCCCCTGATGCTCGACCCACATCTAATACACTAACCACACACATACAATCACATGCCTATTCCTAGCATCATCATCATCATCATGTTATAAATAAACAGAATTAAATATGCATGAGCAGTAATAGCAATAATATTGGATGACATGTGAGATGCACATTACAAGCATACAATCATAGAAACATTCATTTCATTGGACAAATAAAATAAAATAGTTTAATATTATCCAATTAGTTTAGGTCTTGTTCCCTCACCTTTGATTGATGTTTGTTCCTCTCCCAAGTTTTGGAAGTCAACTTTGAATCTATTAAGAACCTAAACAATTAATGTATGTAAGTTAGGGTTCAAGTTTATTAAGTTACAGTAGTCAAAAACCTCGTTTGGTCTTAAAATATACTTGCCCTTATCCTATGGTCGATCCTATGGTCAATGCTATGGTCGCAATACATGCGATCGTACCTGCGATCATATGTTTCCAGAATTCTTCCTGAATGACTGTGGTAGACACTTAGACACTTTTCTCATCCTATGGTCGATCGTAGCTGCGACCATATGTAGTTTGGTTGATTTTTATATTTCTTATATGAGTTTCTCCTCGTGGATCATCATTGGGATTCACCCTAAGATCATTCTAAGGCCTTTGATCACAGTTTATCCATATTAATTATCCCTAACCTATTCTCTATGGTTTTCCATAGAAATTCTATAACCAAAATCATTATATTAGATTCAACACATCAACATGATGGAAAGGAACGTATTCTATCTGACTATCCTACAGGTCAAGTCCATACTTTAAGCATGATATAGAGAGATAAAACTCTTTTCTACAAAACCCTCCTCTTAACCTTCTTCTCCAAATCTCCTTCTACTTCTCTTGCTCTCTATCATTCTCTTTTAGGTTTAGAGTTTCAATTTGGGTGCCAAAAGAGTGAGAGAGGCTAACGAACGTCCCTTATATAGAGGAAAACCTCCATATAGAGTCCCACTTTAATTAGGAAAGAGTCCTCCTCACATTAGGAAAGTTTCCTAAATATGGACTCGATTCTAGGTTCGTATGGTCGATCATACGGTCGCAAAAACCGTGGACCATACCACCAAAACATGCGACCATAGGTCATACGTCTCACTACGATCGACCATAGGTGCGACCGTAGCCCTCAAAACTGCCACCATAGGCCCAAAATTTATTGGATTTTAGTTTTTGACTGGTTGCTTCCACACAAACTTAAACAGTCAACCATACCAACTAAATTGGACTTATTGCTTACCTAATCTTGTGGTTTCTTCATACCATTGGTTCACTTGAGTCAATTATGATGGAAAGTCGAGTCACAACATGAGAACATAAGGTTAAATTGTATTCGTGGCGTGCGGGTCTTACAACTCTACCTCCCTTAATAGAAATTTCATCCTTGAAATTTTCATGCACAGATGTTACAACTCCTCTACCTTTAAAAGAAATTTCATCGTCGAAATTTAAATATTCTTCGGAGTTAAATAGGTGGGATACTACTTCTACATTGCATCTTCCTCTTCCCATGTAATCTTCTGCACGTCTTGTCTTCGCTAGGTTACCTTCATATAATAATTATCCCAGCATTGGAGATGTTGTACCTTCCAACTGGTAAACTGGGCTGGTACCACTTCAATAGTTAAATCTTCTATCTAATCTAGTGGATCCGTGGTCAATACCTTTGATATGAATCTCCAACGTACTTCTTTAATTAGACACGTGAAATACGTCATGCACACTAGACATGGGCAGCGGTAACGCTAGTTGATATGCAACATTTCTACGTCTCTCCAAAATTTTTATGAGGTCCATAACAAATATAGAATACAATTTTCCCTTCTTGTCGAATCGCTTCAAACCATACAAAAGTGATATCTTCAAGAACACTTTGTCACTTATGGCAAACTCGAGGTGTTGGTGTCTCTTCCGACGAACTTGATCTATCTTGGCCCTTTTCTTCGATCTTGTCTACCACTCGACAGGTTTCTTTAACAGACTCAGGTCTTACAATTCCTTATTCGTTGACTTCATTCCAAAACATAGGAATTTGACATTTCTATCGTCCCATGCTTTATAGGTGACATCTACATGGTAGCTTGGTAGCAAATTCAATCCACGGTAACTTCTCAACTCAAGCTCCTTGAAATTAATTTCATAAGCTCAGGGCATATATCTTAGGATCTGTATAGCTCCGACTGTCCGTCGATTTAAGGTAAAATGTGGTACTAAACTTCAACTTTGTTCCCATTATTTTCTGTATATCCTCCCAAAACTTTGAGATAAAGCATGAGCCTCTGACTGACACTATGCTCTCAAACATACCATTCAATCTGGCAATATTATCCACATATAGCTTAGTTAGCCTCTCCAAAGCACACCCAGGTCATATAGCAATGGAATGAGATATCTTCATAAGGCGATCAATAATCACCCAAACTGCGTCAACCGATCTGGGAGTCAATGGCAAATCGGGGACATAGTTCATTGCAATGTAGTTTCACTTTCAGACTGGCTTTGATAGTAGTTGTGGTAAGCCATGCTGGTCTTTGTCTTTTAGCCTTTACTTGTTAATAATTCAGTCATTGAAACATGCATCTAGCCACAACTACCTCCATTCCCTTCCACCAAAATAATCTCTTCATATTTTAGTATATTTTGTACTTCTAGGATGTACCCAACACATAAATAGAATGGGCTTTTAGCATTATCTTGTATCTATGATCAGTGTTTTTCACTTTCAGGTATGCATAATCATCTTTTATATCTCATGATCTTTTTTGCATCCGAACTATGTCAGGGTTAGGTTTCTCCTTCTTTAAATCTTCTTGCACTGTTCATATATACGGATCTAACAAAATTACTACTTTTACTTCATTCCATCAATTCAGAGATGATCTTTAATGCCACAAGAGCAGCCGAGGAACTATTACTCCATAAGTTCATCCATAAGTTCTCACTTAATTGGATCACCATGAGTTTCTATTATATGTTACTCTTCTTCCTAATCTGAATCTGTTGCTGCGAAACACAAGGCAGCTATTGTACTAAGTCCTCCTTTTGGCTTTATTATTCCTTGTTGCTCAAAACCACAACTACCATATTAGCCTTGCACGGGTGACATTAAATATCGTAGTCTTAGTCCTTTAGGAGTTCCAACCATCTCCTTAGCCTCATGTACAACTCTTTCTGGGTGAAGAGCTAAGTAAAACTCTTGTAATCAGATTTAATCTGAAATCCTTCTCTGTATAGATAATGTCTCCCAGTCTCGATTGCATGAATCACCATCGTTCACTCCAAGTCATGAGTCGGGTAACTCTCCTCATGCTCCTTTAGTTGTCTTGAAGCATATGCAATTGTGGGTTCACCTTACATTAACTCACATCCTAGACCCAATCCGAAAGCATCGATGTATAGGGTAAAAGGTTTCCCTGGTACCAGAATGATTAAGATGGGAGCTAATATCAACCTTGTTTTTAGAGTCTGGAAATATTCTTCATACTTGTGAGTCCAAATAAACTCCTCTCCCTTCCTGGTTAGCTTGGTAAGAGGTATTGCGATCCTAGAGTAGTCCTCTATGAATCGTCAATAATAACCAGCTAAACCCAAGAAACTTTTGATTTCTGTAATGTTCTTTAGGTGTTTCTCACCATATGATTACTTCTATCTTAATAGGGTCTACCGTTATTACTTTTGATGATACTATGTGACTCAAGAAGATCACTTAGTTTAACCAAATCATACACTTCTTGGACATAGCATAAAGCTTCTCCCTTCTCAACTGTTGTGAGGCTGCTTTAAAATTCGTAATAGGACTTTCCTTGTCTTTGGAATAAACCAATATATAGTCTACAAAAACTATGACTGACGTGTCCTATACATCATGGAATACCTGGTTCATAAGTTCTATAAAAGATGTAAGGGCATTAGTTAATCTAATAACATAACCGGGGACTCATAATGCTCATTCCAGGTTTTAAAAACTATCTTTGGAATATCACTGTCGAAATTCTTTAGCTAATGATATCTTAACCGAAGATAAATCTTAAAAAATACCTTTGCTCCTTGCAACTGTTTAAACAAGTCATCGATCTGAGGTAGTGGATATCGGTTCTTGATCGTAAGCTTGTTCAATTCTCGATAGTTTATATATAGATGAATACTACCATCCTTTTTCTTTATGGGCCACACTAGTACTTTTCAGGTGGTATACTGGACTAGATTAAAACTTAGTCTAATAACTCTTGTAGTTGAGTCTTCAGTTCCTTTAATTCTATAAGAGCTATTCCATAGGGTGCCTTAGACATAGGTGTCGTCCTTGGTAACAGGTTAATAACGAACTCGATCGTACGATCAGGTGTCAACCCAAGTAAGTCTTCTAAAAACATATCAGGGAATTTATGGAACACTTCAATATCTTCCTTTTGTGGTGCTTCTTTAGTAACGTCCACCATAATACCATATATCCAACTCTTTTCTTTTCAAGGCATCTCTTCGCCTTTAGTGCAGAGAGGATAAGCTTTTACTTCCTAGGAAATTATGTGTCATCTTTGTTCTTAAATGACAACCTCTTCTACGCACAAAATAATTTTTTAGAGCATTGAGACAACCAGTCTATCCCCAAGATGACATCAAAGTCAGCCTTCTCAAGTAGAACTAGGTTGCATCTCAATTCTGTCCGTCCATACGATTCAAACATTGTTCATAATACTCACCTATGCAACATTTAGTCCAAAAGGGCTTAAACTAATAAATTCTGGTTTAAAGTTCTTAAGACCTTGTCAAGTTCCTTCATTTCTTGTGATTTTTCAAAGACTAATGCCAATAATCTTATATCCCAAAAAGCTCATTAGCTCACACCCCTTTTATCATTGCTATTCTACCCCGATCTCTGTAACATATACCTTGAAAAGTATCTTGTGATTGTTACTCAATTCATATCCCAAGTTTATCTATAAGCATTAGGGTATATGCTTATAATTTCATTAATTCTACCAAACTTTCTTGGACTTTATTTAATCATTTCATTTAACATTGGGTATAACTCAGTATTACTTGTATTAATCTGAATACTATCAATGCCACCATTTTTGATTTCATACTTGCATCCACTCTTAGATATACCTTTAAAAATCTTCTTCCGTGTCAAACTTCATACCGATATAGCCATCTTTAATTCTATTCGAGCGCTATTTACTATTTTCTAGCTGCTTTTGGAAGTTTTTACTTCTTGATCATGCACTCTTTTACAGACCATGACTCTTATCCATCCATTCAACAATCTCAAAATAGATTCTCTATTATTTCATCTGAGGTTTCTTGGCTATATAATCTAATATGAATTTATTCGTTTTACCTTCAATAATTCCCTTATTAACTAAGTATCTTTATCAAAGAAGGTTAGGAAATGTAAGAATCAAAATATTTATCCAAAAGTGATTCACTTCCTTCTTACGAATTTAGTATGATGACGAACACTTGTTCTATCTACTGAACTATGGTTTAAAGGATCAGGAGTAAATCTATGGTAATCGAACCAATAATCAAGGACCGTTAGTTACAAGGTGGTCCAAATACATGGAAGTGAAGGTTCTACAGTTCTTAACCTCATGGTTATAGGTTCTATCGGGTATATAAAGTCATTGGTCAAGGCATTACAAGAGTAAATCTGGAGAAGTTTTGGTACATTAATAAATCAGGTATAAATCAGAAAGATGTACATTCAAAATGATTAAACCTTTAACTGTTCATTCAGTTGATACCTCTATTCATGTTATCGATCATGAGAGTAGCTTAGATTGGTATAATCAGGACTAATACTATAGAAACAATATCTATAACTCCAATTGACAGGTTGAATCGATAAGGTATCCTGTCAAGGCACGAGAATTTGAAATCAGGTATGTGCATCCTCTATAATCATAAGGATAAGTCAATGATGCAATGCATCCTATGGCCACAATAGATTTGATCCTTTTGTTGAAAATGTTTGAGGCTTCATCTTCAGAAAATATTTCTCAACCCTTGTCAGATCATTCTGCCATGATGCAGCTATCCCATACATTGGTGGCTGATAAGGGTAACCACCTTGATACACTGCTTGTTGTACACCAAGCTTCTACACTGGGGTGTGCATTACTGGGACCTACGGTATGGTAGGCACTGTGTTACGACTAACATGTGCTGGGGTTACAGTGTTACTACCAATCGTACCATACTTGGTTTGACCCGGAGGTGTTGGTGTAGCACTGGTAACTTGGATAGTAATTTCCATGGCATCTTGCATAGTCGGTCTCATCTGTTGTTGCTCTTGCATTTTGTCAGGAAAAGTTTATTACAACCATAGCCAAGGCACTTGGTAGTCTAGGTAGATTGACTAGAGTGGCCTGGTTGTTCACCTCCTTTGATTTGCTCCAATCTAATTATCATTATTTAGCGTCTGCTCAGATGAATTTTTACTACCCGCTCTTGACCCAGATAGTGGTGGGGTCAACTTGCAACCTCTTCTTAATGCTCAACGGGAAATGGATCAGCGGGTGGTGGATCTCACTCTAAGTCTACATGTCACCCAGGAGTATAGCTTGATCTTCTTTTATAGTTACTCTCATTTTTGGTGTATGGACATTGTTCTCCTATTTCTATTGGATTTAGCCCAAGACCATTCCCTTTACCTCTACAGGGATATAGGTGTTACTAGCCATTTTTCTTCTTCCTCTGTCATACTTCGAGTTTTACATCTTGTGAGCACCGACTCGGTATTCTAATTTTCCGCTTTATAGATGCTCCCATCTTGCTACTATACTATATCCTTTGTATACTTAGACAACTGCCTGACTTATAGATCGTTCCCTATGTTATTTGTTTATCAAGATACATTTTGATTTTCTTTTTCTGTCTGTGTATACATATGGTTCCACCTTTTATATATACATTATTGTCTTGTTTAAGTTATGTCTCAACCAACACAGGTGCTTATGGTGTGTTTGTATTAAAGCTTTTAATTTATCCTAACTCAATTCATAGACTCTAGTGAAAGTATTCAAGTTTGATGGGCAAGGCCTGAGAGCTCTGATACCAAGTTGCTACATCCCAATTCTGGACTAATCAGTGGTGTGATGAACCGTCATGAGAACCAACGGTTCAAACTAGGATCTCGTATAGGCTATGCCAACCATGTTAAACCAAAACACATTCCACAATAATAATCAGAGTAAATAAATAAATAGCAGAAGTCTTATTAATAATGAACTGAGTCTACAATGATAATTAAATATTTAACAAGTTATCTTCAAGTAACTAAACCATAATTAATACTGAATACAAGTGTCACAATACGAAAGTTAACCACTAAGTATAAACATAGTTGAAACACTAGCTTGACGATCCATATTCGTCCTCCACAGCTTGTACATCCATAGCCGCTGCATGTCCACACGTTGGCGTATTTATATAATCTTCAACCGTAACACCTACAACATCAGAAACTAAAAAGAATTGCATGCGTGAGTGTCAGCTCTCCAACTTGAGCTCATTAAGTGAACAAAACAATGCAACAAATATATGCATGCATTCAATTCATATCTTTGGTCTGGTTTATAAGTTTGCGATGTACTATAAAAAGGTTCGGTGGCCTCCGCACCTCTATACACTAGTGTGTGAATCCGGCCAATGGATCAAACACCATTACCATCCCACATGCACCCACCAGGGAATAGAGATAGAGCTAAAGTTTCTGGATAATACACCGCGAATACTTCCCCTGATGCCCTACCCATACCAACACGTAAGCCCTTGCTGACGAGGGCTTGTAAACTGGGCTCACAACTAACCAATCCTAATGCCATACAGTGTATCCAAGGCCTCATCCCCGCATCCCTCAATACATCCATAGAGATAGAGCTAAGGACCCCTAGCAGAGTCAAAGACTACATGGTCCGAGACCACCTCCCTTGATGCCCTACGACGTAATAGTTCTGCTAAGGTAATGGCGATACGACAATGTCAGTGGGCAAGACTTGAGTGGAGATATAGCTAGAGTCTAGTGACGAAGTTAGAGACCATGCCACGTCCTCCCCCTGATGCTCCACTAGCATCCAACACACGAACCACACACATACAATCGCATGCCTATTCCTAGCATCATCATCATCATGATATAAATAAACAGAATTAAATATCCATGAGCAGTAATAGCAGTAATATTGGATGACATGTGAGAAGCACATTACAAGCATACAATCATGGAAACATTCATTTCATTAGACAAACAAAATAAATAGTTTATTATTATCCAATTAGTTTAGGTCTTGTTCCCTCATCTTTGATTGATGTTTGTTCCTCTCCCAAGCATTGAAGGTCTCCTTGAATCTATTAAGAACCTAAACAATTAATGTATGTAAGTTAGGGTTCAAGTTTATCAAGTTACAGTAGTCAAAAACCTTGTTTGGTCATAAAATATACTTGATGTTATCCTATGGTCGATCTTATGGTCAATGCTATGGTCGCAATATATGCCATGGTAGGACATATGGTCTATACCCTATGGTCACAATACATGTGACCGTACCTACGATCGTATGTTTCCTGAATTCTCCAGAATGGTTGTGGTCGATATTTTTCTCATCCTATGGTCGACCATAGCTGCGACCATACGTAGTTTGGTTGATTTTTATATTTCTCATACGAGTTTCTTCTCCTGGATCATCAATGGGATTCACCCTAAGATAATTCTATGGCCTTTGATCATAGTTTATCCTTATCAATTATCCCTAACCTATTCTCTATGGTTTCCCATAGAAATTCCATAACCAAAATCGTTCCCTTATATTCAACACATCAACTTGATGGAAAGGAACGTATTCTATCTGACTATCCTACATGTCAAGTCCATATCTTAAGCTTGCTGCAAAACCTTCCTCTTAGCCTTCTTTTCTAAATCTCATTCTCCTTCTCTTCCTTTCTCTCTTTCTCTCTTAGGTTTAGAGTTTTAATTTGGGTTCTAAAAGAGTGAGAGAGGCTAAGGAACGTCCCTTATATAGAGGAAAACCTCCATATAGAGTCCCACTTTAATTAGGAAAGAGTCCTGCTCACATTTGGAAAGTTTCCTAAATACGGAGTCGATTCTGGGTTCGTATGGTCGATGATACGGTCGCATAAACAGTCGACCATACCACTAAAACATGCGACCATAGGTCATACGGTCTCAGTACGATCGACCATAGGTGTGACCGTAGCCCTCAAAACTACCACCATAGGCCCAAAAGTTATTGGTTTTTAGTTTTTAACTGGTTGCTTCCACACAAACTTAAACAGTCAACCATACCAACTAAATTGGACTTATTGCTTACCTCATCTTGTGGTTTAGTCATAGCATTGGTTCACTTTAAGTCAATTCTGATGGAAAGACCGGTCAGAATATGAGAACGTAAGGTTAAACCAAATTCGTGGCATGCGGGTCTTACAACTCCACCACCCTTAATAGAAATTTTGTCCTTGAAATTTACACGCACGGATGTTATAACTCCCCCACCCTTAAAAGAAATTTTATCCTCAAAATTTGAATATTCTTCGGAGTTAAATAGGTGGGATTACTACTTTTGCATTGCATCTTCTTCTTCCCTTGTAATCTTCTCCACGTCTTGTCTTCGCCAGGTTACCTTCATATAATAATTATCCTAGCTTTGGGGATATTGTACCTTCCAACCAATGAACTAGGCTGGTACCACTTCAATAGTTAAATCTTCTATCTAATCCAGTGGATCCATGGTCAATACCTTTGATATGGATCTCCAATGTGCTTCTTCAATAAAGATACGTAAAATATGTCATGCACACTAGACATAGATAGCGGTAACGCTAGTTGATATGCAACTTTTCTACGTCTCTCCAAAATTTTTATGAGGTCCAAAACATATATAGGATACAACTTTCCCTTCTTGTCGAATCGTTTCAAACCATACAAAAGTGATATCTTCAAGAACACTTTGTCACTTATGGCAAACTCGAGGTGTTGGTGTCTCTTCTAACAGACTTGAGCTATCTTGACCCTTTTCTTTGATCTTGTCTGCCATTCAACAGGTTTCTTCAACAGACTCAGGTCTTACAATTCCTTATTCTACGATTTCATTCCAAAACAAAGGAATTCAACAATTTTACCTTACCATGCTTCATAGGTGACATCTACATGGTAGCTTGGTAGCAAATCCAATCCATGGTAACTTCTCAACTCAAGCTCCTTGAAATCAATTTCACAAGCTCGGGGCGTATCTCTTAGGATCTGTATAGCCCGCTCCGACTGTCCGTCGATTTAAGGTAAAATGTAGTACTAAACTTCAACTTTGTTTCCATTGTTTTATGTAGATCCTCCCAAAACTTTGAGATGAAGCATTAGCCTCTAACCGACACTATGCCCTCAGGCATACCATTCAATCTGGCAATATTATCCACATATAGCTTAGTTAGCTGCTCCAAAGCACACCGAGGTCGTATAGCAATGGAATGAGCTATCTTCATAAGGCAATCAACAATCACCCAAACTACGTCAACCTATCTGGGAGTCAGTGGAAAATCAGTGACATAATTCATTGTAATGCAGTTTCACTTCCAGACTGGCTCCGATAGTAGTTGTAGTAAGCCATGTTGGTCTTTGTCTTTTAGCCTTTACTTACTGATGATTTAGTCATTGAAACATGCATCTAGCCACAACTACTTCCATTCTCTTCCACCAAAATAATCTCTTCATGTTTTGATATATTTTGTACTTCTAGGATGTACCCAATACGGAATAGAATGGGCTTTTAGCATTATCTTGTATCTATGATTAGCGTTTTCACTTTCAGGTATGGATAATCATCCTTTGTATCTCAGGACCTTTTTACATCCGAAGTATGTCAGGATTAGGTTTTTCTTTCTCTAAATCTTCTTACACCGTTCTTATATACGGATCTAACAAAATTACTAGTTTTACTTCATCCATCAATTCGGAGATGATCTTTAATGCCACAAGCGCAGCCGAGGAACTATTGCTCCATAAGTTCATCCATAAGTTCTTACTCAATTGGATCACCACGAGTTTCTATTATATATTACTTTTCTTCCAAATCTGAATCTGTTGCTGTAGAATACAAGGCAGCTATTGTACTAGGTCCTTTTGGCTTCATTATTCCTTATTGCTCAAAACCTCAACTACCATATTAGCTTTGCACGGGTGACATTGAATATCATAGTCTTAGTCATTAAGGAGTTCCAACCATCTCCATAGCCTCATGTTCAACTCTTTCTGGGTGAAGAGCTAAGTAAAACTCTCGTAATCAGATTTAATCTGAAATCCTTCGCCGTATAGATAATGTCTCCTAGTCTTGATTGCATGAATCACCATCGCTAACTCCAAGTCATGAGTCGGGTAACTCTCCTCACGCTCCTTCAGTTGTCTTGAAGCATATACAATTACGGGTTCACCTTGTATTAACTTGCAACCTAGACCTAATCCGAAAGCATCGATGTATAGGGTAAAAGATTTCCCTGATGCCAGAATGATCGAGATGGGAGCTGATATCAACCTTGCTTTTAGAGTCTGGAAACATTCTTCACACTTGTTAGTCCAAATAAAGTACCTTCCCTTCCTGGTTAGCTTGGTAAGAGGTATTACGATTCTAGAGTAATCCTCTATGAATTGTCTATAATAACTAGCTAAACCCAAGAAACTTCTGATCTCTACAATGTTCTTTAGGTATTTTTCACCATACGATTACATCTATCTTAATAGGGTCTACCTTTATTACTTTTGATGTGTGACCAAAGAAGATCACTTAGTTTAATCAAATTTTACACTTCTTGGACATAGCATAAAGCTTCTCCCTTCTCAACTGTTGTGTGGCTGCTCTAAAATTTGTTATAGGACTTTTTTTGTCATTGGAATAAACCAATATATAGTCTACAAAAACTATGATTGACGTGTCCTATACATTGTGGAATACCTAGTTCATAAGTTCTATAAAAGATGTAAGGGCATTAGTTAATCCAATAACATAACCAGGGACTCATAATGCTCATTCCCAATTTTAAAAACTATCTTTGGAATATTGCTGTCCAAATTCTTCAGCTGATAATATCTTGACCGAAGATCAATCTTAAAAAATACCTTTTCTCCTTGCAACTATTTAAACAAGTCATCGATTTGAGATAGTGGATATCGGTTCTTGATCGTGAGCTTGTTCAATTCTCGATAGTCTATACACAGACGAAAACTACCATACTTCTTCTTTATGGGCCACACTAGTGCTTCCCAGGTGGTATACTAGATTGGATTAAACCTTAGTCTAATAACTCTTGTAGTTGAATCTTTAGTTCCTTCAATTCTGTAAGAGCTATTCCATAGGGTGCCTTAGACATAGGTGTCGTCCCTGGTAACAAGTTAAAAACGAACTCGATCGTACTATCAGGTGACAACCCAAGTAAGTCTCCTAAAAACATATCAGGGAATTTATGCATCACATCAATATCTTCCTTATGTAGTGCTTCTTTAGCAATGTCCACCACAAATACCATATATCCAACTCTTTTCATTTCAAGGCATCTCTTTGCCTTTAGTCCAGAGAGGATAACCTTCTACTTCTTAGGCAATTATGTGCCATCTTTGTTCTTAAATGACAACTTCTTCTATGCACAGAACAATTTTGTAGAGTATTGAGACAACCAGTCTATCCCCAAGATGACATCGAAGTCTGCCATCTCAAGTTGAACTAGGTTGCATCTCAATTTTGTCCATCCATACGATTCGAACATTGTTCATAACACTCACCTATGCAATATTTCGTCTAAAAGGGGTTGAACTAGTAAAATCTGGTTTAAAGTTCTTAAGAGCTTGTCTAGTTCCTTCTTCTCTTATGATTTTTCAAAGATTAACGCCAATAATCTCATATCCCAAAAAGCTCATTAGCTTACACCTCTTTTATCATTGCTATTCTACCCTGATCTCTCTATCTTATACCTTGAAAAGTATCTTGTGATTGTTACTCACTTCATATCCCAAATTTATCTACAAGCATTAGGGTATATGCTTATAATTTCATTAATTCTGCCAAACTTTCTTGGTATTTACTTAATCATTTCATTTAATATTGGGCATAACTCAGTATTACTTGTACTAATCTGAATACTGTCAATGCCACCATTTTTGTTTTCATACTTGCATCTACTCTTAGATATACCTTTAGAAATCTTCTTCCTTGTCATCAAACTTCATACCGATATAGCCATTTTTAATTCTATTTGAGTGCTATCTACTATTTACTAACTGCTTTTGGAAGTTTTTACTTCTTGCTCATGCACTCTTTTACAGACCATGACTCCTATCCATCCATCCAGCAATCTCAAAATAGATTCTCTATTACTTTATCTGAGATTTCTTGGCTATAGAATCTAATCTGAATTCAATTATTTTAACTTCAATAATTTCCTTATTAACTAAGTATCTTTATCAAAGAAGGTCGGGAAATCTAAGAATCAGAATGTTTATTCAAAAGTAATTCACTTCCTTCTTTCGAATTTAGTATGATGATGATGATGAACACTTATTCTATCTAGTAAACTTCGGTTTAAAGGATCAGGAATAAATCTATGGTAATCGAACCAACAACCAAGGACCGTTAGTTGCAAGGTGGTCCAAATACATGGAAGTAGAGGTTCTACAGCTCTTAACCTCATGGTTATAGGTTCTATTGGGTATATAATGCCATTATTCAAGGCATTACAAGAGTAAATCTGGAGAAGTTTTGGTACATCAATAAATCAGGTATAAATCAGAAAGATGTACGTTTAAAATGATTAAACCTTTAACTGTTCATTCAGTTGATATCCCTATTCATGTTATCGATCATGAGAGTAGCTTAGATTGGTATAATTAGAACTAATATTAAAGAAACAATATCTATAACTCCAATTGACAGGTTGAATTGATAAGGTATCTTGTCAAGGCATGAGAATTTAAAATCAGGTATGTGCATCCTCTATAATTATAAGGATAAGTCAATGGTGCAATGCATCCTATGGCCACAATAGATTTGATCCTTTGCTGAAAATGTTTGAGGCTTCATCTTCAAAAAATATTCTTCAACCCTTGTCAGATCATTCTGCCATGATGCAGCTATCCCATACATCGGTGCTGATAAGGGTACCACCTTGATACACTACTTGATGTGCACCTAGCTTCTACACTGGGGTGTGCATTATTAGGACCTATGGTATGGTAGGCACTGTGTTACGACTAACATGTGCTGGGGGTATAGTGTTACTACCAACCGGTCCCGTACTTGGTTTGACTT
This sequence comes from Protea cynaroides, assembly GCA_028583415.1. Taxonomy (NCBI): domain Eukaryota; kingdom Viridiplantae; phylum Streptophyta; class Magnoliopsida; order Proteales; family Proteaceae; genus Protea; species Protea cynaroides. The sequence continues at coordinate 48,951,882 of CM053276.1, forward strand.
AGAGGTTTTGGTGTAGCATTGGTAACTTGGATAGTGATTTCCATGGCAACTTTCATAGTCGGTTTCATCTGTTGTTGCTCTTGCATTTTGTTAGGCCAAGTTTATTACAACCATAGCCAAGGCACTTGGTAGTCCAGGTAGATTGGCAGGAGTGGCCTGGTTGTCCACCTCCTTTGATTTTTGAATCTGATTATCATTATTTAGCATTTACTCAGATGAGTTTTCACTACCCGTTCTTGACCCAGATAGTGGTGGGGTCAAGTTGTAACCTCTTCTTAATGCTCAGCGGGCAATGGATCAACGTGTGGTGGATCTCACTTCGAGTCTCCACGTCACCCAGGAGTATAGTTTTATCTTCTTTTACAGTTACTCTCATTTTTGGTGTATGGACATTGTTCTCCTATCTCTGTTAGATTTAGCCCGAGATCTTTCCCTTTACCTTTACAGGGATTTAGGCGTTACTAGCCATTTTTTTTCCTTTGTCATACATCGAGTTTCACATCTTGTGAGCACCAACTTGAGATTCTAATTTCTGCTTTATAGATGCTACTTTCTTGCTACTGTACTATATACTTTGTATACTTAGACAACTGCCCGACTTATAGATCGTACCCTATATTATTTCTTTATCAAGATACATTTAGATTTTTTTCCTGTCTGTGTATACATATGGTTTCACCTTTTATATGTACATTATTGTCTTGTTTAAGTTATGTCTCAACCAACATAGGTGCTTATCGTGTGTTTGTATTAAAGCTTTTAATTTATCCTAACTCAGTCCATGGACTCTAGTGGAAGTATTCAAGTTTGATGGGCAGGGCCTGAGAGCTCTGATACCAAGTTGTTACACCCCAATTCTAGACTAACCAGTGGTGTGATGAACCGTCATGAGAACTAACGGTTCAAACCAAGATCTCTTATAGGCTATGCCAACCATATTAAACCAAAACACATTCCACAATAATAATCAAAGTAAATAAATAAATAGCAGAAGTCTTATTAATAATGAACTGAGAGTCTACAATGATAATTAAATATTTAACAAGTTATCTTCAAGTAACCAAAATATAATTAATACTGATTACAAGTATCACAATACAAAAGTTAACCATTAAGTGTAAACATAGTTGAAATACTAGCTTGATGAGCCATATTCGTCCTCTACAGCTTGCACATCCATATAGCCACTGCATGTCCACACGTTGGTGTATTCATATAATCTTTAATCGTAACACCTGCAACATCAGAAACTAAAAGAATTATGCGTGCGAGGGTTAGCTCATCAACTTGAGCTCAGTGAGTGAACAAAACAATGCAACAAACATATGCATGGATTCAATTCATATATTTGGTCTAGTTTATAAGTTTGCAATGTGCTATAGAAAGGTTTGGTGGCCCCCGTACCTCTATACACGAGTGTGTGAATCTGTCCAATGGATCAAACACTATATTTGTCCCACATACACCCCCCATGAAATAGAGATAGAGCTAAAGTGTTCAGATCACACACCACCAACACTTCCCCTGATGCCCTATCCATACCAACACATAAGCCCCTGCTGGCGAGGGCTTGCGAACTGGGCTCGCAACTAACCAATCCTAATGCCATACAGTGTATCTAAGGCCTCACCCTACCATCCCTCAATACGTCCAGAGAGATAGAGCTAAACCCCCCGATAGAGTCAAAGACTACGCGGTTCGAGACACCTCCCCTGATGCCCTACTACGTAATAGTTCTGCTAAGGTATTGGCGATACGATGATGCCAGTGGGCAAGACTTGGGTAGAGATAGAGCTAGAGTCTGGTGACGAGGTCAGAGACCACCATGGCATGTTCTCCCCCTGATGCTCCACTCGCATCCAACACACCAATCACACACATACAATCACATGCCTATTCCTAACATCATCATTATCATCATATTAAAATAAATAGAATTAAATATGCATGAGAAAAAAATAGTAGTAATATTGGATGACATGTGAGATGCACATTACAAGCATACAATCATAGAAACATTTATTTTATTGGATAAATAAAATAAAATAGTTTATTATTATCCAATTAGTTTATTTCTTGTTCTCTCACCTTTGATTGATGTTTGTTCCTCTCCCAAGCTTTAGATGTTACTTTGAATCTATGAGGAACCTAAATAATTAATGTATGTAAGTTAGGATTTAAGTTTATCAAGTTACACTAGTCAAAAACCTTGCTTGGTCTCAAAATATACTTACTGTTATCCTATGGTCGATCCTATGGTCGATGCTATGGTTGCAATATATGCCACCGTAGGACATACAATTGATACCCTATGATCGCATTATATGCAATCGTACCTGCAATCGTATGTTTCCTGAATTCTTCCCGAATGGCTGAGGTCGATACTTTTCTCATCCTATGGTCGACCATAGCTGCGACCATATGTAGTTTGGTTAATTTTTATATTTCTCATATGAGGTTCTCCTTGTGGATCATCAATGGGATTCACCCTAAGATCATTCTATGGCCTTTGATCATAGTTTATCCTTATCAATTATCCCTAACCTATTTTCTATGGTTTCCCATAGAAATTCCATAATCGAAATCATTACATTAGATTTAACACATCAACTTGATGGAAAGGAACGTATTCTATCTGACTATCCTACAGGTCAAGTCCATACCTTAAGCTTGTTGTAGAGAGATAAAACTCTTTTCTATAAAACCTTCCTCTCAACCTTCTTCTCCAAATCTCCTTCTACTTCTCTTGCTCTCTCTCTTTCTCTCTTAGGTTTAGAATTTCAATTTGGGTTCCAAAAGAGTGAGAGAGGCTAAGGAACATCCCTTATATAGAAGAAAACCTCCATATAGAGTCCCACTTTAATTAGGAAAGAGTCCTCCTCGCATTAGGAAAGTTTCTTAAATACAGAGTCGGTTCTGGGTTCGTATGGTCAATCATACGGTCACATAAACCGTCGACCATACCACCAAAACATGCGACCATAGGTCATATGGTCTTACTACGGTCGACCATAGGTGAGATTGTAGCCCTCAAAACTGCTACCATAGGCCCAAAATTTATTAGTTTTTAGTTTTTGACTGGTTGCTTCCACACAAACTAAAACAGTCAACCATACCAACTAAATTGGACTTATTGCTTACCTCATCTTGTGGTTTCTTTATACCATTGGTTTACTTGAGTCAATTATGATGGGAAGACCGGTCATGACACGAGAATGTAAGGTTAAACTGGATTCGTGGCGTGCAGTCTTACAGCTACATCCTCTGAACCCTGAGTAAGGGAACAACTCTCCCTAGAACCTGCAAGAATGGGTGTCGAACTACTACTACCACTCGCTGAAGCTACTCTTTCCCAGAAGAACTCTCGATTACCCTGTGTCGAACTCTCTTGGCTGTTTGTCGTCTCTAATGTGCCCTAATCGGTAGCTCTTGTTACACCCCAAAATACCGGTATGAAATTTTTTTGGGATACGACTGGATCAACTAAATAAAAGTAATAATATCAATGCATTACATCCATTGAAACTTATTTATTAACCATCTCTATCAACCACACTCAAAGTACCATTTCCCTATAAATCACAGGCTAACTAACTGTAAATTAAATAATTAAAAGAAAATAATAAAAGAAAACTATTCATTGTTCCAAAAACTCTCCATCAAGAGTATCTATCCATCGAAGACACATGCATCACATTCGCAGTCCGCATCATGTGTTTCATCCTCGTATGATAGGCTAACTAGGAGGTCGCAGGCCCATTCAGAAATTCAACAACAGTGATACCTACAATATCATCTAAAAGAATGGCATATGCAAGGGTCAACTCTCCAACATGAGCTTAGTGAGAAACAGACAGGCAAGCAAGCAAGATGCATGATCAGTTTATTACATATAACAATGTAGAGTTTGGTTTCATGTATGCTAGTATGCTATGGTAAGGCCTGGCCACACTTCCCAGAAGCTGACTATAACCTCCATGCACGAGAGTGTTTGGACACTTACCAGCCTATTCCAATAGCCCTAGTAAAGCCATGCGACATCCCAGATAGAAAGTTGATCGGGCAGCAAGTCCGACGAGTGACGCTCCATTGAATACTATCGACTCTTCCCCCTCATCACTCTACTTTACCTGTACCTAACCCCCTACTGGCCAGGGTTGCATACAGGGGTAGTGACACTAATCAAATCCGACATGTCACCCAAAATATCTCTTTCACCAATTCCAGCAGGAATCCCAGACCATCAGTTTTGCCCCCCCAAGTTGCTATCATCCCACTAGGGGTGAATGACATACCAGTCAATAAATTACCTAGCCGGTCAGATCCAGTGGTCCTCGACCATTTCACCCTTGTTTACTAAATCTTTGTCACATACATCCATACAACAATCATATAGTATAAATGCAAATGCATGCACAAAGCTGTTATGGGATGACATGTTATCACAACAATCATGTGGCACAATAGTCATATATTATAAAGAGTCCAAAATTAGTCAGAGGTTCTGTTCTTCACCTGAAATTACAAAATTATGGTTTCGCACGCTTGGATAATCAATGTTCTTGGGGTGCTCTACACCTATATACAGTGTAGAATTATTAGTTATACTTTCTATATTATTCCTCATTGTATTATAGAAGTCTGGGTTTTGTCAGTCGGTGTCTCGGTCGCAATTGTCGTGACTGCTGCAACATCTGATAGAGGTCAGAACCTTCTGCCAACTGTTGGTCATGGCATCAGTCAGTACAATATCATTGACCGCCTCATCGTTCTATAACTTCCAGAGACCTTTTTGGGATTAGTCGGTCCCTATGCCAGCACTTATGATTCATCGTCCGGGGTATCATCTGACCTCTTTTCGAAGGTCAATTAATGGTCTTCCAGATTAGAATTTTATTGTAAACTTAGTCCATACATTGCTAACCTAGTGTGGTTCAATGGTAAGTTACCTCTTAAGTCTAAGTCTTAACCTAACGAGGATGGAATTTAAGGTTTAACCTAAGTCATTCATTGAGAGTGTGTATTCTCAAGATCAAGAAGCAATACCGAAATTCTACCATTAATGGAGAATGATTACCAATCACTTCTAATTTAATTATTCAATGAGGTCTTGGATTTTGCATTAGAATCTATAGTAGGTTAAGAGTTTTACCAATGATTGCTTGACCAATATTGATCTGCGGTGTACGTCGTCGATACATCTTCGTCGATACATCTCCAAACACAAGTGCTACTAAGTTTCTCCTTCTTCCTCCCTTCCTCCCTTTCTCTGAGAACATGTCAGAGTTTTTTAAAACTGATACGTACTTAGAGGAGGGTGAAAAGGTAGGGTTTTTATTCATTTGAGGTGTCTTTCTTAGAGTAGAATTCCTAGTTTAAACAAGGAACTCCTAGGGAGTTGCCAAGTGGCAGGAGTTTGAATTAGAGAGGGACTCCTTCCATTCTATAACTCTAAAGGTAGTTAGGATAAATGTGGGTCCCTCTAGATTCATCTATGGGTCCTAGGAATATCCTAATTAGCTTCCAAAATGAGACTAACTGTCAAATCCCGAGGATAGGTCAGTTTTGGCCTTGCCAGTCGATGGTCCCGGTCTTTACATTATTGGGTTTCCTGACCACCAGTAATGACTGGCCCTCTTTAAAGTTACACATTAATACATGGCAACAAAAGTTTAAAAGTTTAAAAGGTACTTGCCATGCTAGTCATCAAATTGGCCTCGAATTGGGTTCATCTACGGTGAGAAACCCTAGCATGAAAGAAAATCCTAGTTAGGCTAGGTTTTCTAGGTGTGGGTTTTGCAGCTCTGGTTGGGGAACCCACTTTAGCTTGTTGTCACTAAGAATGACATCTTGAAGGCCAAGCTTGAACAGTGATTCCCAACCAAATTATGAATGTATACACTCTCATCTCTAGAAAGGTCTATCCCCAGCAGAAGGAACATATGTAAGCAACCAACCCATATCAGTGGATGGTTAATGAATAGCAAACCTCTCCAATTCATCACAAATAAGGGAATGACCCAACTCCACTGGTCGTACTCTAGTAACTGAGGTGATGCATGTCTTGCTGCCCCTGTAACAGATGACTTTTCCCTAGTAGGTACAGGAATGCTTGGAGAAGTCATTGTAAATGAGCTTAAATCAAGTGATGATAACCTATCAATAGAAGAAAATTTTGGTATTATTTACTAGGTACCAATAGAACCAGGGATACCTATGTACTACGAAGATAAGAAGAAAAAAAATTAGCACTAAAAACATTATTGGTTAGGAAAACCGATATGGACAATGGAAGAAAAGGAGAAAAACATAGAAGTTGCAAGTAACAATTGTAGGAGGGTCCAATGTCTCCAAAATTGGTATTTATGTGATGTATGAAGTGGTTAAGGCATCAAAACTATGGATGGTCTGAAGGGAATTAAGTAATGAGCAAAACCAAAATCTAGTTTTGGGAAATAGAGTGATTTTTGCTTTAAAAGCCAATATTAATCGGTGAAAACATGATTGAACACGGGGAGGAGCACAAAAACAACTCTCTAACATGATGGAATAATAAAACCTGATCATTCCAATCCATTTTAAGGAACAATTTACAAGAAATCGAAACTGGTATTCAATTAAGGCAGAAAAAAGAAAATTCGATATAGAACTCATCTTGACGATATGTAAAGACAATGAACGATGAGATTGAAGTTTGGAATCACCAAGAAATTGAAAGACCTGTGTAAATCTAACCCAGTCTTACCACCTTGAACCAGGTTCACCCACCATGGTCGAGTCAAATGGACCAAGGGCGTGAAGGAGATCGAGATCCCAGGTATCAAATCGACCCAAAAACACTTAAAATAGGGGAAGGGTCGCACACCCAGCTATGCAGGGTCGAACCTCCCAAAACAGAAAGTCAGACCCTCAGTTTTGGAGGGAGGGTCGGACAGCTTAAGACCCTAGGGTCGACGGGATCATCGACCCTCCCATCGACCCTCGGTTCTTGCCGAATATAGAAATTAGGAAATTTCTATATTTTTCGATTGGGATTCTTTCCAAATCTTAATGGGACTTATTTAGGATGTTCCTGGTCTATTTAAAGGACATCCCTAAGCCACTTTCACTCCTTTCACAACCCTAATTGAATTGCGAGAGAAAGAGAGGAAAAGGAAAAGAGGAAGAAGAGAGGCAAGGAAGAGAACCTAGCAAAAAGGAGAAGAGTTGCAGAGAAAGATTAATCTTCTCAGGTATGGATACTAATTCCATGAGTTTCTACAGACCTTAGGATAGTTATTGGAGAGAGAGTGATCTCGGAGAAACCCAAATCATCCATGGAAAACCATAGGTGGATGCATGAAAACTATTTAGATGGATTATACATGGTTTCAGACCATGGAATGAATGTTGAATAGAATGTAGAAGCAAGCCATAGGACCCCAAACACGAGGAATGGACTAAAAAGTTGAAATTGGACCAAAGTGCACCAAGGGTCGCACCCAGGGTCGATAGGCCATCCGACCCTAGGTGTTTCTGACCATCGACCCTCAGCATTCGAGAAGTCCAGAAAGAGGGGAGGGTCGATCGACCCTAGCATCGACCCTAGCATCGACCCTAGCATCGACCCTCAGTTAACAGAATGGTTTTTAAATTCAGAATTAATTCTAATTAATTCTATCGACTTTGTTAGGTTTGCTAGCAATATAATAACATTATAACGGTGATTCTAAAGGTTGGAAAAGTATCTATTAGCAAGCTAAGGTGAGGAACCTTAATCCCAAACTAAATTGGTTAATAATAAACTGTTTTCTATTTCTTGAGTCCTATGCCATGCTTGATTCTATGCGAATATGTTTGTAATGTGCATACAGCATGTCATCCAATATTTCTATTACTTGTTCATGCATATTTATTTTATTGTTTATAACATGATGATGATGATGATGATGATAGGAATAGGCATGTGCTTGTATGTGTGTGGTTGATGTGCTTGATGCCAGCGAGTATCAGGGGAGGTGTGATGAGGACGTCAATAAACATTAACCTTTGGCGGGTCTCAGCACTTTAGCTCTATCTCTAACTCAAGTCTTGTGCATTGGCATCGTCGTATCGCCATTACTTTAGCAGAACTATTATGTTGTAGAGTATCAGGGGAGGTGGTCTCGGTTCTTGTAGTCTCTGACTCTACCGGGGGGCCTTAGCTCTATCTCTATGGACATTCTGAGGGATGCTGGGGTGAGGCCTTGGATACACTATTTGACATTAGGATTGGTTAGGTGCGAGCCCAGTTTGCAGCCCTCGCCAACAGGGGCTTACGTGTTGGTATGGCACTATATAGTAATAAACGTAACCATTGTTATATAATGTTCATGGTTGGGTGCATGTGAGTTGACGATAAACATGATCTTCGGATAACGTCACACACTCATGTATAGAGGCGGAGTCAATAAATGCGACCTTTGGCTACCTAAACCTTTCTATTGCATACTGCAAACTTTAAACCGGACCAAAGATATAAATTGATTTTTGCATGCATATGTATTGTTGCATTATTTTGGCTACTCATTGAGCCGTGATGTGTGCTCACACCTCGACGTCGAATAGTTTTTAGTTGATGATGCTGGTTATACCGTTGAAGTCTATATGAACATGTCTCCGTACGGAAACGTGGCAGCTATGGAAGTTGGAGCTGAAGATGATACGCACGACTCTTCTTACGAGTGCAACTCGTGTGTATTTGATTATATATTTTATAGGTTTCTTTATTTGGATTTATTATAGACTTGTATTGATATTTACTTATGTCTCGGTTGATACAAAATAAATTGCTATTAAATTATTAATATCATCTTAGTTTCTCAGTTCATTTTATTATAAGACTTCCGCTATTGTGTATTTACTCTGATTATGATTATGGATGTGTGTAAGTTTAGATAATGCGGGGATATCCTATTAGAGATCCTGGTTGAACCGTTGGTTATTTAGCGGTTCATCACATCATTCTGAATAGACCAGAATTGGGGTGTGACAACTTGGTATCAGAGCATCTCAGGCCTTGTCCGCTGAACTAGCATACATTCAACACAATTGTGAACTGAGATAGGATAAATTAAAAGCTTTAATATAAACACCTTTGTAAGCACAAGTGATGATTGAGACCAAATTTAAAGAGAATAATATATCTATTAAAGGGGAAACAAGTTACATACAATGAGAGAGAGAAATAAAATGTATACACATAATGAAAGCAGAGTACAATCCACAACTCGGACAGTTACTCTGTAGTACAAAGAAAAATAAAAGTACACTCAGGAAGCTGGAGGCGAAGGAGGAGGCGGTGCCTCACGGTCTCTGTCGTAGTCCTCGGCATAGACCCTAGTCAACCATGCCACCTGAGTCTGAGTCGCCTGCAGACTAGCTGTGAGATCAGCCACCCGCTGATTAGTCCGGCGCTGGGCGTCTAGGAGCTCCCCTATCCTCAGATGCAATGCGCGCTGAGCCTCTCTAATCTCGTGAAACATACTCAGCACGTCATCAGCTGGTAGGCGTGAAGGACCAGCCTCATGAGAAGGACCGGTCTCTGGTGCGGGGAGCCGCCGCAGCAGAAGTACCAACTCCAGCCGCATGTGTGGGTGATGGCGGTGGTATTGAGTCGACGTCCATATACATACGATCGTCGTCGTCGATCGGATCCACACGAGCTCTAGCAGCAGCAGCAGCAGCCTCGGCATCAGCCATCTCGACCCGAGTGTGAGGGCGCACCATCGCGTTCCTCTCCTCATCGCTAACCTCCGCATCTCGCAGCCCCATCTTGTAGATAGCCTCCCAATCTAGAGGCGACGAGAAGGTCTTCTCCTGGATCTTCTCATCAACCAGATCCACCCCCAGACGGGTCAGTAGCACAATAATCATGCGTCCATAGGGTAGATTTCCCCTATGACCGGACGATGTAGCACTAATCATCGTCCGCATGATGATGTAAGGTAGGCAGACCGGCTGACGAGTGCGAATCTTGTAGATCAAGAACTGGGTCAGCTGAGATACCCTCTCATAGTGCCCACTCTGCGGGATCAGATTATGCTGGATAATCTTGCAGAAGACCCATGGAGCTGGACGCAAGTAGCAAGCTCTCATCTACCATCTATCGGGATGGAACAACTGGTTGTCGATCTCTGCTCTCATCTCCATCTCAATAAACTGTGGCTCTCCCGGTGCACAGTTACCATGGGGCCATCATAGGGGATGCCCAACAGATCGGCCAGCTTCCGATAATCAAAGGAGATGTGCACCCCCTTGACGTAACTGGTGATGCACAACTCCTGACCGTGCTCAACATCATTGTAATTCCCCACCACATGGAGATTACAATAGAACTGACGTACCAAGTCTGGACAGGTGCACGCGTCGTATGTGATGACAGGGAGCCAACCCATATCACCAAACGCTCCCTCTACATTGAATAAGGCTAGCTCAGCCAAGTTCACCAGGCGACCCCCTTCAACCTTCTTACGGGCATAGTCAGCATATTGTGCCTCAGCTTCATTCGAACGGAAGCGAAGCGGATCACGCACTCTGGGTATTTTGGTACGAGCCATGGTATCTGCAGAATAAGAAAGAAAAAGGAAACAAGGAGTTAGCAGGGTAAAATCCAGAATTTGAGGATTTAACAACGTAAGTTGACCATAAAGCCCATTCCTCACCATACAAGTAGGAAATTTTAACTGACGATGTCCGATTTGAAGAAATTCAAGAAAAATCAAAATTTCGACAAATTAGGGCAAAAAGAGAAAATTTTAAGTTTCTCGATAACCAACCAATGAAACTCAAAAATATTTGAGGGCTTTCGTTCCTCGAGACACCAATAACAAAAACCCCCAATAAAAATCAAATTTTTACGGTTGGAAAAAGTTTAATTTGGAAAATATAAGGTAAATGTGCAAAAACCTAGAAAGGAAAACCTAAAAACAGGTGAAGATGAGTGGACATACCTGTAGTGATGACGTGGACGTCGAAACCCGGAGTTAAACCGACCAAAAATAGTGGAGTAGCACTGTAGCAACTCAGAGAGTAGAGACGAGTCGAAACGGAGGAGGAATAGTGAGAAATGACCCAGAATCGGATCTTAAAAATCTGATTTTTGGTCCGAGGGTCGGACAATTCGACTGGCACCATCGACCCTCGGATCGACCCTCCAATCGACCCTCGGCTCTCGGGAATCTGACAGAAAAATCGAGGGTCAGAACTGACGGTCGGATACCCATCGACCCTCGCATCGACCCTCAGCTCTCGGGAAGAACAGGTCATTCCCAGGGTCGGATACCAAGGGTCGGACACACCATCGACCCTCACCATCGACCCTGCATAGAAAAGACAGTATTTTTTTTATAAAATGAGCTAGAATTGGAATTGATTATTGGTTAGCGTGCCTACATGAAATATAAATGACTTCTCACCTATTTTGATTTTCAGGCACCACCAACCACTAAAAAAGAATTATGTCCGGACGTAGAGTGACCCGACAGACCCGAAACACAGTCCCACCACCACCACCAGTGGAGGAGACTAGTCAAGAGAATAACCATGCACCGGGAAATCCAGAACCGGTAAACCCTACAAATTTGCCACCTCTACCACCCGAGCTAGCAACAGTGGTGATGAATCTAGCACAGCAGCTGCAGCAGATGCAACACGCACAGGCACAAATGCTGGTTGCCATGGGAATTATGTTCCAAGCCACTCAGGCTGCACCCATGCACACCGGACAAGCTAGTGCAGCACCAGTAGGTAACCACCCAGCCCCTCAGACACCTCAACAACCGGGCGCACCGATTCCAGGGTAGGTACCGGAAGCAGCTCAAGGAAATTATCAGTATCCACCCCATATGTTTGGGGCATATCAAAATCAGATGGATCACTCTCGACTGGTCGAGAGGTTTTTGAAGATGAAGCCCAGGGAATTTAATGGCAAGACGTCTGATCCATTGTGGCCAGCACACTGGATAGACGAGATGGAGAGAAACTTCCTCATGATGACCGTTACAGAGGAAGAGAAAGTACTATGCGCCACCTTCATGCTCAAGGGCGACGCACACCATTGGTGGAAATCCACGAAGACATATTTACTGACCAAGCACGCCCTACTGACATGGGCTATATATAAAGAAGCATTCTTCGAGAAATATTTTCCACGAAGCTTCAGAGATTCGATGGAGAAGGAGTTCCTGAGTCTTTATCAGGGACAGATGTCAGTGGATGCATACCAACAGCGTTATGAAGAGCTGTTTTTCTTCGCACCACTGAGTATGCAAGAAGAAGAAACTAAAACCCGTAGGTTTGTCACGGGACTAAGAGGAAGCATCAGAGAACACGTTCTGGGCTTAGAAAAGAGAATTTATAATGAAGCTGTCCAGATTGCTCGAGTTATAGAATCGAGCCAGAAGGAGAGTTATTTTATTCAGAACAAAGGCATCAAAAGGCCAGTCGGAAACTCCTACAACGGAGGAAATGCCAGGACGTATAAGCCTTTCCGTCCTCAGAACTTTACTACTGCACCCAAGACCACTTCAGTAGTGCAACCTCAGTCAAAGTCAAATTCTGAAGTTCTGAAGTGTTTTAACTGCAACCAACCTGGACATATGGCAAGGGAGTGCCCAAAGCCCAAGAAGCAGTTACATCAGGGACGGGTATATGCTGTTACATCCGAGGATGCGGCCGCATCACCCGATGTGGTCACAGGTATGACTGAAACTTTTAAAGTTATAATTACATTGAATGAGCATGTAGACTAAGTAAAGATAAATCACAGGTATTGTACCTATAAATGGCGTACCTGCCAGAGTACTCTTTGATTCCGGAGCTACTCATTCATTTATATCTGTGTCATTTGGAAAGAAGATAAACTTACCCATCAAGACATTAGACTACAAATTACTTGTACGGTCACCGATGGGGTTAGAAGTGGAACTAGAAAAAGGTTATGGACCATGTCCAGTTCTCATTGGAGAGCAGACCTTAGATGCAACCTTGATACAACTTGAGATGGCAGACTTTGATGTCATCTTGGGAATGGACTGGTTAGCTAGGCAATCTGCAAATTTGTTATGCGTCGAAAAGAAGCTAATATTCAAAGATAAAGAAGGGGCATAATTCAGTTTCTCGGGAACCAAACTTCCCCGGAGACGCAAGCTCTTACTTTCAGCGTTAAAGGCTAAGAAGTGTCTTGAGAAGGGAGCAGTCGGGTACCTAGTATCAGTGGTCGACCTAGCCAAGGAAGTACCACGAATGGAAGACATTGACGTCATTCGGGATTACCGATGTATTTCGGAGGAACTACCGGATTACCACCCGAGCGTGCCACAGAGTTTGTAATAGACCGATACCTGGAGCCGCACCCGTATCAAAAGCACCTTATAGAATGGCTCCTACTGAACTGAAGGAATTAAAAGTACAACTACAAGAACTGCTAGACAAGGGTAATATTCGACCCAGTATAACTCCATGAGGGGCACCGGTACTGTTCGTGAAAAAGAAGGATGGTAGCGTTCGATAATGTATTGACTATCGGGAGTTGAACAAGCTGACAATCAAGAATCGATATCCACTACCCAGGATCGATGACTTGTTCGATCAGTTATAAGGAGCAAAAGTATTTTCTAAGATCGATCTTCGATCAGGCTATGATCGATTGAAGATTAAAGAAGGTGATATTCCGAAGACAGCATTCAGGACCGGATATGGACATTACGAATTTTTGGTTATGTCTTTCGGATTAACTAA